>OW388289.1:41463831-41933108 GCA_936450465.1 Gibbula magus
AATAAACTCTCTCTCTCTCTCTCTCTCTCTCTCTCTCTCTCTCTCTCTCTCTCTCTCTCTCTCTCTCTCTCTCTCTCTCTCTCTCTCTCTCTCTCTCTCTCTCTCTCTCTCTCTCTCTCACATCTGCACATCTAAACCTATTAAATATTCTAATTTACGTATGTATGTTTATCCATATAAAATATTTCAAGAATGTTCTTTAAACTGACTTGAAAAAGTCATATCTATATAGGTTTCAGCATATATGTATTTATGCTGAGTATCAGAACGATTATGATGCCCTGTAGATAAGTGAGAGGGGCTTAGCAAAGGATGAACGATTATGAAAGATCATGTCATATCAAGCGTGGATATAACTAATCCTGACTGTGAATTATTTTGAGATGTTTAGTGAGTACAAACGTCATCTACCACAAAGCAAGCTTGATAAGAAACATGAATGAAGACTCTCAAAGCTGGGTCCCTGGCGCAGACCTCTATAAAATACAGCTTCTTGCTATAACCGGTTCGTGGCCCTGTTTTATAAAATAACCAGACCAAGGAAATCTTTAGTCTACCTTATCGTGCGACTTATCTTGAATGAAGTTATGAAAATAACTGGTCGTATACGAGAAGTTTGCAACATAGTTTAAAAGAGAGCTTTTCAGTGTGTTAACTGAGTTTGTTCAAGGGACCTGGCATTGCCATCATGACATATATTACCGTCGATATGATGAACCCTTTGATCTAGTATAGGCTTGTGATGTTTTGCTGTGCTTACCAAGCTTATAAAGCTCACCATATATAGAGTCCTTTTGTAGAGACTTTCTGCTTGACTGTTTGACAAATGTTCGAATGATGTGTTCATTATCGTGAAACTACAACTGCAACCCGAAAATATTTCACCTTCATATGCTTATATCATGTTGAATATTTAAACTTACACTACAATTTTAGTTTTTGTCTTGTAGGTGTATTTGCAAATCGTGTCGTGTTGGTTGACTTTATAAATTACCTTTTTTCAAGTTGTTCATCACTTTAATGCTTTATGTCTAGCTTCAGAAAACCTCTCTGTAAGCACGTTTTGTATATATCAGAGAGACTTTATTTCCCGAAAATATTTCACCTTCATATGCCAATATCATGTAATTGGCCAAATCTGTGAGGGTCGTGTTCTTAGTGTATATCCACAATAAGTTTTTTTTATTATCTAGAAATGCTTGTTTATCATGTAATTTATGGCGACTTTGATGCTTCAATGTTATAGCATAATCTTACATGTATATCATACCGTTTAATCAATTGCATTATATGTGGTAGCTCATTTTAGTGACTGGAGGTCATCCTTTCGAAAAGTCCCTTGTATATCTTCCTTTGTATATTATCTCAAACAAGTGATTAGATGTGCCAAAAAATATATAAAATATATAATATAATTTATAATATATGTTGTACTCATTTGACATTCCTGTGATAATTTCATTCTTATTTCCTTCACTTGGCGAAATTATTTGAAATTTGAATTTTAGATAGTATCCCCTTCTGTAGAGGAATGACAATCATACGTCACGATCATATAGTTTTAGGAATGAGTATTGAACACATTAGCACACGATGATATATGGCCAGGAATTTAAAGAATGCAATTCACGTCAGAAATGAATTCCGAATTACATAACTTTTGCACATTTACACGGGTGAGTTAAAGATGCATCCATTGTGTTTCATACACTTGTATTTGGCTTTAATACGTTCAAACACACTGTATGTACTGTTTACAGTACAGAAAAATTTACACTTGCATATTCATCCCAAATTGCCAAATATATCATAATTACTAGTTTCCAATTAACATCGTGTAACATCATTATGCATGTGTAGAAGCTGAAAATGCACGTCCAATTGACATGCACAGTAGTTATATGATCAATTAAACAATTTCAACCAAAATTTGTTTTTTTGTCTGTGTTAAATAAGATTGCAAATTACATTTGACTCTGCCGCGCGTCGATGGCGATGTATTGTCAGGTTTTCGATCAGAAATCACAACTTTTACCTTCATTTCGTCAATATACTAAGTCGACTATCATCAAAATGGTAGTTTTCGGTAACAGTCGGTACTTCTCGATACAGTAACACCATTTATAACATTTGGAATATGTGACCCCAAATAACATAACTACGGTATCCCGATCCGATAGTTTATTGTTTATGGCGTATTACGTTTAGGTCATATCAACTTTACATGTATATGGCAAACTGACCTTGTATCCTGTTTGGTTGAAATAAAGTACTTTAAGTTTAAGACACCATCATGAACATGATAGGCGCATCCTTTGTATATGCATTTTAAGGAATAAAACATTATACATATCGGTATCCATTTTTACAACAAAAACATCCGCTCCTACGTCCGTGTTTGTAGAGAAACCTGATCTTCACGTTTTCATTACAGGCCTCGCCCACTGTTGAAGTGTGCAAAAGAATTGTAATCTATGCTAAAGAATCAGTACTGCAAAAATATTGTTTGTCAAACGAGATCTGGAGGTGTATCTATCGTTGCGCATTAACCTTATGAGGTGAGGTGAGTTGAGGTGAGGTGAGTTGGAACTACACGTTCCATTTACATGCACATTATGTTATAGGACCTATTAAACATTATCAAGTTAACGATTTATTTTAGTCTGTTGTAAATAGTTACCAAAATTACGTTTGACTAATTGACGCGCGCCGCACGCAGTGAATTGTCCCTTTTTCGATCATAAATCGATACTTTAACCTCCGTATACTGAATCGACTAAGATCACGATGACAATTTTAGGCAACAGTCAATACTTCTCGATAACATAACACAGTTTATAACGTTTAGCATATGTGACCCCAAACAACACAATGGATGTACCTTTAAAATTATTACCAGAAAAATATAAAATTCAGAATAACGTTACTAACGAAAGTCACACTCCACTACTAGGTATAACCACATAGCAAGTTTCGTAAAAATAAATAATGCATAGATTTTGACATAGAGGCGGGAAAGAGTCCTTACCCCCAATATGCACTAATCAAAACTTGTTTCCATTGGAACCGAAACAAATATAAATATTAGAATAAAATGCACCATTTCACCACAAGGTCTAATCACGTACCAAGTTTCGTAACAAAATAGGGTTATGAGATATGGGCCGGAATCGAAAGCATTTCGGAATTATGGAATTACGGAAGGACGAAAGGAGGCGACAACATTATGTCTCCAGCAAAACTTTGCGAGTGAGATAATTACTCTAACATGTACATAAACATACACGTAACTTGTTAAATATAAGAGTGTTTTAATGGACAAAGCATTTGACAAAAGTGCGGTATAAAGGTCTATACTTAGATATATTACTTTACAAAGCATATGTCACAAGGGCTGTTGTATATCGTCAGGCAGTATAGATTACTCCTGGCTATGAGGAATCGATGTGAGCAACATGTTACCAGGATTGATTGTAGCACTATGCCTAGTCTAACTACACACTCGCTTAATCACCAGCATATATAACATACATACTTCAGAGCTAGATGTATATTTTTGCAATGCAAATTACACAAATCTCCAATAATGAAGCAAAAATGACAACCACATTATATATATATATATATATATATATATATATATATATATATATATATATATATATATATATATATATATATATATATATATATATATGTATATATATTAAGACTGTCATGTATAAATAATGTACAAATGTAAGTGTAAAAGATAGCAGGTATGAATGATATCATTTACAAATGGCAACATGTACATGTATGAATAATATAATGCATACATTTGTACATGAGCATGCACAAATAGTCATGTATTGTACATTTGTGTATACATGATAGCATGCATAATATGTTGTACATGTGTGTAAAGCATTCATGAATATCATACATGTATGTATGTATACATGATCGTATGAATAAATATTGTAAATGTACGTATACCTGACTATGATAGTATGTATAACTGAAGTATCTTTAAATGATAGCATGTATAAATAATGCCAATTTAAAGAACATAACTTGTAAACATAATATATGTACATGTATAAATGGTAGTTTGTCTAAATGAAGTGTGTATAAATGATACATTGTATAAATGAACTATGTATAAATGATAGCTTGTCAAAATGATGTATGTAGAAATGATAGCTTGTCAAAATGAAGTTTGTCTAAATGAAGTATGTATAAATGGCAGTTTGTCTACATGAAGTATGTATAAATGATAGCATGTACAAATGATAGCATGTATAAAGTATAGCATGTATGAAGTATAGCATGTATAAAGTATAGCATTTATAAAGTATAGCATTTATAAATGATGGCATGTATAAATGATAGCATGTATAAATGATGGCATGTATAAATGGTAGCATGTATAAAGTAGAGCATGTATAAATGATGGCATGTATAAATGATGGCATGTATAAATGATGGCATGTATAAAGTAGAGCATGTATAAATGATGGCATGTATAAAGTAGAGCATGTATAAATGATGGCATGTATAAAGTAGAGCATGTATAAATGATGGCATGTATAAATGATGGCATGTATAAATGATAGCATGTATAAATGATAGCATGTATAAATGATGGCATGTATAAATGATAGCATGTATAAATGATAGCATGTATAAATGATGGCATGTATAAATGATGGCATGTATCAAGTATAGCATGTATAAAGTATAGCATGTATAAATGATGGCATGGTAGCATGTATAATGTATAGCATGTATAAATGATGGCATGGTAGCATGTATAAAGTATAACATGTATAAACGATAGCATGTATAAGTGATAGCACGATAGCATGTATAAAATATAGCATGTTTAAATTATAGCATGTATACATGAGAGCATGTATAAATGACAGGTAGCATGTATAAATATAATATATATACGCTTAATACTCCTATTAATAACGTGCATGTACATCATTTTAGGATTTCCGCTTCTAATAATACATTTTGCATCATGCTTTACGTGATCACCTGAGCACTCCAGGATATACATTGTTTTCTTTTACAAGAAAACACCTACGCTGCGTGATATGAGAAGAACAACTGAATGTAGTATTTAAAGGGGAGGGGGTCTTACGAGTATTTTTTGGAGATGAACTTCGAAAGGACATTCCTGTTTGCACGTATACGTTATCAATACATCATTATAACACAATCCAATTGAAGAAAATTGATGAGGGCACAAGCTTTACGTAATACACTTGTGAAAGAAACTGACTGATTCTTCGATAGAACCTCTTTTAAAACGTAGAAGCATCCCGTTTTCAAAATCCTCGGAATGAATGAATACCCCAAAACAAAACACCTAATTTCGTTCTTTTTTTGTAAATGACTATAGGTTTATTCTGGAACTCTAATGACAAGGGAAAGTGTAAGTTGCAAATTGCAAGAATGATTTCAGAAATAAATAATGCATTTCGTTGATAAATAAAATCATATAAGATTTTATTTTAAGGTGGTGTTGACATGTTATAGGAATACACTTTGGCAGATAGATTTGAATGGTGTCTTTTCCAAATATAAACATTTTAATATTCAGAAATGGCTTTCATTTAAAATCACTCTGTTTGATTTGATCTTAAGTCTGACATATTGATAATACCCCTTCCTTTCATCCCTATAGTATGATACCCTTTCAATGAATCTATCTTACAAAGACTCGTGTTGGCTTGAGCGAACTCTCTGGGTCACCAAGCACGAATTGAAATGTTACTTTCACACCTCGCCAGCTCATACAAAAAAGATACGCTCATTTATGAATACCCTTTGGTAGTTGTTGCCTGAATAAGGATAAAGGGAAATGAATAAAATACTTCTCATTTGAAGACGAAAAGGACAGGCCATAAAATTCCCTAAACTGGTACTGTCTTGTTCTGACACTGTCTCACTAACAAACCTGTTAGGACAATCGTGCAGATCATTCTTATTTTACAATGCGAAACAAACTCCCATCGATGTCAGTTCAATGTTATATCGAACGTTTCAGAATTTTACAGACAGGCATACGATGTCTGGCATAATAAAGATCATTCTTGCTTTACAGTACGAAAACATTTCATTTCGATTTATATTGAAAGTTCAGGATATTGTAGGCAGAAATACATGTGTCTGGCATAATAAAGGTCTATATGATTCTTACTGTACAGTGCGTTTTCAATTCAGTGATATATATAAAGTTCAGGATATTATTGAACACCATACATACAATGTATCATGTTTCACTTAAAGGTGCATTTTATTATTACTGTACAGTTAGAGAAAAAATTCGCCCAATGTCAATTCAATGTTATAGCGAAAGTTCAGGATATTATAGAAGGCTTAAATGTCTGGCATAACAATAAAATAATATCACTCTTTATTTATACTATGTAGGAGGTTAGCAACTGCCACGTTTTTCCAATACATTGAAAAAGTCATTGGTATACAATTCTATAACGTTATTTGACAAACATCTACAACAGAGCTGATCGATCAACAGAGACTGTACAAGCTTAACGTTGTAAATTGATCAATAACTATTATGACTGTATATTTTGTCATTCCTGTAAAATTTAGGAGAATGATTGTTATGAGTATTGAAGCAGCATAACCGTACATACATGTACATATTTACGTACATGTAAATGAAGTGCTTACAATCATGTTTATGGAATCATTGAACAATACAAATAAAATGTCGTGGTTCAACAAATATTCCTCACATTGACATAAACAATATATACACCTCGTCATAAATATCGCACCACCCACTTTTTAAAATGGTGTACGAGGTATATACTTTATTATTATTAATCAGATATCATATATATAATTATTATGTCACTACAAATAAGGTTACATACAAACATGCATACGTTCAGATATAACCTTACCAAAAACCAAAACGGTACTTATTACATGTCGTCGCACATAACGGCAAATAATAATTCAAACAAGTGTACTGTCAAAGCTTGGTACAACTTGTATATGAATAATATATTACAAGACACTCACCTGTATTTCAAATATCGTATACAATTCGCCGCATATCGCCAATACACCCTCCGGCAATTTCCCATATTGATGACCCTCTCGCTACAACGGTAGACGCATTTCCCGTATTGACTCCTGGCGTAACAGGACGACGGTTAGCCTCGTTATAGCGCGTCGACTCTCAGCGAATCCCCGTGTGAGAGGGAGATAGCCTGTGTAGCTAACCTGTCTATAGCGTCGTCTTATACTCTAAACAGCCTCAGACTTTGTATTGAAAAAGAAATTTCTAAAACCTAGACGATAGACTGAACTAGGAAGTTTGGGTGTCTTCTTACGTGTTAAATATTTAAATTCACACTACAATTTTTGTTTTTGTCTTGTAGGCGTATTTGCAAATCGTGTCTTGTTGGTTGACTTTATAAATTACGTTGTTTCAAGTTGTTCATCACTTTAATGCTGTATGTCTAGCTTCAGAAAACCTCCCTGTAAACACGTTTTGTATATATCAGAGAGAGAGAGAGAGAGAGAGAGAGAGAGAGAGAGAGAGAGAGAGAGAGAGAGAGAGAGAGAGAGAGAGAGAGAGAGAGAGAGAGAGAGAGAGAGAGAGAGAGAGAGAGAGAGAGAGAGAGAGAGAGAGAGAGAGAGAGAGAGAGAGTCGTGTAAGTTCACATTTCAAAAATTGTTATCCAGCAAATAGTTCTGTTCTTATGCATGTCAATTATAAATGCCCTTCAAAGACCAGCAACACTGCTTAGCTGTACATATGCCATGTATAATTGAATTTCCATTATTATATGTACATCATTTTCCCAATTAATAGTAGACATGTAAGCTCCTTATGGACATATCATACATGAATATCTAAGATGTGGACCACATAGAGAGAGAGTTATTTTCAATAGGTAAAACAAAGGCAAGTTAAGTGACTTTTTGTGACTGTGTTATCACGACATAATGAGCTCTGGATCAAATTACCCCTATTCTTTCATCGGTTTGTCTTAAGTCAGAAAGTTTGTCGTCTTGTTTTACTTCAGTGGGGTGCATGTCTTTTACAATAGATTTTACTGTGAAGAAGAACTATCTGCAAAATCATGCTTATATATTAAGTTAAATGTTATATATTAAAAACTATTATATATATATATATATATATATATATATATTACTGACACCGGCAAAAGTCATTTTGAATGTCTTTGATTATATGTTTTGTTTAGAAGTATTGAAAATGTCACTCATCATGTGGCTATAATTGTATTTGTTCGCATGCTCAACAGCGATCAGTTGCTGAAATCGCTATTTCAAAGGGTTTTTTTTATAAAATGTTTGGCGTTTGTAAAATTCAATGACGCGTCGTTACTTAAAGGCACTGTAGCACGCCAATTGCTTTAAAATATAAATAACGCACAGATAATGCACATCTATCAATATTACAATCGATCTGTCCTCAGGTAATGTATTATATTAGTTATCTGGAAAATATGTACGTATTCAGGTTTTAAAGTTAATTTTAAAAGACCGGAGGTAATTAATGCAACGTTGCATTAAATCCGCATGGACTACAATATCAGCAATATTAAACATTGCACACAACCCGAAGACCAAAAACGGCAGTCGCTATGGTTAATGTAACAACAATGCTTAAACTGCGTATTACAAATCAGTAAAGTTACAGATACTCCTTAATGATAACTATCCAATCGTTGTTGTCAGTTATGAGATTAAAGTACATATGCATGAGCTGAATGAACTTATTTTACAGCCGTTTTCTACATTCTATATTTCCCATGGTGCACATCAGCGACTCTTACTATTTGTGATATCCCTGAGAGACTTCGGCCGTCTCAACTTTTTAATTATTGATTGCAGGTCAATTATAAAGAATAATTAGTATTTTATTGCACCGAAAGAAAGCTAAAGTGAGTTCATATGTCCTCGTATGACCTAAACTAGCTTATTTGAGTGCGAAAAGCGTGCCTTTAAAGACGTCTAGAACAAGTACAAAAGCCATATTTCACTCTCCATTCTCACCTAGTTAAGGAGATTACAAAACGATTTTTAAACGAATTTATAACATTGTGTACGTTGTTATCAAAACACATTATTTCACAGGCAATTATCTCATATACCCTCATATGACACATTTTCCAATTAAGTTGTTATATTGTTATCCGTTGCAAGGGAACATTACTTATCAAGCTTTTCACAGAGGATCTGTTTTTTGTTGGTGAATTTGGTTCTACCTATTATGCAATAGTTCTGCTCTAGATAATGTTATGTGTGTAAGATATCAATGCATACCAGCATTGCAACCGATGGTATATTTCCCATACTCTTCTTGCTCTTCCATGTCAGTGATGGATGTGTTGTCTGTGACACGCTGAGGTTCAGTGCTAACTGATAAAAGCAACTGACATAATACACAACCTTGTCGTGTAACCATATGCACTCGTATAACAATGAGTAACTGCACATATTTTGAAGATATGAGCATTGTCTTGAAGATTATGTCATCCGCCCCAATAGATACCATTGTCTTTTTATCGGTATTTGTGCCTAGTATCTATTTGTTGGTCGGGGATTATTTAGAAAGTTTTATCCATGACTCCCTTACAGCTGCATACCGAAGAGTTTGTTCACATGCATGTGTATATCAGTGCAAATATCATGTAAATTGACGTTCATTGTAACTTCAAAAACGTACACCACATACAATGAAAATAAGTTATCGTCACGTCAGTGGTGCATATTTATGAAATTTGGCACAACGAAATAGACATAAGGGGTCAACTTTGGAAACATCAAATTTCATAAATTTTCGAATAAATGTTTTCATATCGACTAAAGAAGAACAATTTTATCACAAATACCAAATTTAAGAGGAAAATATATGATGTATATTTGACCCAGTTGACCCTTATCGAATATTTCTGAGAAGAAAATAAAAACTGTAGTTTTGAAAAGATTGACCCTTGATCACTTCAAAGTGCTGCAAAAACTGTAATTGTTTACTAGAAGGTATCAAATTAGATTATCCTATGGAACACTCAACTGTCTTCTTATATAATACAAAAGTACAAAGTGATCGGTGTGAGTTTCGCTTTGATACGATGCTTCAAAGACATTCCAAATTACATATTTGCAATGAAATATACAGGCAAGTGAACACACTTTCGGTATGCAGCTGTATTTAATGAGAAGGTTCTATGGGAGTACTTTTTTGAGGAAACTCAATTCGAAGGAATACTCCTGTTTATAAGCTGAGGTGCAAAAGAAAGTATATCACTCAGTTGTATTTATCATATGTATAATTTTCAAAGTCACATATCTCGAATTTTCGACGTCGTATTAAAAAACTGACTAGTTTGGCAAATTAGTCCAAAACATTAAATCAGTCAAAGAATACCTGTACGCGTTTTTGTTTTTATAAAAATTAAAATTAAAAAAATTAATTTTTGAAATTCCCCCAAATTAATTTTGACAAAACACAATTGTTAATCGACATATAAGACATACTCTGTGAAAATCAATAAATGTGCCTCGTCCTGCACACATTTACAACATTTTGAACATGGTAGGGGTCTTGTTGGTGTAAATTTCATTTCTTACCCCCGTCTACTTTAAATAATGATATTTAAGTTAAAAAACAAAACAGACACTAATAAAGCCAATCAAACTACTGCCGAAAGGTGTTATTGTATCATGCCATAATCAAATGCATCTGATTTCTTTAAAATATTGAATTAATGGAAAACAACTGAGTGATATACTTTCTTTTGCACCTCAGTTTACAAAGACCTATGTTATGTATTAACAAAATGATTATAACACAATAAAAAGGAAATATTACTGAGGGAAACATTTTTGTGACTCGATTTGACAGTTTGATAAAGAACAAGGCCCATTCTTTCACAAAAAAAATATAAAGAATGTGAAGCGAAGCCATTACTTGGCTCGACGAGTGTGGAAAGATTTGCTACGACAAAAGAAATACATTATTGATCAATTTGACGATCCATTATGTTTGTGGATTATATCAATACATGTATGTCTATTATAAAGTTTTAAAATTTGTAAACTTACAGCATTTCCTCCCATTTCACATAATGAACAAAAACAAAATGGCGAATACCCGGTAGAACTCTCTCTCAACTTTGTTGCATATATAGATAGGTAGGTATACTTATGTGTATTTATTTTCTGGCCCGTTGAATACGTGCACAAGTTACGTGAACAACCATTACACAAACCATAACATTTGTTTATTTTCAATGTTCAGTGAGATCTATTACATAAGCAACATATTACATTATGCAAATTTTGTTAAAATGAACGCTGGGCTTGACCAATTAAATAGCACACTAATCACGTTGTAAAATTCGTGATGAAATACAAACCTCTATTATCAAAGGTAACCTTTCGAGTGATGTATCTATTGTTTTGGCGTTGAATCTTGATCTACACTGATTGACACTTATCCAGACTAATCAATGTTGATCCAAACTGATTGATGCAGAGATATTTTTTATCAATACTGATAATAACTGATGTCTACTTATATACACACTGATGAGTACTAATCTATAATTATCTATCCTCATCTACAAGCTGTTTGCTGATATGTTCTGATCTATGTTAAATGCTGATCAGTATATACAGCTGCATACTAAAAGTATGTTCACCTACTTGTGTATTTCAGTAGAAATATCATGTAAGATGGCATGTGTTTGAAGCATCGCAGCAACGAGAAAACTAAACCGATTACACGCATTAATATACTCATGGTAAAAATG
Source organism: Gibbula magus (assembly GCA_936450465.1). NCBI lineage: Eukaryota > Metazoa > Mollusca > Gastropoda > Trochida > Trochidae > Gibbula > Gibbula magus. The sequence continues at coordinate 41,475,654 of OW388289.1, forward strand.
GTTGACACCCCTAAACAGATTTTAGCAAATTAAATGCATAGATGATTAATATTATTCGATATTATGGTATTTTCGAAATTAAATGACATAAACACATGATATAAACTATATAATACTTGCCATGTATGTATTGTGTGCGAATGAGACTTTATGAACGATTTTGTGTATATTTGGGTTCAGTAGAATTTCTTTTTCATTTGCAACTTTTCATTATTTATTAAAACCAAAATGAGAACACTCAAACACTGTAACAATATACTAAATGCCAAGATCTCAAGACACAAGGAATCAATTCTTTTGAATAATTTTAATTTTTCGTATATTCCTCTTTCTTTGGTATTTCAAAGTGCAAGAGGAGAAATAGCAAATGATCAAAGACAGTAATCACAAAAAGATACCCAGTAGTAAGATAATTAATAAAAAAAATAATCGAACCTGACACGTTACGCTGTTTTTAAAACATTTTATTCCTATAACTATAAGGGGGTGTCAACCATTATTACCATGAGTATACATTAGAAGAAGACAGTTGATGTTTCCATAACTTAATCTGATTTGATGCCTCATAGTAAACAGTTACAGTTTTGGCAGCTATTTAAAGGTACATCCATTGTGTTGTTGGGGGTCAAATATGCCAAACGTTATAAATGGTCTTACTTTATCGAGAAGTACTAATGTTACCGAAAACTACCATTTTGATGATACTCGACTTAGTATATTGACGATATGAAGGTAAAAGTATCGTTTCCTGATCGAAAACCGGACAATGCACCGCGTGTGGCGCGCGCCAATGAGTCAAATGTAATTTTGTACTCTTATTTAAACCACACACAATATCAAATTTGGGTTTATAATGTTTAATAGGTCATATAACAACTGTGCATGTAAATAGGACGTGCACTTTCGGTTTCTGCACATGAATAGTGATGTTACTCGATTTTAATTGGAAACCAGTATTTATGATATATTTGGCGACTGGGGATGAATATACAAGCTGAGTGCATTTGTTTGTATTGTAAACATCACATATGGTGTGTTGGAACGTATTAAAGCCAAATAAAATTTTATGAAACACAATGGATGTTCTTTTAAGTGCATTCTCGAAACGTTCGTAGTCCTACGAACTTCTTAAGCCCATTCTTAATACATGGGCTACGATCAAAGTTAAGAATTCTTAAGGCTACAAACGTTTCGAGAATAAGGGCCAGGGGTCAATCTTTCCAAAACCACATTTTTAAAATTCTCTTCTGTGAAATATTTAGTAAGTGATCAACTGGATCAAACATACATCATATATTTCATCTTTTACTTAATCCATATATCTGTGATGAAATTGTTCTCATTTAGTCGATGAAATAAAATTGAATTTAAATTTTCAAAATGTTACCCCTTCTGCTGTTTCATTATGCCAATTTCATAAACAACACACGATACCTGTGAGAATAATTATACATTTTACTCATGGATATGTATATTCATTGTTATTGTATGTGATTTAATTTAATATCGACGTAAAATAAACGTCATTTAACATATTTGCAAGATACACATGTACATGAACAAACTTTCGGTATGCAGCTGTAGTTCAATCTAATGAACAGTAAGGATCTTTTCTCGCCTATGTTAATCAAAGATGCATGGTCAGTAGAACCATGGTATGGAACGTTACACGGAAATGGAGAATATAATGTTCACATGAAGAAAGTGTACATGAATGAAGCGCACATATAATCACTAAGGGTGGGTTTTGGATAAAGCACTTTAACATGTTACATGGATATGTAACATATGAAAATATAAGTTGTTTTGAGATAGATGAAATCTTACAATCCACTGTAGAGACTCATGGTATAAAATGTCAACTAAAGAAAGAGTGAGCACTAAAGTCATATTCTGTCAAAAACAGTATGCTACCGTTCATTGTCCTCTCATGACCGATTTGATGGTAATAGTTCATCCGAGACACCATCGGCACATTACCTATCATAGTTTCAGTAAATATCAAATTCAGGTAATTTAATCCTCACTTGTTACCTTAACTTTGTCACCTTAAACCTATCTATTAGGTGAAGCATAGCTCATACGTATATGTATGTCAAATTCAACATTCACATATGAGTTTTGTTAATTCCTCATTTGATATTTTGTATTTTCTACAATAGTTTACGAAAAAAATGTATTAAAAGTTCAAACAAAGTAATCACCAACAGTTACCTGACTTTTTACACCTTAAAACATACATACCAGGTCAAACATATATGTTTTATAAACAGTTTTTTTCAAATTCGTCATTCACGCAAACCAATTCCAACAAAATAACATAATTCACTTCATTTAAATCATACATCAGGTTGTATATTTTGCTGTATACCATATTTCTCCAAATCTCTTGCATATTTATCGAGTTCATTGAATGTGGCATTTTTTCCCATGTCAATATGATGCTGCAAAGATTTCAAATAGTAATGACCGTAATTATATTCCTTTCCCCAGTAGGCATTGTCCTTCACATAATGTCCCTCCTCATCGAACATTCTTGGTCTGGGGCAACCGTACTGCCGATGTGACCCTTGCCAAAGAGGAGCTGGTTTACCTGCCACAAGCAGCTCCTGCAGCTCATGGACTTTTTCACAGAGAAAACACTGAAATCCTGTTAATTCAGCTCCATTGAAGGTCCCTGGACCCCAGTCTCTGTTCTTCAGGATTCGTTTCAGAACTGGGTTTGTGATTCCGTTCTGTTTGAAGTCAATATATTGTTTGTATTCCTCGTCATTCTCATCGAGGTATTTGATAAACTCGGCCACTTCCTGTACAGACCGGAAGTCCCGTATATCAATGATGGAGTGGTTGGTAGGAGCCAGTTCCTGTATGAAAACCATATTATTATTATTCTTTGTAGTTTTCAACTTACGGCAAGAACTAGTCTAAGCCCGGTCAATCGACATAACTCAACTGCACAAGAAACGTCACCACACTTTCAATGGCGAAAAAAAAATACCGCTGGCGGAGAAAGTCGATTTTGAATTCTATTTATAGGGACATGATTTGTAAATTGGTACCCCAAATGTCATTCATCAGAGTATAATAGTTATATTTTTATATCTGTTCAATTACACTTGGGGTGTTAAAATCGCTTTTTCAAACTGTTATTTTGGCCAGAATGTTTGCGATTTAACTTAACAATTGCTAAAATGTAGAAATTTAAGTAATAAATGATGTTGTCGACAAATATAACCTGCCTGGGCTTAAATTTATTGACGCGTCTTTACTGTAGGATGTCGTAAAACAAGCTAAAAAAGGCCTTTTTGACTCTCCCATCTCGTCCAGTTAAAGAGATACGAACATGACTATTTTTAAACATTTGTGTCTCAGAAATAGGATATTTTTGTTTGTTGGCTTCAAAAGACATTATGCATCTCTCTTTCAGTTGCGTTTATCACTCGTGGATTAAATTATTTTGTATTTTTTATGGTGACGTTTCTTTTGCGGTTGAGTGTACATTTAATGGTTATAGCACAGATGGAAAATGACAATTCAGTTCAGTAATCATTAACGCATGCAAAGTTGCATTGTTTCGAAGGTGAGATTACTCCAACCTATTAGATAATAATAACAATTTATTGTGCTCATTACAACGAAATCGGACATTCTTTGTGTACCCTTGGCAATCGGCAACCACAGTGCAGCGCCAATTCAAGCGTTGTTCTATGATTATTGTTCTATCAACATTACTCAACTAAAAGTTATTCTTAAATGTGTAAAAAGGATATTTATTACTTGCCAGTTAAAGATATCGCTGTTCAACAAATCAACAATTACGTAATAACATCGCATGCTGCCAATTGACGTGACGTCATAATGGCATAAAAATGACGTCACGATATTAGCGCTACGGTCGCAATGGAATGTGTCCCATTTATCGACGAGTTCATGGAATAAAGTGCGATTTAAATCAGTGAGAAATAAATAAATACTAATCTCGGTTCCGTTCGATAACATATTTAGGAAACTCATGAATGTTATCGGTATCTTACTCGCTTTCGCTCGTCAAATACCAAACCACTCACTCGTTTCATAAATATGTCATTTAACGGGACCTCGTTTAGTATTCTCTATATACTATGTCTAAGTGTATAAGTGTTTTGTCGCCGCAAATGGCTGCGATACTTCCGAAGCGGCGTTAAGCAATAACTCACTCACTCACTATAAGTGTTTCGTGTATCTGTAATTTTACGATCTGGCAGATACCCACGTACTGCCCGGTACCCACCTTGATTCTGGGGGAACCATGTACTATTGGTATCACTCCTAGCGTTAGTGGTCGCCAAAACTTCTCAGTAACGTAGTCATCACACACTGCATTCTCAAAGGCAAAAGCGAATTTGTACTTGGCGATAACCTTGTAGAAGTCTGGGGATGTCAGTGGTTCCATATTCACAGCGAATGTCATGTTTCTGTGTAGTTGAAGAAAAATGTTTTATTTTTCGTTTGGATACTTTGTCGTCTACATGTACGTTATTTATATTAATGCAGGACATTATATATCATAGGATGCATCAAGGTGATATTTTCTGATACAAATATTAGAAGTTATATTATACTAGATTCTACTTTTATTCTTGAAATGCATAACGTAGCATACCCAGAGACGATCGTAACAGTGCACACATCTGTAGCAAATGTATCATTAATACAGGTTCCATAAAATATTTGATATATTCTTTACAGTATTTTGATTTTCTTTGATTAATCATATTTATATAATACACATAAACTCTAATTTGATAATGAATACATAATGTGTATGTAAATAATGGGCCATTTCCTGTATTACAACAAAGGCAGTTCTTTGATGTTGAACATACGAAACATTACATTACAAGTGAAATGCACCTTCTTTGACGGTAACCAAACCGACCATTTGACTTACGGTTTCGGAAAGTCCTTATTGTGTTCACACTTCCCGTAGGAGTCAATATTGAGGTGTTTCTGCAGGAGTCTCATGTAGTGGGAACGATCTGAAGGAGTGTTACAGTCGCTGTGTACAAACACGACCGGGGCCAGACCCTCCCGTCTTAACGCGTTCTTCCTCTCCAGGGGCACAACGTACTCTGTGCTCATCAGTTCGTCTTCGCCCTGGGTAAGATTTCTTTAATATTAACATTTGAAATATTGACTTCATGCAAGTTCATTATATGCGTCATTTGTATATTTAATAACTGATGTAAAATTAATGAACATACGAATATTTGACACGTTGTACATCGGGGGCGGGGCAGTAGAACGTTTTTTGCAAATTTTATTTTTAAAAAATTTCCATTTATAATGATAGTTTATGTCATTTATATTTACTTTAGAAGGTAAAACATCTTATTACAAAAACCAATTATCCGTAGTGGTAATAACGGTGCTGCGTTTAAAGCAAAAATTGCATGGCGGCCATTTTATTGTAGACACATTTTATTATTTCGAATGACAAAACACGATTCCCATGGCTTTACCAAACCATGTACACTCATTTTTAAACTTGATTTTCCGAAGAGAGAAGGTGTTTTACGATTGGTGACATTATTCTTCAAATACATTTCATCAACTTTTTGGAGCGAAAAAACGTGCTACTGCCCCTTTAAAGTTAACATGCATAGTCAGGACACCTAACATTGTTACATATAGGATAACACTACCTTCAATGGTATAAATTATTGCACTTTTTCGGTACGAGTCCCTTGCGTGAGTCAGACAACTTTCGCTACCACATTTAACTTGTCCCAATGCACAGAAACAACTGTTTATCGTAGTAGATATCGTAACCCGGTTACAATTTTCCAAAAACGAACCATTTTAATTGAAAACAGCTGCACTGACGTGCAGAAGAAAGGTATCCTTGTCCCAAAGGAGTATTAAACGAACAACTATAGCAACGTTTCTATTTCCAAAAAAAGCATCATGACGTGTCATTGACAAATCACTTTTACAACGGCGTCGCTGATTGCACAACCAGATTCAAACCAACCAATCAGGAAACAAGAAAGTCCTTGTAGTAGAACATAGGCTAGGAATGGAAATCTGAAGGGAGTAACCTCTGTGGGAAGAGAATGTAAAACCGCGTATTTCTCAGAAGTATGATCAGATGATGATTTAAAATTTAAAATGTAAATTAGTTGTCTTCTGAAGACAGTATGTAACTCTGTTTCAGTCTTATATATCGCTCGTGGATTGAAAAATCTTGTATTTGTATGGCGACGTTTAATTTGGACGTGAATTTATATGGATCATTATACAAACATCCTTTTGATTGTATGTTTAACCAAGTAGGATGATACCATACAATTATTGACTTCAGTTGAGATTAATCAAATGGTTTATCGACCTCGGAACAGATATGTTCACCGAAGCGAAAGACGAGGTAACCGTAACTTTCCGAGGTCGATACACAATTTGATTTAAGGTAAATGAAGTCAATAACTGTTTTATTTTTCATTCATGAAAGTTTCATTTTTTCAAAACATCCTTGTAAACTTTATGTTAACGACAACATATACTTTGATTAAACAAATGACTGTCAGGGGAAGCAACTCCAAATAGTGCTGATCTATGATGAGTTCCAGGTCACTGGATTGTTATGTGCACCTCGCTTGACGTTTCCCGCGGTCAACATAACGTTGTTGTTGACCATCTGTCTCGGACATTTAGAAAACAGAACACTCCTCCATCATAAAATAAATTATCCTACCTCATGTAAGAATGTCGATCCCTGATTGATTCACGTGACCATTAACAAATATCAATAAACACCGTCATACGGGTTGATAAATCTTCCCGAGGGTGATAAATGTTTTATATCTCGCAACATGAATAAAGCATGCATCAACATCAATCATTCCATGTCGCGTGACACAAGTTAAAGGTCATAGTTTGTAGATCGATCAGCTGTTTTCTGTCCAAATTTAAAAATAATAATTTTTAATGATATTTTGAGACATGTGGTAAGATAAATACGTTATAACATTCAGTTTGTTCGGGTGACATCGTAATTTATCAGACCCGCGTTAGCCTGCGGTGCGGCTCGTTTGATAAACACTAGTGCGGGTCTGATAATTAACGATGTCACCCTCCACGGAATGTTATAACTTATATTGATTTATGCTATATTTCAGATACCTTCAACCACATAGTAGTCAGTGGATAGTGCGACTCTCTCTTGAATGTAGCTGTCAAGTTGAAGAGTTCCATTGCTCCCTTGGCATTGAAGAGCCAGTTGTTGTTCTTGGGGGATTCCTCGTGTAGTACTGACCAAATATGGCCCGGCTGTCGAGGAACTGGAAAACCGTCTCCAGCAAATGATGTCCCATAGAACAGTATACCCTACAATTATAAACATTCAGATCTGCAGCTAAGATACTTATTTGAGAAACCTCTATATACACCTACGACGGTCATTAGATTTGGGGTATGAGCAGCTCATAGTTCGTCCATCTCTCAAGTTTTTAAATCCTGAATTTCGAAACTGAGACGAGATTTAAATTGGAGCCGGATGCATTTGATGGTGATTAAAGCTTTAATGGTTAGTTAGATTTACAATATTTGGATTGTCCATTAGCTAAATGCGACATTTATCTGAAATTCTTACCACAACTGGATGTTTATGCCTCTCCTCATGGTCATGAGCAATACGACATTTTCGCGTTTTGCATACAAGTTCATAATCCCCAATGCCCATGAGAATGTTCCAGCTGATGATTACAGGAAGTTTCTCCATGAAGGGGGCCGGCTTCAGGTTAGGGGGAGGCCAAACTGAAACCAGACCAAACACTTAATGAATCTTTATATTTACAACGTGGCATGACATCTACTGATACGACATATCAGAACTTAAACTTATGAGTCGACACCCATCACTATCTGGAGTGGTTGTAGTAAATAATGTTCTTCCTTCTGTTTTCGATTAGAACGAGCATGAGATGCTCTATGAACAATAGTAATTTTCTCCGCAAGACATTCCTCGCATCAGTTTACATCACTGGCTTGATTTAAACATTGCAGTAATACTACACTTTTCCGTGTTAGTGAACCCGAGCTCACTATGCATTTCATATGCAGCGCTTCGCTATCGTAGCATTGATAAGTTACGGAAATGCTGCAAAAGTTAAATTATATAATTAGCCAGGAATGAAGACTGGCGTGAGTTATGCCTTGCGTTATAAAATTTAAACAAATGTTGCACTGTCCATTGCTTATTTATGTGTTTATTGTTATATTTTGTCTGTGATATTCAAATATTTTTAAGCAAACATCTCCGCACACTTTTTTATACTTTGTGAAACCATAGTCAAGTTACCGTGTTACATATTGTAAAAATACTGCAAACCGTAGATCGCATTTTAGAATATAATAATAATAATAATAATAATAATAATAATAATAATAATAATAATAATAATAATAATAATAATAATAATAATGTCAAAAATATAATAAAATTTGTCTTTGTTTATACAAATAAGAAATAACGTTTCAATCAATACTCACACATCTGTACTTGCTTGAATGTGTTATGATCAGGAATCGAACTCATTGGTTGTCCAACATTTTTGTTGTCCTATCCAAGTTGTCCAGCTTGTTGTTTGGGTATTTGTTGTTGAGAATTTACATGCTGTTGCATTGCTTGCATTTCCTGTTGGTTATCTGATAGTCGTGGAGGTAATATGCTTCGCTTCCGCTTTATATTCATTTGCTGAAGCTGTGGAATGTTTTGTTGATCATTTATTTGTTGCGGATGAAGAATGTTCTGTTGATCATTTAATTGCTGCAGTTGTCGAACGTTTTGTTGATTATTTAGTTGCTGGGGTTGTGGAATGTTTTGTTGATCGTTTAGTTGTTGGGGTAGTGGAATGTTTTGTTGATCAATTATCTGTTGCAGTTGTGGGTTGTTTTGTTGATCATTTAGTTGTTGGGGTTGTGGAATGTTTTGTTGACTAATAAGTTGTAACGGTTGAGGAATGTTTTGTCGATCATTTAGTTGTTGGGGTTGTTGATTGTTTTGTTGATTGTTAAGTTGTTGAGGTTGTTGATTGTTGTGTTGGTCATTTATCTGTTGCGGTTGTGGAATGTTTTGTTGATGGTTTAGTTGTTGCGGTTGTGGAATGTTTTGTTGATCGTTTGATTGTTGAGGTTGTGGAATGTTTTGTTGATCATTTGGTTGTTGTTGTTGTTGAATGTTTTGTTGATCATTTGATTGTTGAGGTTGTGGATTGTTTTGTTGATTGTTTAGTTGTTGAGGTTGTGGATTGTTTTGTTGATCATTTATCTGTTGCCGTTGTGGAATGTTTTGTTGATTGTTTAGTTGTTGCGGTTGTGGAATGTTTTGTTGATCGTTTGATTGTTGAGGTTGTGGAATGTTTTGTTGATCATTTGGTTGTTGTTGTTGTTGAATGTTTTGTTGATCATTTGATTGTTGAGGTTGTGGATTGTTTTGTTGATTGTTTAGTTGTTGAGGTTGTTGATTGTTTTGTTGATCATGTATCTCTTGCGGTTGTGGAATGTTTTGTTGATTATTCGGTTGCTGCAGTTGTGGATTGTTGTGTTGATTGTTTAGTTGTTGCGGTTGTGGAATGTTTTGTTGATCATTTGGTTGTTGAGGCTGTTGAATGTTTTGTTGATTATTTGGTTGTTGAGGTTGTGGAATGTTTTGTTGAGTATTTGGTTGTTGAGGTTGTGGCATGTTTTGTTGATTATTTGGTTGTTGTGGTTGTGGAATGTTTTGTTGATCATTTATCTGTTGCAGCTGTGGATTGTTTTGCTGATTGTTTAGTTGTTGCGGTTGCGGTATGTTTTGTTGAGCATTTGGTTGTTGAGGTTGTGGCATGTTTTGTTGATTATTTGGTTGTTGTGGTTGTGGAATGTTTTGTTGATCATTTATCTGTTGCAGCTGTGGATTGTTTTGCTGATTGTTTAGTTGTTGCGGTTGCGGTATGTTTTGTTGAGCATTTGGTTGTTGAGGTTGTTGAATGTTTTGTTGATTAGTTGGTTGCTGCAGTTGTGGATTGTTGTGTTGATTGTTTAGTTGTTGCGGTTGTGGAATGTTTTGTTGATCATTTGGTTGTTGAGGTAATTGAATGTTTTGTTGAGCATTTGGTTGTTGAGGTTGTGGAATGTTTTGTTGATCATTTATCTGTTGCAGTTGTTCATTGTTTTGTTGATCATTTAGTTGTTGCGGTTGTGGAATGTTTTGTTGAGCATTTGGTTGTTGAGGCTGTTGAATGTTTTGTTGATTACTTGGTTGTTGTGGTTGTGGATTGTTGTGTTGATTGTTTAGTTGTTGCGGTTGTGGAATGTTTTGTTGATCATTTGGTTGTTGAGGTTGTTGAATGTTTTGTTGATTATTTGGTTGTTGAGGTTGTGGAATGTTTTGTTGATCATTTATCTGTTGCAGTTGTTGATTGTTTTGTTGATTGTTTAGTTGTTGCGGTTGTGGAATGTTTTGTTGAGCATTTGGTTGTTGAGGCTGTTGAATGTTTTGTTGATTACTTGGTTGTTGTGGTTGTGGAATGTTTTGTTGATCATTTAGTTGTTGCAGTTGTGGAATGTTTTGCTGATAATGTAACTGTTGCGGTTGTGGAACATATTGTTGATCATTTGGTTGTTGAGGTTGTGGAATGTTATGTTGATCATTTGGTTGTTGTTGTTGATTGTTTTGTTGATCATTTAGTTGTTGGGGTTGTGGAATGTTTTGATGATAATTTATTTGCAGGTGTTGAGGAATATTGTATTGTTCATAAAGGTGTTGTTGAAGGATCATTTTAATGTGTTCTTGTTGGGATTTGGGAATGTTTTGTTGATCAAATGCTTCCTGCTGTTGTTGAATAATTTTGTGTATATATTCTAATCGGGATGTGAGATCATTTAATTGTTGGGGTTGTGGAATATTCTGTTGTTTGTAAAGTTGTTGAGGTTTTTGAATGTTTTGTTGACTGTCTACTTGTTGTCCTGGTTGAATATTTTGTTGAATATTTACTTGTTGTTGTTTATGAATGTCTTGTTGACCAGCTACGTGTTGATGTTGAAGCTGATTGTGTTGTTGTTCTTGAAACTGTCGTTGATGTTGTTCCCGTTGTTGCTGGTGTAGCTGGTCCAAAAACCGTTGTTGTTCCTGTTGTTCGTTATATTGTTGCTGTTTCTGTTGCTGTTGCTGTTGCTGTTGCTGATCCCGGCGTTGTTCATTAATGGTACTGTCTTGTAAATGCTTTGCAGAGCCCGCCCTGGCGAACTGATACACTGGTCTCTTTCCATTGAGATGCAAAAATTTCTTCAAACCATCTGAAAAGACCATAATTGGTCATTTTCGACAAAAATATTGAATACACTGACGACCCATTTATGAATTAAATACACAGATGTTATGATTAGAAAACCACTTCATGGAATTTTTTTGACCAACTAATAGAATTGGGAATTATATCATGCTGTATTAATACATCGTTTCTGTTATGTAATTGTATTTATATTGCAGGAGATGGAGACATCATAAATGTTTACCATAGTTTACGTTTGTTCCTTTATAACCGAGTCGCCACACTGCAAAGGTGACCCCAACAATCACGCACATACATAGTAGAAACCTGAATAGGAAAATTGAGAAAAACAAGATTTACATATCAAATATTCCTTCTTTTGAGCAAATATTCCTTATTTAGAGACAGAGGCCTGAGTTATATTTGCAACATAAGCGAAATTTATATATTATATAATGTGGACTGGAGAAAAATATTATTAGAAACAATAAATAAATAAATAAATAAATAAATAAATAAATAATGAAAAAAATAATGTATGAAAAGTTATTATTATCCAAAGTCTTGTTATCCAAAGGATGATCAAATGACACATATATAAAGTAAACGTTAAAACAGTTTATTCATTAGAATATCTTATTCACATTTGATTTGAAACCATACGGTTAGATATCAAGAATGTTGAAAACAGCTTTACAACACTTTACAACAGAATTTGCGAATCACTTGATGGTTTCAACAGATCCACATGTTTCAATACATAACTCAAAATATGTTTAACATACACTCAGTCGCAATGGAAACATCACCACAGCTTCAGCAGTGTAAACAAACAAAATACTGCTGCCGGCGAAAGTCTACTTTAAATAATTGTAAACAGGTACACGCAATTTGATTTTTTGTGCAAAATGTTGTCCATTTAACTTAAAAATTCATAAACTGTAGACATTTTATTAATGAAAGATTTCTCACAAATATAATATTTTCCTTTGGATTTTAATATGTTGACTGTCTTTATTGTGGGACGTCACAAAAGCCCTTTTTGACTCCCCTATCTCGTCTAGTTAAACGACGATTGTTAGAATTCTTAAAACCTGTGGATTGAATTATCTTGCAGTTTGTATGGTGACATTTATTTTGCTGTTGAGTTCATGCTTGAATGAACAACACACACAATCTAATGTCTGAAGTGGGGTAACAGCGCTTTCATTACACCACTCTGCATTTGGCAATGTCAAGGACATCTCAGGGTCAAAACCGGTTTCGCAGGGATATAGTTGTGTTTGCTAGGGTCACGGGTCGGTGGGTTTAGAAGGCGTATTGTGGGTAGATCAACATGCCTTCTCAACACCAACACTCCAAACGTATTGCTTAAGAACAAGTATTTGTATAACACTCTTACTGCTTATTCTAGAATAGAATTTAAACTAGTTACTATTACGTATCCAATTGTTACACAATACAGGGTTATAACAATGTAATCATTAAGTGACTTGTTAAATCCCCGCACAACACGACATAAACACACCCTGCAGACGAACATATATCTCATAATAGTATACAATTTAATTAATCCTATATCCTCATACAGTTCAAGTGTGATGTGGACTGATCAGAAAAGCAGAAAAGACACGTACCTTTGTTTACGAATACGGGTCAGTCTTGTCACACATCGATAGAGAAATCCGCATGTCCCAGTCATAACTTTATATTCTTGTATCCAAATTTGCCTCGTATCCAGGTATATATCCCTTGCTCCAAGTATATCTACTATTTAGACACTACCTACTATCATCCCGGTGACAACAGCGGAAGACGCCCTAGCTTTGACACACCCTGTCCCTCCTACCCGATGGTGTAAGAAGCGTGCTCCGTGCGAAAACGTTCATCTGTCGTACCGATACCCAGGGGGCCTTGATGTTGTACTATCAGTGTTAATGATCACATTCACTTACTCTCCGTTGTAAACAATTACACTTGGTTAGATGTCTGTAATTACACGACCAAGGTTACCTGTGTTGAACACGAATTAAGGTTCCGCCCCAGTTCATCAAGCTAATGTACGGTACGTTACGTACCTATACAGGCTAAATCGGAGGATTATTCAATTGTGTAGACATTTACGAATAAGTCAGTGTTAATAATTTATATTACCATATACACCGTACCATACATTGAAAGTTAACGAACGGTGACGTTATTTCCATAGACTTAAATGTTAATTTAATCCAGGATGAATAATTTTCATAGATATGATTTTTGTCCAATCCTTTTCACATTTATCAGGTTTGTGAGGAATCATCTTGGCTACAGTTTAATAATTTATGTTTAATTTTTTATTTTCTATCTGGGGAATGACAGCAATTTGATAATATATTTACATGTAGTTGTGAAAAAATTTAACATGGCGATCTATGGGAAACGTTTTATTTTATGTACACATGTAGGTATAACGAATGACATAAGTTAAATCGTCGTCAGAAAATGTAGTTGATATTATGTATTTAAAATGGAGATGAATGAGATGATAAAGCTTAATATATTTACATTGATCCAACAAGAACTTATTTTATGAAAACTATGTTTCCAAGACTACAATAACCATGTAAGATTGTGGAAATAACGTCACGGTTATACTATTGATAGATGCAGTTATAATGTTAGTTTCATACCATGCTATTGATAGATGGGGTTATTTATTAGTATCGAGTCATACTTTTGGCAGATGGAGTTATAATGTTAGTATTAAGTCATCATCTTGATATGCGGAGTTATAATGTTAATATGAAGTCATTATATTAATCGATGAAGTTATAATGTTAGTATCAAGTCATACTATTGGCAAATGGAGTTATAATGTTAATATGAAGTCGTTCTATTAATCGATGAAATTATTATGTTAGTATTCAGGCATCATCTTGATAGGCGGAGTTATAATGTTAATATGAAGTAATTATATTATTCGATGAAGTTATAATGTTAGTATCTAATCGAACTATTGGCAGATGGAGTTATAATGTTAATATGAAGTCATTCTATTAATCGATGAAGTTATAATGTTATTATCAAGTCATACTATTGGCAATTGGAGTTATAATGTTAATATGAAGTTATTCTATTAATCGATGAAGTTATAATGTTAGTATCACGTCATACATGTACTTTTGGCAAATTGAGTTATAATGTTAATATGAAATCAGTCTATTAATCGATGAAGTTACAATGTTAGTATCAAGTCGAACTATTGGCAGATGGAGTTATAATGCTAATATGAAGTCATTCTATTAATCGATGAAGTTATAATGTTAGTATTCAGTCATCATCTTGATAGGCGGAGTAATAATGTTAATATGAAGTCATTCTATTAATCGATGAAGTTACAATGTTAGTATCAAGTCGAACTATTGGCAGATGGAGTTATAATGCTAATATGAAGTCATTCTATTAATCGATGAAGTTATAATGTTAGTATCAAGTCATACTATTGACAGATGGAGTTATAATGTTAATATGAAGTCATTCTATTAATCGATGAAGTTATAATATTAGTATCAAGTCATACTATTGGCAAATTGAGTTATAATGTTAATATAAAGTCATTCTATTAATCGATGAAGTTATTATGTTAGTTCAAGTCATATTATTGATGTTTGACTATTGACTATGGAGTTATAATCTTAGTACCAAATAATGTCATATCCTAGTGGATAACCTTGGTACTTTAAAGGGGCAGTAGCAAAATAAGTCGATCAAATGTATTTGAAAAATAATTTCACCAATAGTGAAATACCCTCATCTCTTCGAAAAATCAAGTTAAAAATGAGTGTACATGGTTCAGTAAAGCCATGGGAGTCGTTTTTGTCATTCGAAATAATAAAATGTGTTCACAATAAAATGGCCGCCATGCAATTTTAGCTTTGTACACAACACCGTTATTACTACCACGGATAATTGGTTTGTGTAATAAGATGTTTTACACTCTAAGGTAAATATGAATGACATAAACTATCATTATAAATTGGAAATTTGCAAAAAGAAAATTTGCAAAAACGTGCTATTGCCCCTTTAACATTACAAGCTTAATATCTAGATCAACGCTCTCTAGATCTTCTGCTACTTTTCTGCCAAGCAGATGTTTTACATGGAGTTGGACAATACTATAATGAGCGCAATATTGTCAGGAAGCAGAAGTGAGATATGAAGTCTCCTATATTTCATATGATGGAATTATTAGTTAAATATGATATTCACGAAGCAATTAATCAATATATAGAATGTTCTTTGTTTTTATGTAAAAGTAAATGATCAAGTATAGTGCGGGGCAAGATCCTGGAGTACTATAGAAATGCAGCAAGTTTAGCCATTCAGTCAAAGCTATCATTGATACGATATCAGTCAATACGATCAGACAATGTATATAGATTATGGCAACTAGCTCTTGATAGACCAAAGTATTTAAAAAGTATTGCTTTCCTTATCAAACTTGGCTCCCTCCCCAGTCAAAGGAATGTGGTACTGTGGCTTATGATATTTTAAAACATGCTTTTATGTCTTGCAAGATGAATGTGTCCTATAGAAATATTTTATTTGAAAATATATGTGGTCTTATTGATGATGATGTATTTGTAAAATTACGGTCATACAATGATCAGTTTCTGAACTTTTTACTCGGGGGAATACCCGATAATGTACAAGCTCATTTAAAGGGGCAGTAGCACGTAGCACAAATAAGTCGATGAAATGTATTTGAAAAATAATATCACCAATAGTAAAACACCCTTCTCTCTTCGGAAAAAACAAGTTAATAAACGAGTGTACATAGTTCTTTAAAGCCATGGGAATCGTTTTTGTCGTTCGAAATAATAAATTGTGTTCACAATAAAATGGCCGCCATGCAATTTTTGCTTTATACGCAACACCGTTATTACCACTACGGATAATTGGTTTGTTTAATCTCTAAAGTAAATATAAATGACATAAACTATCATTATAAATGGGAAATTGGAAAAATTAAAATTTTCAAAAAACGTGCTACTGCCCCTTTAAAATAAAGGACAAATGTAATAATATGTGAGTCAAAGTTTGTGTCAAAAATGACGAAGATTGATTGTTGTACCATTCCTTACCCCATATAATCATCTAATGTACATGTACATTCTGTGTCAATAATATAACTGTATAAGCATATGTAATCTTCAAATCTATGGAGGAAATAAAGAATATCTATATGTGATGATTCTTTGTCATTGTATGTGATGTAATTCTATTGATGTTACAATGAATGTCAATCTACATGATATTTGCACTAAGATACACATGCATCTGAAAAAACTGTATTGCTTATATTGTTATATACATAAAGTGTACATTTTAATCGGGAAAGGCTTTTTATTTCATCATTAAGTTTTGCGGAAGCAGCCTAAGTATATGACAAGCGATGTGTTATTTTTTTTCACTAAGCAGCGAATATACAGGATAGAAAAACATTAAAATTAAACTTTCTCAGGTTCATTTTTGTGTATCTATCTCATAAATCCATATCCATACTACGTCCGCCACCTTAGTTATTTTATGAACGTTTCATTTGAAGTCGGACAACCAATACATCATTTCCTTTAATATTTAAGTGAAGACTGCGCATTATACATCCCTTTGAAGAGTTTTCTGTTTAAGAAATTGGCAACACGAGAACTACTATATTCTTAGGTCATAAAAGTAGTTTCGAAGGCATTCTATACTTTTGATATTCAAAAATGTAATGATCATTCGATTTCAATAAAACGTGTAATGCACATCTTGAAATGGTTTTACATTGTCCATTCTTTTCCGTTTTACCTTCAGATTTCCGATCCAACCTCTGTTCTAAATGGCCTGAATTTCTCGACACCAGCAAAATCCTCTAATGGGGAAAAGGGGAACCACCTACTGTATCCCTTCATCTAAACCAATGAAAACTCATCTTTCAGCAACCGAGTGACTTCAAAGATCTAGGCATTTGACTCTTAAGGGTCTTGCTAATTAGCATATATTCTTCGAACATGTGTGATGTAACTAACTATTTTTGGCATTTGTCTCTGATTTGGTATTCTTTATTTATCAGCATGTTTATTATCAATTGTTTTTACAAAATCAAAAAGTATATTTCGAGGAAAACGAGAAACCTTTATCCTACGTTTATTTTAGCATTATGACGTGTCATTGGCAATAGTCACCTTTTATAGGGCGTCACTGATTTCACAACTAGATGCAATTGCAATCAGGACACTCCCTTTCGTCGGAGAATTCAGGCCTTCTAGAACAGCAGTTAAGATCTGCTTTCTAAAGGGAATAACAACTGTGGGAAGAGAATACACATAAACAATATCAAATTTGGGAAAAAGCAGTAAATGATCTGAAAATCATATACATTTATATAGCCTTGTCCATTTGGTTAAACGTGATGTTTGGATGAAACTACCCCATATATGTCCAAACCGTTCCTTGCAATGCAAGAACTGATATATTTATTTTACTATAGAGGAGAGCACTTTTGTTCAAGGCTTTCTGAAATTGGATTTCAAAAGTCCAGGATTTGTTTGAAAGTCGCCCGGATGATTCCCCCTCTACCCCGATCCAATCTGGCCTCATGGACCTAATGAGCTAAACATGATATTGAAAAATGAAAAATCTGTTACACATTTAACCATTGTTTCAATTGGGTTTAATTGGAAAACGGTGAAAAGATAACACATTCTTACTAGTTGTTTGAGAGGCATTCTAGAAGTTGGTGAGATGGAGAAGACAAATATTTTATGGATGATCAACTTCTTTATTAACAATAGCGACGTTTCGGTTTAGATCCTTATGCTCATGCTTGATAACGGTATAAGGATCAATACCGAAACGTGGCTATTGTTAATAAAAAGTAGATCATCAATAAAATAGTTGTCTTCTTAATTCTAACTAGGTTGTCGGGAATTCGACACTGTGGAACACTACAGAGAAGTGCGACAAGTTTTCTCGAAATAGGAACTAAGAAGCTACCTTAGGCTTTTGTTTTTATTTCAGAAGCGTGCATGCACGAATATTGAGACCTCCTATACTAATCTGATATATACTTAATCCATGTAGTTATCATCTGATCTAAAATGATCAGTACCGATCGATGTGCATATACAGCTGCATATCGAAAGTCTGTTGCACTTGTGTAATTCCGTGCATATTATGTAATTAGACAAGTCTTCGAAGCATCGTATCAACGCGAAAAATACACTGATCACTTTGCATTTTTCTTTATAGGAACTTCGTTGAGTGTATAATAACATAATCTGATTTAAAGGGGCAGTAGCACGTTTTAATCTCATTAAAATCATATCTTTGATTCGTTCCTGAGGCTAGACCAATTTGGGTTGTCACTAATCAAAGATCTGACGGAATCCCGTGGAGCTCCGTGTTTGTCGGAAGTAGTTACTTTTCCGTTGAAACTGCATTCTCTCAGATATCTGAAAGCGGACACGGAGCTCTACGGGATTCCGTCAGATCTTAAATGAGTGACAACCCGAAAGCTTTACCTTTGGAACGAATCAAAGATATGATTTTAATGAGATTGAAGTCATTTGAATTTACTTTAGAGGGTAAAACATCTTTTTACACAAACCAATTACCCGTAGTGAAAATAACGATGTTGCGTTTAAAGCAAAACTTGCATGGCGGCCATTTTATTGTGAACACATTTTATTATTTCGAATTACAAAAACGATTTCCCTGGCTTTGCTGAACAATGTACACTGATTTTTAACTTGAATTTTCGAAGAGATGAGGGTATTTTACTATTACTGCGCATAATAATAATATAATGACGAAGCAAGTGCATTACTTCAAGGTAGCACAAAGCGCACATAAAAGTCCCAAATTGTTTTCTCGCCACAGAGCTATTGCATTTCATTTCAACATATATATTCTAGAGTTAGAAAGTGATAGGTCAAGTATTACAGCTGCGTACCTAAAGTTTGTTCACCTACACGTGAATCATGGTGCAAATAACATGTAAATTGACTTTCATTGTAACGTGAATGACAATGAATCATAATACATCCATGAGTAAAACAATCATTTTAAAACCTGTGCTCGTCACATCAGCGGTGTATGCTTATAAAATTTAGCATAATGAACAAGACAGATGGGGTCAAATTTTGAAAATTCAAATTTCATTTATTTCTGAAAAAAAGTTTTCATTTTGAAGTGAGAACAAATTCATCATAAATACATTGAATGAATTTAAGAGGAAGTATATGATGAATGTTACACCCAGTTGATCACATGTTGAATATTTCGCAGAAGAAAATAAAAACTGTAGTTTTGAAAAGATTGACCCCTGGTCACTTCAAAGAACTGCCAACACTGTAACTGTTTATTATGAGATATCAAATCAGATTATGTTATGGAACACTCAGCTGTCTTTTTATAATGCAATAATGCAAAATGATCGGTCTAGTTTTCAAGTTATACGATGCTTCAAAGCCAAATTAAATTGTATTTGCACTAGAATTCACCAGTAGGTGAAATTTTTTTCGGTACGCAGCAGTTCATGTAGAGACACACAACATCTCAGCTTAAGAAAACATGACTGATCGCTAAAGTAATCATGTATCCAAACCAACATGGTACAATTCATTTCCCTATTATTACCGGGTTGATGCAAGTAGATCAGAGGACAAACCATCGTGGAATGTGGATATATTCTACCACAGGTAAAGAAATAGTAAAGTTCAAATGAGGTGACCCTTGAAGGTTACCTTAAATTTTACACCTTAACACTAGGTACAGCATATATCAGCATTTGTATATCAACCTACCATTATAATATGAATTCTCAAATGAAATCTTTGACTTCACAGTTTATCATTTAAATCACCGTGTGAACAGAAGGAAACCCGAGGAGCTAATAACCTAATTTAAAGTCATACATCTGGTTGTATATTATGTTGTATGCCATACTGCTCTAAATCTCTAGCATATTTCTGGATATCCTGGAAATTGGCATCTTTTCTCATTCCAATATGATGCTGCAATGATTTCAAATAATAGTGACTAAAACTATACTGCCTACCACCCCAGTAAACATTGTCATTAACATAGCGTCCCTCCTCGTCAAACAGTTTTGGTCTCGGGCAACCAAAATGTTCATGTGACCCTTGCCAACGAGGAACTGCTCTACCAGCCGATAACAGTTCCTGCATCTCGTAAACTTTCTCACAGACAAAACACCGAAATCCTGTTACTTCACTTATCCAGTTCACAGGCCTTGAGTTTCTCTCCTTCAGGATTCGTTTCAGAATTGGGTTTGTGATTCCTGTCTGTTTGAAGGCAATATATTTTTTGTATTCCTCGTCATTCTCATCGAGGTATTTGATAAACTCGGCCACTTCCTGTACAGACCGGAAGTCCCGTATATCAATGATGGAGTGGTTGGTAGGAGCCAGTTCCTGTTATAGAATTATAATATTTTCATAAATTAAATCATTTTGCATGTAATAGTTTCACCCTGGTCATCCACATAAGAGTAATAGCACAGATGGAAATATACAACATTTTTAAGTTCTGTATTCATAAAGCATACGAAGTTGTTTTATTTCGAAGCTGGTATGAATGCAACATATTAAATTACTTAACTTTTATAAAGAGACAATACGATATGTATACTATATACCCAACTTGATTCTGGGGGAACCATGTACTATTGGTATTACTCCTAGCCTCAGTGGTCTTTTATTATATAGAGATATTACATTATGTATACTATATAAGTCCTTTTTTCATGTAGCATACAAAGTTGTTTTATTTCGAAGCTGATATTAATGCAACATATTAAATTACTTTACTTTTAGAAAGAGAAAATACGTTATGTATACGATATACCAACCTTGATTCTGGGGGAACCATGTACTATTGGTATCACACCTAGTGTTAGTGGTCGCCAAAACTTCTCAGTAACGTAGTCATCACACACTGCATTCTCGAAGGCAAAGGCGAATTTGTACTTGGCGATAACCTTGTAGAAGTCCGTTGATGTCATTGGGTTAATATTCCCATCGAATGTCAAGTTCCTGTTCACGTAAAAACAATGTTGTCTTTTAATTACACACATTTGTAGCAACTATCAATGATGCAGTTTAAATACAAGTTTTGCCAAACCAAACTTTACAGTGTTTTAGCTTACTATTAATATTATGCGATCCTAAACACATCTATGATTTTACATGCAATAAAAAAAATTAAGAATAAGATAAATATTTCATATTCAGAAGATCTATTACAACAAAGGCAGCTCATTGGTATTTGACTTACGCGGTAGGATAGTCCTTATTGTGTTCACACTTCCCGTAGGAGTCAATATTGAGGTGTTTCTGCAGGAGTCGCACGTAGTGGGAACGATCTGAAGGAGTGTCACAGTCGCTGTGTACAAACACGACCGGGGCCAGACCCTCCCGTCTTAACGCGTTCTTCCTCTCCAGGGGCACAACGTAGTCTGTGCTCAACAGTTCGTCTTCACTCTGGTAGGAAGATTTCATAATAGAATTATCATTAATAGTCATAGTTCTATGAATTAAAAATATGTTTGTTATACGTCTTCAACTAGAATTGGTATCGTGACGTTATCAGTTAATGCACTACAATGTTTAAATTAGGATGACAATAGAGACTAACTTCAAATATAAGATACCCACGGCAATAAAACACAGGTGGTCAATGGGACCGACAGCGTGCTTTATGAGACAATAAAACATGCTCGTGATTTTAGACGTCAGTTAGAGCGTCGCTTAGCAAATGACGTCACATTTTACGTCACTTTGATTGTTCAATGGTAGAGAATGTGTTCTACGACGGGAGGCATTAATATTTTCAAATTATAGTTTATACAAACAACATAATATCTCCACGGTGTTTATAGACAAGCGAGTAACTATTTAAGGGCATCTCATATAAGAAATAGAACATTCGTTGTTGTGCTTTATCGTAGAATAAAACATAGCAGAGAGCATAAAACACTCAGGGCTGCCCTCTTCTTGTTTTATGCTCCCTGCTACGTTTTATTCTACGATAAAGCACGCCAACTCGTCTTCTATTTCTTAAATACATTGTAGTTATAATAGTAAGGATAGCATTACTGGCTACAATTGCAATGGTCACATGATTGTATTCGGAATCAATTTTATAAAATATATATGGATGAATACATTCTGAGAAATTAGGTAATATCACTAGGTATAGAGTTATAGTTGTATATATATACATATACATGTACACATATACAAAAATATATTGGTGATACAGTATTCACAAAAGTTTATCGCAAAACGATAAATGATATACGTTTTATATCCACTACCTTCAGCCACATGGTAGTCAGTTGAAAGTGTGATTCTCTCTTAAAGGTAGCTGTCAAGTTGAAGAGTTCCATTGCTCCCTTGGCATTGAAGAGCCAGTCGTTGTTCTTGGGAGATTCCTCATGTAGTACTGACCAAATATGGCCAGGCTGTCGAGGAACTGGTAAACCGTCTCCAGCAAAATATGTCCCATAGAACAGTATACCCTATAACCATGAACATTAAAGGGCAGTAGCACGTTATTTCGCTCAAATAAGTTGATGAAATGTATTTGAAAAATAATTTAACCAATAGTGAAACATCCTTCTCTCTTCGGGAAATAAAGTTTAAAATGAGTGTACATGTTTCGGTAAAACCATGGGAATCGTTTTTGTAATACAAAATAATAAATTGTGTTCACAATAAAATGGCCGCCATGCAATTTTTGCTTCATACGCAACAGAGTTTTTTTCCACTACAGATAATTGGTTTGTGTAATGGGTGGTTTACCCTCTAAAGTTAATTTAAATGACATAAACTATCATTATAAATGGGAAATTTGAAAAAATAAATTTTGCAAAAAACGTGCTACTGCCCCTTTAAGATCTGCAACTGGGGTAATTATTACGAG
This sequence comes from Gibbula magus, assembly GCA_936450465.1. Taxonomy (NCBI): domain Eukaryota; kingdom Metazoa; phylum Mollusca; class Gastropoda; order Trochida; family Trochidae; genus Gibbula; species Gibbula magus. Next base: position 41,498,921 of record OW388289.1, read on the forward strand.
AAACGCCTATGCTTCATACACGTACGTTAGTCATTGGCCTTTATAAGTATGAGTAAAATAGATATCGTCCATCTCTCAAGGCGACAGGTTTGTAAATACTGAATTTCGAAAATGAGACAAAATATGACATCACTTAATACAAACATCTAAATTGGATGACGGGAAGAAAATTGGATGACAGGAAGAAGGTGTTCTTGATTGGAGCCGCATGAATTTCACGTTGATTAACAGTTCATAGGGACAACCTCATTTTGACTCTCTTGAAATAAGTTAAATTAACAATGTGTTATTTGGCTTTTGGGTAAACTAGGATACCATTGTTATCCTTGATACCCACCATAACTTGATGTTTATGCCTCTCCTCGTGGTCATAGACAATGAGGCACTTTCGCGTTTTACATACAAGTTCAACATCGCTGGTTCCCATGAGCTTATTCCAGTCGAGGAGTACAGGGAGTTTCTCTATGAAGTTGTTGGGCTTCATGTTAGGGGGAGGCAAACCTGAAATCAGATCAATCACTTTATGCATCTTGATATTTCAATGTGGCATGACTGCTGTTTGGACCTCGAATTAGAACATAAACTTGTGAGTTACACACACTGATGCACAATCATGTATTAATATGTAGATTTAGTTGAATGAATGTTCTTCCTTCTGTTTTGATGGGAATAAATATGGAAAGTTATGAACGTTAAGTGCATTGTCTTTTATTTTCGTCCGTAATTAATGTTACAATTGATTTTTGTTATTAACATTTGTTGTAACAAACATATACACGTACTTCAATTCAACTTTTCGTATTATTTTTTGTTTGTACATTATAAAAACAATATTGTATGTATGCAATTTTTCTTTTATGCTTATGAACATAGTAATGTAACAACTGATGGGGAAATAAAAATGTAATTAAAAAAAACACACACCCAAACCCTAAACATTTCGTATTGTTACTGCATACCAAACACTTGTGCAATTTCTTTGTTAATAGATAGAAAAGTGCAGTTAATAAACTACCGGGCAAAAGAAAGTACTCACCTCAGTTGATTTTATCATATACAATGTATATGATTTTCAATTGCAAATATCTCAAGTTTTCGATGTCATAATCCAAAACTGATAAGTACAGGTTTTTTTAATTATTTAAAAAAAATGAAATTTAAAGTTTAATTTTGTTTTTAAATTATTGTTGATGATACACAACTGTTCATCGACATATAAGACATATCCTATGTGAAAATAAATAAATGTGCCTGATTCTGCACACATTTAAAACATTTTAAACAGGGCAGGGGTCATGTTGGTGAAAATTTCATTCTTAACCCTGTCTTTATTACAAAAAGATATTTGAACTAAAATTTAACCTCAGTCACCAACAAAGTCATTCAAACTACTGCAGATAAATATTATTGTATCGTGTCATAGTCAAATACATCTGATTTCTTTTAAATATTGAATTAATAGAAATAAACTTAGGTGAAAACTTTCTTTTGCCGCTAGTTTACTCACGCATTTCAGACCCTTTAATTTCTTGTCCAACATTTTTTTTGTCCTTCTCAAGTTGTCCAGTTTGCTGCTGTTGTTGTTCTCCTTGAGCAGTTACCTTTATAGTTGTTTTCTGACTTTGTTCGATGTTTTGTTGATCAATCAATTGTTGGGGCCGTTTGCTGCTTTGTTGACTAACTTCTTGTTGGGTTTGTGTGGTGTTTTGTTGATTGACTTCTTTTTGGGGTTGTGTGGTGTTTTGTTGATTGACTTCTTGCTGGTGTTGTGTAATGTTTTGTTCAATTTCATCTCGTTGGGGTTGTGCGGTGCTTTGTTGATTGACTTCTTGTTGGGGTTGTGTGATGTTTTGATGAATTTCACTTCGTTGCGGTTGTGTGGTGTTTTGTTGATTGACTTCTTGTTTGGGTTGTGTGGTGTTTTGTTGAATTACATCTCGTTGGGGTTGTGTGGTGTTTTGTTGATTGACTTGTTGTTGTTGTTGTGTGATGTTTTGTTGAATTTCATCTCGTTGCGGTTGTGTGGTGTTTTGTTGATTGACTTCTTGTTGGGGTTGTGTGGTATTTTGTTGAATTTCATCTCGTTGGGGTTGTGTGGTGTTTTGTTGATTGACTTCTTGTTGGGGTTGTGTGGTATTTTGTTGAATTTCATCTCGTTGAGGTTGTGTGGTGTTTTGTTGATTGACTGCTTGTTTGGGTTGGTTTTGTTCACTGACTTCTTGTTTCGGTTGTGTGGTGTTTTGTTGAATGACTTCTTGTTTGGGTTGTGCGATGTTTTTTGGATTGACTTCTTGTTCGGGTTGTGCAATGTTTTGGTGATTGACTGTGTGTTCGGCTTGTGTGGTGTTTTGTTGAATGACTTCTTGTCTGTGTTGTTCGGTGTTCTGTTGATTGACTGCTTGTTGGAGTTGTGTGTTATTTTGTTGAATGACATCTTGGGGTTGTGTGATGTTTTGTTGATTGACTCCTTGTTTCGGTTGTCTAGTGTTAAGTTGATTGACTCCTTGTTGGAGTTGTGTGGTATTTTGTTTATTAACTGCTTGTTGGGGTTGTGTGTTGTTTGTTTGATTGATTGATTGTTGGGGTTGTGTGGTGTTTTCTTGATTGACTTCTTGTTCGGGTTGTGCGATGATTTCTTGATTGACTTCTTGTTGCGATTGTGTGTTGTCTTGTTGATTGTTTATTTGTTGCGGGATGCTTTGTTGATCATTTAGGTGTTTGGGTTTTTGACTATTGTGTCTTATGTCTACGTGTTGTGTTTGTGTAACTTCTTGTTGATTATTTACTTGTCGGGGTTGTTGTTTACCAGGGTTTTCGTTTGTTCCGCTGTAACCGAGTGCCCATAGTGCAAACGTGACCCCAACAAACACGCTCATAATTAGTAGAAACCTGAACAGGAAGTTTGAAATTAAAACAAGTTTCTCAGTACACAATTCAAGTATTCCCGATCAAGGGAAAGAGGCGTGAGTTTATTTGCAATATAAACGAAATTGATTAACATGGGCATCGTACCCGAACACGTAAGTATAACGTATATACACGAATAGTGGAGAAACAACATTTTTGGAATAACTCGTCAATTATAGAAAGGTTTATGGGATTTTATTATCCAACCTCTTGTGATCAAAATAAAAATAACATCAAGTAAATGTTTATAATATGTTATCCAGTGATTTCACACCATGTGATTAGATATGTTACATTAGAATGTTGTTAAAACGTCTGATAAACTTTATAATTATATTTGCGAATCACTGCGGTGGTTGCAGCACATTTACAAGTCTCATTTCGTAACTCAGGCCACGTTGATCAGATATGCTTGACTGGCCATTGAAAACATCAGTCATTTCTTTACGGCACACCGCGCACAATGTCAAGGTCATTCTAGAGTTAACAGAGCATGTCGTGGGTAGATCAAATGTCATCTAAACATAGACAGACATTTTATTAACCTTAACTCGTATTGTTCTCAATATCCCACGAGAGAAATGTGTCTTAAATGTAAATATAATGTAATTTTGATACCATGCTTATCATTTATTCTACCATAGAATTTAAACTGTTACGTGACAAATCATTACCCAATAGTTGGTACTAATATAATCATTTGGGCGACGAAAAGCACTGGATTAAACCTCGCACGACACGGCATATACGTATCCAACCACATGTATAAAGTAGCATTTCACATATTAGTATACCGTTTTAATTCATCTAATATCCTTAGTACGCGTGCGCAGTTAAGTGTTAAAGAACTGGGAACCTCATATTTTATTCTATTTAATTAATTTATACATACAGACATTACTTTCAACTGTGCATAGTGAAAATTTGGTGTCGATGGGTCTTCTCGTTATTAAGATATTAAGCTTCAAAGTGCGTAAACATCGGTCTGCTAAACACCTCATCCGTAAAAAAGCCCCTTAACGGATAAACGAGGTTGCGCTTTACTGCGCATGTCAAAGAGGGCTGATGACATCATAGACAGAGTATGGCCGCGGTATCTAGTATAAATAGTGTAGTGATGGGTCGTAGTATTCTACAGTTTTCACTGCGTAGGAGACATGCCAGCTACCTGTGTTGCCGCCAACTGTTCCAATACGAGAACAGGAGATATTCTCATCCATAAGTTCCCCACGGATCCTGTCCAATTCTCGAACTGGACGAAGTTTGTCAGTACGAAACGAGCGAAGTGGAGTCCGAGTTCCCGATCTGTCATCTGCTCCGATCACTTCACAGATGACAGCTACGATGGTTTTCTCGATTTAAAGAAAGAATTCGGGATTGCGCCTCAGAGGAGAAGACTACTGAAAAACGCTTTACCAACAATCCATAAACAGTTGAGACAGAAAACCGGCCCACTACCCGTCTATCCAGCCCGATGTGACAGCTACCCATATCGAAAAAGAAAAAGGACCGCTTACTTTGAGAAGAGGGAACGAAAAAGGGTATGTTACACTGTTATCTTAGAACTTTTGATTTCTTATGATAGGCTTCTGTTTATCTACATGAAAACATGTTATTGTCAGAATGTAAACACAAATGTCAGACCAATATTGACGTGTTGTTATGTCTTATGACTGTTACTGCCATCAGCAGCACGACATGCTGACCACAAAATTTCTCATTGTCAGTTGTTTTTGTATATTTTGTTTTTACAAAAAGTGGAAACAGTGTTATGTCATACTTGTTAGGTAAGAGCACCATTTTATTTTCGCTAGATTGTAAGGGGTATACTATACATCTCCTGTATCTATGTATAAATATTATCCTATCTTATCTGCATGTTATAACACAGTGATTGAGGTGAGTTCTATTTGGCCTTCTATTGTACTTGTCTGGTTAGTGTTTTGGTCACAGTTTATAGGCCAACATAAAGTACAGTGATTTGGTGAATCAGACCTAAATGATTATTTTTTTTTACTTTCAGATTGTCAAGGAGCTGTTGGGAGAAGTACAGGAAACACTCCCAGTGGTTCGTCATGACTCTAATTATCCTGAAAGTGTACTAGAGGAAGAACCAGAGATTCGCTCACAAGTTGATGAACATTGTGAAGTGGTAAGAAGTTATATATTTCATCAACATTATTCCTTAAAATTATCCGAAAACAGTTGCTGTAACATTGTCAAAAGTGGATATAATATTCACATTTTGGTATTTCATTTTGGTACCGGTATTATGTGTTAACCTAATGGATTTAATGCTATCCAATATTGAATTTGTGTTGAATCTATGTTTATTGTTATATTTCTGTTTCATTTCTTTCAACTTTATAACTTTTTTTAAGACATCAGAAGAAACCCTGAGAGAAGTGACAGAGGCGTTGCTTTCCTTATCACAAGTTCAGCTGCCAGTCACAGACCTGACTCACACAGAACATCACAGCCCGATCAAGTCGACTGCGACTGTGGCCACTGACTGTGACACAGTTGATGTTGTAAATGTAAACATTAGCTTTGCTCTGTCATATAAACCTGAAGATTAAGATAACTGATTTACAATGAAAAATTAATCACATGACTCTGTTCCGAGTTAATTGTTGTGATAAACTTTTAGCTTCAATCTCTATCAAAGCTCTATCTTTTATGTTACAAACTCTTTGGTATTATACCTAAATCATTTTGCATTGTTATAAAAAAAAGAATTATTATTGTGAGACATACTTTCATTTATCATATTACCGGTAGTATTTTGTGTCTTCTACTTGCTCATAAATTTAGTCTTAAAATTTGTCTGTGTATTGACAATTCTTATTCATTTCTGTAGGAACCTGTCTCGAATAACTCGAAAGCTTGCCAGACACGTAAAAGAGGCAGCGTCAAGACAAGATCTGTGCGAATTCAAACCAGGCCTAATGTGAGAACAAAAGGTATTATATATATTATCTTATCTTATCTTATCTTAGAAATTAAGAATTTTAACAGACTCCTCTGTCTCTATCCAATTATTAAGATTTTTTTTTTTTAATATCCATACATACATTCAACAGTTTGGGACAAAGATAATAAAACAAACTCTGTAAACAAGTTATTACCTAACATAGCATGTCAACTATAATGATTTGATTACACTTAATCACAAATATTAACAATATGCTTGAAATTCTCAATTCAGCTTCATCTACGGAACCAGTTCTGATGGTGACAAGAGGGGTACAGTGCACACTGTTAGAACCACCGAGTGAGCTTGGACAAGATGAGGACATCCCGAAGGAAGATCCCGACAGTGAAGACAGTGATCCAACCTGGCAGCCCAGTGATCATCCCATGGAAAGTGATGATGAAGAATTAGATACCAGGTACATTTTTTCATGTATTCTCAGATTGATAATAATGATCCTAAATGTTTGTTATTGTATACGGTATACCGTTTGTACATTTTGTAAAAGATTATGCATGTCATAAGCTGTCATCTCATGATGACAGAAGCTGTCATCTCATGATGATAGAAGTTAACTTTTTGGGAAGCTCATCTTACTTTCATGAAGCAATGACAACCTTTCAATGGCCACAAATGAACATAATGCAGTTTGATTTTTTCTTCATGAATATCAACCAGAAGTTCATACATGTCAGACTGGCTCCTTTGAAAAACCATTCCCTGGTCATTCAAATTATCAAATCACTATATTCTATTTTTACTATAGTGACATACGTCATATTTTCCATTCCCTCAATTAATAAAAATGTGATGACATGTACTTGTATTAGAAATTCTACCATGACATTGCTGGATACTCGATTCTGATTGGTTCTCCAGAAAAATCAAACGTGATCAATTCTGGATTGAACCTCCTCTGATTATAGCGCCATTTCACCGCATAATGACGCATCTATTCTACATTGTGGCGTCACAATCTATCTGAACAAACGGCCAATTCTAATGTGTGCTCTACTTGTTCGCAATCGGTTTCAATTTTAAATTTACTCGCTATCAATCCAGTATAACATGTCTCTGATTTTCAAACACAGTAGGTTTATCTCCTAAATAAACAAAAACATACATATGTGTTTCAGGGATGATTTCTCACCGACTCAAGATCGGAAGTTCATAGTCTTCGAAAGCCAACTTCTCCAACTGTTCAGTGTATGCCCAGCATGTAGCAGCGAATCGACAGCCGATCGCCTTTCCAAAGGAACATTATTGACAGTGTCTCAGAAGTGCAGGTCATGTACTTTCAGACGGGATTGGTGCAGTCAACCCTTTCTTGGAAATTATCCAGCTGGAAATATCCTTCTGTCCGCCTCAATCCTGTTTTCAGGCTCCTTGCCCACTAAAGTTTTTTCCTTGTTTAATCATTTTGGACTTGTATCCTTAAGTAGGAACTCTTACTTTAAACACCAACGTGAGATCCTGAATCCTGTCATTGAACGTATTTGGAAACAAGACCAACAAGATCAAATAATACAACTGAGACAACAGAATTTGCCGTTAGTACTGGGAGGAGATGGGAGGGCGGACACGCCAGGGCACAATGCGAAGTTTGGATCCTACTCCATGATGAACCTTCAGAGCAAGAAAATCCTCCATGTTGAACTTGTGCAGGTAAATTTACTACTACCATGTCAATATTTAATTTGGAAGCACAACAATCTTTTTAAATATACGTAAACACATACTTCCCTTACATAAAACTACATTTCGCTCAAAACCTTAAGTCCAGTTACTTGCATCTAGATTTTTTAACAAATATGACAATAGCAGTGATTATGAGGGGTTAAGCTATGTAAATAAGTGAAATTTAAGTGTTTCATTAATTCGGGATGTAATAGTGAGTTGGTTGGTAGTTTTGGTTTTGGGACAAGGTTCGAATCCAACAATGCTTTCAGGTTTCACTGCAATTGATGTTGCAGAATTTTTCCATGCATTAATTTATACTAGAAGTCATGATATAAGTTGAATACTCTTGAAAACAGTGCTGAAGCCCAAATCACATAATCTCATCCAGTAAATAGATTGGATTTCCACAATATTTGGCCAGACATTACACGTAATATTTTTATTAGAGGGCCTTAGACTAAGGAATTAGCATTTTTAGTTGGCAGCTTATTCAAAAGATATTATACAGTGTTATTCAATTAAGGTATGATTGTCTACATAACTCTTTGTGTCTAGTGTATCTAAACTGGAATTGTCAGTTAATTATTTTTATGGCTTAATTGCCATCATGCTTACCTCTTTATAGATGCAGGTGTTTGCAACTCATTCCTCGTTACACTGTTAGGTAATAACTTTGACTATACTGGCAGGTGTGTATTTCCAATTGATTTGATCAGTTTAGTTATTGAACAAAGCTTGTTACATGTGAGATTCAGTAATCAATGGAGTAGTGTAATTATCTTTATGACTATAAATTAATTACACACTTGTTTGGCTATTGATGTGTGTTATGCATAAAGCATTAGGTAATTAAGTTAATGATTCTATATTCTGTTTGTTTGTCTGGGTAAATGGGGTATCAGGTTGTATCAAAAGACTGTATAAATTGTATATTATCCAAATACATGACACAGTTAAAAAATTCTCATTAATTTGATATATGTCTGAAGCATATTTTTCTTACCCATATTTATGTATGAAGAATGTGAAGCAAGAAGAATGTCTGAATGTAACTTGATAGTCCTACTTACACACATTTAACACTCAAAGGTTTTGGTTTGCAGTCCAACGAAGTGAAAAACTCCAATGCAATGGAGAAGGAAGGCTTCATTAGGAGTGTTCAGCACATTGAGGATGAGGGACTGAAGGTTGCAACTCTCATCACCGACCGCCATCCCCAGATACAGAAGCTTGTTCGAGAGACAATGCCTGCTACAAATCATCACTACGATATATGGCATGTTGCTAAAGGTAAGTAGACAATATTCCAAGTTTAATGTGCAACCAACTTCAGTGATAGAAAATTCACACTAGACGCTTTCAAATTATCTGACATAATGTTATGGTAAACATTCTTAACCGCTTTTCTTTACCCTAAAAAAACAACTCAGGTTCATATTATCTTCCAGGCCTTAGAAAGAAGCTGGTGTCTCTGTCAAAAGAAAAGGACTGTGAGGCTTTGACCCCTTGGATTAGGAGCATCGTCAACCACATCTACTGGTGCCCTGCTTCCTCCCCAGCCGGTGACACAGAGCTCATACTCGACAAGTGGCGTTCTGTGGTCAACCATGTCCAGAACATTCATCAAGGCCATGGAGCAAGGTTTGAGAGCTGCCAACATCCCTTAGAAGGCATTGATGCTCCGAAGAGAAAATGGTTGAAGTCAGGTAAACATACAAATGTACCGGTTATCCACTCAAAACTGTTCGGGCTGGGGGCGGGCGGGTAACAATTTGATTTTTGTCTATTTGACGGGTATGGTTTGTTTCGGAGCAAAACTAATCTAAACTAAACTACTAGGCCAATCCTGTTTGGTGGACCTCTGCAAATATAATTTGCATCAATATTTACATTCTCTACCACCCCCCGGGAAATTTCTTAAATTTTACTTATGTTACCCTTCAGTATTTATATTTTATTTTTCCTGCGCAGTGTTTAGCGCGTTCGGCTTTGGATCAAGAGATCTGGGGTTCGAATCCCGCCAGGAGCACACAACTTGATCTGTAGTAGAGAACTGTTCTACACGCAGTAAGGTTTGGGTGCAATGCTTCACTGAATTTCAGCGTAGTACCACCCATGGTTCGCTAGTTCCAGCCGCTGCTCGCAGGTTTCACTGCTAAGCATATCCACATGGCATTGCAGGCTCTCTCTCTGCCATAATACTAGCAGCCGCGATATAAGTGAAATACTTTGAAAGCGGCGTTAAACCCCAACTCACCTCACCTATAGGTATTTAATCAGTGTTTTAATGTTATTCCTTTTTTAAATGCTATTTTACAAAACAATTTTAGTCAACATGTAGTTATTGGTTGTTCTCTTTGATTTCAAGGAACCAAAGTAGCTGAGAAACTTGGGTTGCTCCTGGAAAATGCCCGCCTTCTGCGAGATGTCAAGAAGCTATCACCACACCACCAGACATCTGCTGTGGAGAGTTTCCACAGAGTTATCATCTCCTTTGCACCCAAGATGATAGGGTTTTCCTACCTGGGCATGCTTTCAAGGTAACTGACTGATAACATCATTCTGTTCACAAGTTTACTGGACAACATAAATTAGGCATATTAGATGTTTTATGATTAATATTTATTAGTATGTCAGGTAATAAATACTCCTTATTTATAATTTAAAAATTGCAAAATATTCCTAATTATTTTGGTCCAGTATAGATGCCACTAACACATCAATAAAATGTTACCATTTTTGGGGGGTTGTTTACATTTAACTGATTTCTCATTGCATGATGAATAAATTAAGTATCATTTTGTGAGACAAGGGATACTTCTTTAAAGGAAATGCTGTTTTTAGCAATTGTATTGACATAAAATAATTGATGTAAGTGTGGTTGAAAACTAATTGCTTCATTTGTATAATCGCCGCTAATGGCTGCAATACTGCCGAAGCGGCGTTAAACAATAACTCACTCACTCACTCATTTATATAATCTATTCAATTTTGTATTATTTCAGACTCTACCTGTCTGCCCTCCATTTCAATGAGAATGGGTGCAGATCACAAGTTCTAGATGATAATGGGGAGGGTAAATACAGAGTCAAGTACATGAAGTACAAGAAAGAGCAGCATGTCCTCGAAAAAGTCACTACTGATGTGACCTATGGTAAGTAACTCTGTTGTGACATCCAGTCTTTGTTTTTACATGATCACAGTGTCAAAAGTAAACAATTTAAAGGGAAATTTTTTGGCTTACCCACTATTCTACATGATGTTTGTTATATAACCACCCAATATTTGATATTATAAGACAAGAAGTAGCATTTGGATAGAATGATGTACAATTATTTGATATTTCAGTTTTGGAGATGTGATTGTGTTTACCAATAACCAATCTCACCTGCTATAAGGAGTTTTCAACTTGTTAATAAGTAGTCGCACTTCATATGGAAAACATTTTATGTGTCTCTGTTTGCTAGGCGTCTCATATCTCTCTGAGTTTGGGGCGGGAGAGTGCAGCGGTTAGCGCGTTCGGCTTCGGATCAGGAGGTCCGGGGTTCGAAACCCGCCAGGGGCACGGCAACTTTGTCTGCAGTAGTGAACTGTACTACACGCAGTAAGGTTGGGGTGCAATGCTACACTAAATTACAGCGTAGTCCCACCCATGGTTCACTAGTTCCAGCCGATGCTTGCAGGTTTCATTGCAATGCATAATGCATGCTCTCTCAATGTCATAATACTTGCAGCCATGATATAATTGAAATGTCTAGAAAGCAGCGTTAAACCCCAACTCACCTCACCTCTATCTGAGTTATTTAATTATGCAACATTCGTGATGAAATAAATCACTTATAATTCAAATTATAATTCCAGACTATGTAAACAGACTGTTGGAACAAGTCGTCAAAGAAGCAAGTACTGAGAAGAGTCAGAGGATCACTCCCAGAGCAAGAGTTGTACCGCCACCGCTGACAAGCCACTTCCCCAGAGTAGACAAGGAGCAAGCTATCCATGCCCATCGCAGTCGCTTTAATCGATAGGATGTCAGAAATTCTAGAAAAATTATTTCTCCAAATTCTTTACAACATGGTCTTATTTACATCCAGTTTAAGATGAAGATGGAACAGCATTTTTCTAGCAGTTCCAACAGTACAATGACAATATTGTCAAGAAAATATTTTTTTCAAATGTTATTTGTTGGGATGGATTGACACCTTGTACAAGTCTAAATGATTGTTTCAATTATTTTTGGGGGCTGGATAGCGCAGTGGTTAGCGCGTTCGGCTTCGGATCAGGGGCACGGCACGGCAACTTTGTCTGCTAGAGAACTGTTCTACACGCAGTCGGGTTTGTGTGCAATGCTACACTGAATTTCAGTGCAGTACCACCCATGGTTCGCTAGATCCAGCCGTTGCTCGCAGGTTTCACCGCAATGCATAACCACATGGCGTTGCGGGCTTTCTCCCTGCCATAATACTAGCAGCCGCGATATAAGTGAAATACTCTTGAAAGCGGCGTTAAACCCTAACTCACTCACTCACTCAATTATTTGTCTGTAAGAGGGGCTTAGCTGATGAAACAAATGAAAACAAACTAGTTATTTTATTTTATCTTCAGTGGTTGTTACAAAAACAGTGCATGGGAAAAAATATAGTCATGGATATTTGATGTACAAAAGTAGTTTTTGTTTTGTATATAATGTACCTTTTTTCCAATGTTCAAAAATTGTATATATTGACCCAGTTTTAAATTAAAGCCACATAAAAGTTGTTTTTCACTAATGGTAAAATTATAATGACTGTATTAAATTCATAATACAAGTTTAATATTTTCCAGTTGGAAAATGTTAATTTGAAGTGATATTGAAGGTAAAAATGTAAACAAAAATTGTTGAAAAGCTGTCACCTATTATTATGGAAATGCTACTTGTTTTATATTGATGTATTCTTTTTGTGCATGCAATGAAACGTTGAGATTGAAATACATTAGTGCCTGCAAATGTTTGTTGTTTTTATTTCAATTACGTTTGGGGTACTTGAACCCTGCAAACTCTGATCATGGGTAGGCACAGGCAGGTAAGCGTACGCGGACCTTGTGGCTGAGGAAATGCCAACACCACCGTACTAATTGTCGACATGCTGTAATATCTGCCAAAAATGGGATACTATTGATTTATATTCTTTCACACACACACATTGTCAATGAATTTTTCAAACAAAATATTTGAATACTCAAAGCCAGGTTGGTCACTAATGCAGGTGATGTTCTCTGGACCCTGCTCTATATTCTCCCTCACTGCTGCCAACAGTGAAGCACAGCGTCCGCAACTACACCTGCCCTAACAGTCACACAAACACACCATAAAGAGAGAAATATTTTATTCAAGTGTCACCCCTCTGTACATTCAATATAGTCTATAAATATGAAATGACAACAAATATTATAATAGTAACTTAAAAATATTTTCCTATGTTTTTGTTGGACCTCTCGAATTGATGTATCTGACTAAAACTGTCTTATGACATGAGAACTATCAATCTATGGCATAATGCATTTTAAATATTTGGCAAACAGTGTCAAATGGGAGAATTATTCCATAGAATATATAAGCCTTTAGCCTGACACGATGTTTACATCGTAAACCTCTCGGACAGATCAATAATGAAATTTAGGTCACATGTATTTTACCCCTTTTCCAACTTTGATAATCTTTTAAGATACAAGTTATGCAACAGACACCTAATGAAGTTGGTTACCAGTTTGTGTTTGGTAGTCTTGGTATATCCGCACTGTCTTCATGAAATATTCGTTGTCAGTGGATAAATCTGGTTCAAATGAATAAATCGGCAGTAACCGCTCGGATTCATCTAGTCCGAATGACAAGATTCAGAACTTGAAATACAATCCATCGTATGCGAGAGCTCGTTGCTTGAATCCGATTCGTACATAAGGAAATGTAATCGTTCACACTACGTCGGGTATTGAAAATAGCACGTTTTATGGTGTAATACTTTTATTTTTCATCATCATTCTAAGAGTTGATATATTCTATCACAATACTCAGTTATAAGCCTAGCCGTAGCATATGTCATACGTGTAAATGCGAGCTGAGAGTGAGATATTCGGGATAGATTTCCTTTTCCTCAATCGGCATTATCTTAGATTGCAACACAAACATACACATCCGTAACAAGAAAAGCTAATCAAGTTAGTGACGGGAGATCCCTCGATTTAATTTAACTGTTGGCATCACTTAGTTATTGTTGTGACAGGTACAATCAGTGGACATACGTGACCACTTCGTGTCAGTAATGTAAACAATAACACTGGCGAGACGCTCGCTTGGGTTGCCCAGGTGCCTAAAACGTGGCAAGCCGTGATTGGCTAATTGAAACGTTCGCCGGCTGTTAGAGTGAAGTGTTTTTTAAAAATGCATTTAAAGCTATTTTCGATTTTATTTTAATAAAATGAAGTGGTGCATTTATTTTTATAACTGATGTCATAATCATTTCTGTCAAACGTACCCCCTTAGGCTACTGGAACTTTAACTGAACAGGAACGCAGATCGATACACTTACCTTTGTTTACTACGAATACGGGTTAGTTTCGTTACCCATCGCGATCGACTGTGTACCCCGCCTCTCTCAGGCATATTCTTGTATCAAAATGTTTGCCTCGTTTGCAGGTATATTTCCTTGGCTACAAGTATATCGACTGTTCAGGCAATACCGGGTGACAAGAGCGGAAGACGCCCTAGCTTCGCCCCGCCCTGTTCCGTCTACCCGATGAAGTAACGATCGACTGACGTCTTCTGACTGTTACTTCACTATGACAAAGAATTTATAGAAATCCTTGCGGTGACTTGTAAAATATAATAGTCTTTAATACAGAGTCGGTCCTTATTCATGGAACTGAAGCCTACATACATAAAATAACATGGATGCGATTAGAGTAATTATTAGATTTATAGACTATAGTTTAGTCTGGAGATGTTGCCTGCGTACAATTTTATGCGCCAGTGGTTTTGAATTCAAAAGTGTTTGACCTTTCATGAAAGAGGAATGTCACATCACTCTGTGCAGACTATTTACTACAGTGAATATAAATAATATATACCACATTTTATATGCTTTATACATGTACGGGGTCGGTACACAAACCATGTGACTTGTATGAATGCGTCTCCAAAATAAGTGTACACAACATCACACAAGTCTATGAACAGTATTAAGTATGTATGACACAATATTTAAGAAAATATAGGATATAAATTAAATTGCAAAAATATCTGATAACTCTGATTTCTCTCAATAATTTTAGGCCAGATACTATAGCATCAAACACAAAGTTTTATTTATTAATAGGTTGATGGCCCGAAGTAATTATGACAAGTGAAATCGTTTTAGCAATATATTTTTTTCTCCAATTTCCCATTTATAATGGTTAATCAAAATTAATGTCAATTGTATTTACGTTAGAGGATAAAACATCTTATTACACACACCAGTTATCAGTAGTAGTAGTAGTAGTAGTAGTAGTAGTAGTAGTAGTAGAAGTGGTAGTAGACTGTAGTAATAACGATGTTGCGAATAAAGCAAAAATTGCATGGCGGCCATTTTAATGTGAACACATTTTATTATTTCGGATTACAAACACGATTCCTAAGAGAGAAAGGTGTTTTACTATTAGTGACATTATTTTTCAAATACACTTCATCAACCTATTTGAACGAAAGAAAACGTGCTACTGCCCCTTTAAAATGCATGTTCGTTATTATATGGCCAAATATATATCAAATATACATCTCAATTTTTATTTGTCGATTTGTCAGGAAAAAGGATTTGAATTGGAAGACCTATTGTTATTATCGTGTTTTTTTGTTTTTTGTTTTTTTAATTTTTTAAGTCATTTTTTGACCTTTGTTTGTCCGGAGGATTCCCGCTTAGCTGCTCGACCGATCTTCATGAAATTTCAGTGATGATAGTCTGTAACCTGAACTGGTGCACTACGAAGCCGGATTTTTTTATTTTCGACTTCTTTCGCTAGTTATCTAGCTCCCCTTGAAGTCAAAACTTTATACCTTAATATCTCGAGAACTAATCAATATATTTGCACACAACGTTCACCACTATGTGGGCAACAACATTCCTAATCGATTAGGCCGTAATAATAGATTTTTTGCTATTTCGATAAAACTGAACATTTTGTGAACTTTCGCGGTTTTGAGGGTACGCGTCTTTGAAAATCTTCTCCTAATTCACGGCAAAACATACAGCCCTATGTGATATCTCATTTTGATAAATTCCTTAGAGGACTGTTTCCGCCGAATTTTAAATTTCTTCCTAGATTTTTTAAAATATGTCCTTGAACATGGTCATTTTTAAAAAGTGTGTTTTTCTACTATATGTTTAAAGGGACATAACTCTGTATCTAACTAATTAATTTCGAAGTTACTGATTGCCATCTCTTTCTTATAACTAGTTCAACAATTTCATAACATATCATTATCATATAAAAGTTGATATCCCAAAAAAGTTAAATTTTGTGATTTTGAGACTTTTCGAGGGCTACTTTCTTTGTAGAATTGTTGATCGTAAACCCCAGACGATACCATTATGTTAGACAGCTCATTTTGAATTAGAAATACCATGTATTAAAGACAATAAATTTCAATCATGTGTCTGCCATAGGTCACGTGTGATTGGTCATAGAAGATTGTAATTTTTCGAAAATCGCCATTTTCATCAAAGTTCAAAGGCTCACAACTGCTTAACTAATTTTGATAATATCTAAATTTTATTTACAGCTCCGGATGCACAAATTCAAGAACAACAACTTTTATGTTGATCCCTTTCATCAAAAAGTTGATAGTCAAGCTCCGAACATCGCAAACGTTCTCAAGGGGTCAAAATTTAAGCAATTTAGAGTATTTTCCAGAAAAAGATAACGCATTAAATATGTATGCAATCTAAGTGATGATTACATCTATTGAAGTGGAAATTAAAGCACAATATTTTGTATGTTTCAGCTTAGTATGAAAATATTAACCATTTTGTCTTTATCGTGAGAAAGGTCCTCTAGGGGTCCATTAATAAGCGATTTTTTCATTTTCAGAGGGTCATTGTCTTTGGAGAATTAAAAAAAAAAACTATTGAAGAAAGAGACATGTTTTATAACCCGTTTTAAAGCGGAGAAACTGATGAATAACCGAGAGAGCAATATGGAGTTCAAGGTCAAGCAGAAGTCTTGAATCCTAGTTTTGTAATAATTGTTTGAAATCGTAAAGGCCAGTGGCTTTAAAATGCCAATAACGTAAGTACACCTGTACTTCTATAGCGGACAAGCGGATCATTGTTACACAGAGAGGGATCTGCTATAAACTAAGGTTGGTTAATACAATTAAGGCCTTAAAAAAAGAGAAAAGTTTCTGGTCTTTACATGCTGACAAAAATGATACGATGACGCAATTTTTTTTTAACGACATTTTTGTTTTTGGAATGAAGAGTTAAGCAAACAAAATTTATAAATTATTTATATTAATAAAGTACAAACCCTCTTAAATATGTGTTACTATTCCAAATAGTCAATAATCTCACCCCTACACTCCATCTCAACAGAAACGAATGACATTTTCTATGTACAATGCTTTCTGAGGCTAAAAAATAACAGTTATCTGCCCCTTACTTTTTAAAACCTAGAAAAAAAGACCTGAGGCGTGGGTTTGAAACCAGAAAAACATTTTTTTGGGCCTTAGTGTTACATAAATAACTACCTATATTGGATTATCGATTTTATAAGAAGGATCTATATAGTTCAGCTTTTGCTATAATTAGCTATAACGGTGTTAATCTTTCAGTAATGTGGTGGCACTTGGTCCTGTGCATAGTCGACCGCTATCAGTGAAGTTCAGCAGTTCAGTGAAGCGGCTTGCCGCATGGGTGGGTTACCCGCTTCATTGAAAGTTTGAAGGGTGATTCCATGCCCCACACTGAGACATGAGTGGAAAGACTTATGGTGTCACCCTAGATAAGTGACTTTATTCAACGTGTGCCTCTGTTCACCCAGCAGTAAGTGGGTACCTGATGTACGATGTGTAGGAGGTGACATTTAAGCGCTTTGCGGTAGCTAAGGTTAGACCAGGGTAAAAATGTTTGAAGTCCACAATGTGGAGATTTGAGTTGATTAGATCGATACAGATATAAGCATTTAGCCAAATCTTAATGTCATGTGTATGGATTTTTAAAAAACAATTGATCTAAGTTTCTGAAGGCGAGTTGAAGATAAACTTTGTGTTTGGACACAGTGGCCGGCACATATTTTGAGGAGAGACCAAGACCTTCATTTCAATTTCGTGTCAAAATTCAAGCACGAAATCGCGAAATCGTGAAAATATCACAACGAAATCGCGAAATGCGAAAAGAGGTCTAAGCGAAATAGAGACGCGAAATCGCGAAATTGATACGCGCGATTTCGTTTTGACTTTTTGGCGATTTCGCGATCTGTTATGGAAAGATAACACGAAATCAAATGGCCCCTCTCAGCCATCATACATACTTCTAGTGCTAATCTGTGTCCGGGCGATCTACTGTGATGAACCCTTGGTGGCAAATATTTCCCCTTTAGCAAAGGCTCACGGGATCATATTCAAACCCGGCCAATCACTCACTTCGTTTGTAGTTAGAGATAGTAGTTGAGATAGATTCGGATTATTTATACGATAATTGTCAGAAACCCTCTGTATATGTCACTTGATGATATATAGATATTGGTACTCATAAGATCTATTAATGTTGTGGTTTGTGTACTTTTATTTTAAATCCGAAGGAGTGAAGATATATCGTAGAAACAGACTAAAAATTAAACTCCATTATCGCTCACTTAGATATTTTATGAACGCTTCGTTTGACATCGGGAAACTATTTTAATCATTATCTTCAACATTAACAAGCTTGACAAACACGCATCTCTAGTTTTTTTTCATAGTCAATCTAATATTTTCACTCTCTCATTTTTCCGTTTTAGAAATCGACACTAAAGAATGACGTTATTCCAGCTCCTTAAAAGTAGTTTCGAAGGCATTCTAAACTTTATTAATCAATAGATGTAATAGATGTAATTCGTCTTATAATCATATCTAGAAATGCTTCCCTGGCGGGATTCGAACCCCGGACCCTCTTGATCCGAAGACGAACGCGCTAACCACTGCGCTATCCCGCCCCTGCTTAAACAGAATAAATGGCCTAAATTTGACTAAAAAAAGGGGGGGGGGGGGGGGGGGGGGGTTCGGGTACATTTTGTGTCAAAGCTTAACAAAAACCACACTACCATATATATTTTTTCATCGATTTTGGTAGGGGAACACGAACTTATCAAAAAAGGAAAAACAGGTTTTATACTAGAAAAGTAGTATTTTAAAATGTTTAGTAGTTTTTTTCTCATTTTCCCATAGACTCCAATGTTACAATTGTACTTCATCCCACTATCTTACAGGCGTCATATCTCGAACAAACCCACACTACCCCCTATTTGTTAATGCTATTTTTCAATCATATACTTGATCTTTAGTTTAATACCATAAATTTGAGGAGCAAACATCCTTAAAAAGCATATTCGTATTTTGGGTTTCTATATGTCATCGTTATCAGCGAGTATACACGAGATCTGGATAACACATAATCGTGATACCTCCTCAGATTTGGGAATACAAAACTGGATTCGAACCCGAGACTTCTTGATCCTGTACTTATGTCGTCTAGGAAAAGTAAAAATGTAATACAAGTTTTTAGTAGACGTGCATCCATTGTGTTTCATAAATTTTAATTTGGCTTTAATACTATCCAACTAACCATATGTGCTGTCTACAATACAAAGAAATTCACCCAACTTGCATAGTTATCCCAAATCGCCAAATATATCATAATTACTATTTTCCAATTAAAATTGAGTAACATCATAAGGCATGTGCAGAAACCGAAACTGCACGTCCCATTTACATACACAGTAGTTATGTGACCTATTAAACCTCAACTCAAATTTTTCTTTTTATCTGTTATGAATAATTACGTTTGACTCATTGACGCGCGCCACACGCTGTGCATTGTCCGGTTTTCGATCAGAAATCACTCCTTTCACCTACATATTGTCAATATGCTAAGTCTACTATCATCAAAATGGTAGTTTTCGGTAACAGTCGGTACTTCTCGATAAAGTAACACCATTTACAACGTTTGCAATATGTGACCCCAAACAACAAAATGGATGTACCTTTAATACACCCAGTGGCGAAAGAAACGATACCATACAAAATACAAGAAATTTCAATCCACGAGCGATATATATAGTCCGGTTGCCAGAACCCTGTTTTTAGGACAACCTTGCATTGCGGTATGTACAAAGTTTTTTTGCTGTTTCTATACCTCTGAGACGTGCTCTTCAAGAATCTGAATGATGCCACTTTGTCATCATTGGGCAATCCGCACAATATGCAAATTAAGGCCACCATTACTGAAAATCTTGATTTCGTCATTATCTCCGTAACTATGCATGATATCAAATTAATGTTGGTGTCTATCCCCATGTTTAGAGGGGTAATGAATCAGATTAAGCCTTTTCAGTAAAGATCACAACAATTAGTTATGCTAAATATGCAAATTAAGGCCGCCATTACTGAAAATCTTGTTTTCGTCAATATCTCAGTAACTATGCATGACATCAACTTAATTTTGGTGTCTATCCCCATGTTTAGAGAGGTAATGAATCAGATTAAGCCTTTTCAGTAAAGATCACAACAATAATTTATGCTGAATATGCAAAATTAAGGCCGCCATTACTGAAAATCTTGTTTTCGTCAATATCTCAGTAACTATAATAACCATGCATGATATCAAATTAATTTTGGTGTCTATCCCCATGTTTAGAGGGGTAATGAATCAGATTAAGCCTTTTCAGTAAAGATCACAACAATTAGTTATGCTAAATATGCAAATTAAGGCCGCCATTACTGAAAATCTTGTTTTCGTCAATATCTCAGTAACTATGCATGACATCAACTTAATTTTGGTGTCTATCCCCATGTTTAGAGAGGTAATGAATCAGATTAAGCCTTTTCAGTAAAGATCACAACAATAATTCATGCTGAATATGCAAATTAAGGCCGCCATTACTGAAAATCTTGTTTTCGTCAATATCTCAGTAACTAATAACTATGCATGATAACAACTTAATTTTGGTGTCTATCCCCATGTTTAGAGGGGTAATGAATCAGATTAAGCCTATTCAGTAAAGGTCACAGCATAATTTGTGCTGAATATGTAAATTAAGGCTGCCATTACTCTAAGCAATGCATTGGTAAGAGGGTAGGTCCATGCTGAACTTCAGAAGACTTGTCTTGTTCAGCTTATCTGAAAATTTCGATGTACATTTTCATTACAGATTCGACTCCTCAACACACGTTCTCGCAATGCTATTAACAGTTGTAGATAAGCATGGTAAAGATGCATGGTGCCAATGCCAAGACCTTTCGCTGCATAAGGAAGGACGAGATGATAGAACAGATAATCAAAGATATCCCCGTCTAGATACCATGGTACTAGAAAGCCAACCTGCCTTCAAGTGAAGTGAATCGTTCTGTTTTACTGCTTCGAATGAAATAGGTTTACCAAATGATAATCTCGGAATTCAGGGGCATGCAGATGCTCATGAGTTGTATTGACTTTCTTGGCGTATTGACGGCAGACAGTGGACTTGAGCATATCATGAAATCGTATGTTGGAGATGTGGCACACATGCTGTCGGGGACGAAATATCTCCAGAACTTAGAGCCCTTCAGTTAATGACAAAGGAACTGTTGCTTGCACATCAAAAGGATGCGAATGTCATGAGATGCTTGGGGCCCGTGAAATGATTATGTAAGAAGCATCACAACTCGCCACTTAGTCCGAACCTGACAAAACCTGTTTTCATCATGTTGGTATTCGTGTTGGAAGACTGGCCACTCCATATCTGGACAGTAGAGCTAAAGATGCCCCGCTCTTTTGCTTCTGCTCACTTCAACTATGCGAGATACGGGTTGTAATACGTGAGGACATTGGAGCACCTCCCACCTTGAGACACTTCTGACTTGCATTGATCCTCTTGATCTTACTGGCCAACCCACTGATTTGAACTTGGATAAGGACGCATTAAATCGCCAGGTCAGCTCTTAATTGATGTAACCATTCACAATCTCAACTGCGTCATGTACGTTCACTCTTTCAGGTGCAATTACACCAATGACAACATTGATGATCACACTATAGCGAGATGACCAGTGGGATCCGGAGGATCGATGCAAGTCAGAAGTTTATCCTGTATCTTGACTCTGTATTTGGCATGCGAAGTGATGGTTGATACATGCTGTGTTCACCTCTCATGAAGGACTAAAGCACTTTCAATGTCCTCAGGTAGTACTATCACAACCTAAAGCTCCTGTTGTTGAAGTGAGCAAAAGCAAACCAGTTTGGCATCATTTGCTCTACTTTTCTACATCATTTGCTCTACTGGTGGAATGGCCAGTCAGCCCCTCATTCCGCCCGCATGAAGACCATAATGATGAAGACAGGTTTTGTCAGATTCTGAACCAAGTGGCCAGTTGTAATGCTTCATTTTAAGTGATCCGAGCATCTTTTGTCATTAACCGAAGGGCTCTAAAGTTCTGTGGAACTTTCTTCCCCTTCATCCTCATTCAGTCCTCATTCCTTCGTTAGACGAGCATCGGTCATGGCTGTGAGCATGGAGTCCGGGTGGGCTGGATTCATATCAATCAATGGCAGATACACGGCCTTGGTCGCTGGTTTCACCATCTGCCCTTGCTCTCTACACAACTTAGTGTTGAAGCCATCGAACTCGATAGGGTTTGTGCTTGTGGCAACACAGTTAAAGAACTCGTAGTCTAAATGGAAGGTCCTGTCTGGATGGGCCATTATTCAAAGCGGTAAGACAGAATGATTCACTTCACTTGAAGGCAGGTCTGTCTTTTTAGGAACACGGTATCTCTTGATGGAGATTATCTGTTCTACCCTCTCGTCCTTCCTTATGCGGCGAAAGGTGAAAATTATTGTTGTGATCTTTACTGAAAAGGCTTAATCTGATTCATTACCCCTCTAAACATGGAGATAGACACCAAAATTAAGTTGATGTCATGCATAGTTACTGAGATATTGACGAAAACAAGATTTTCAGTAATGGCGGCCTTTATTTGCATATTCAGCATAAATTATTGTTGTGATCTTTACTGAAAAGGCTTAATCTGATTCAGTACCCATCTAAACAGGGGGATAGACACCAAAATAAATTTGATATCATGCATAGTTATTAGTTACTGAGATATTGACGAAAACAAGAGTTTCAGTAATGGCGGCCTTAATTTACATATTCAGCATAAATTATTGTTGTGATCTTTACTGAAAAGGCTTAATCTGATTCACTACCCATCTAAACAGGGGGATAGACACCAAACTTAATTTGATATCATGCATAGTTATTAGTTACTGAGATATTGACGAAAACAAGATTTTCAGTAATGGCGGCCTTAATTTGCATATTCAGCATAAATTATTGTTGTGATCTTTACTGAAAAGGCTTAATCTGATTCATTACCCCTCTAAACATAGGGATAGACACCAAAATTAATTTGATATCATGCATAGTTATTGAGATAATGACGAAATCAAGATTTTAGGTAATGGCGGCCTTAATTTGCATATTCAGCATAAATTATTGTTGTGATCTTTACTGAAAAGGTTTAATCTGATTCATTACCCCTCTAAACATGGGGATAGACACCAAAATTAATTTGATATCATGCATAGTTACGGAGATAATGAAGAAATCAAGATTTTCAGTAATGGCGGCCTTAATTTGCATATTGCGCGGATTGCCCAATGATGACAGAGTGGCATCATTCAGATTCTTGAAGAGCACACCTCAGAGGTATAGAAACAGCAAAAAAACTTTGTACATATTGCAATGCACACTTATCGGTTCCTGCCACCGGACTAATACGACTGAAAGAGGGTTACATTCTTATTATTAGAGGTTTACAGTTGAGAGCCAACTAAACTAAATTTGAAATATCAAAACATTACTTCTGAGAAACACACGTTTTATGAAATCGTCGTTTTCGAATCTCCCTACCTAGACGTGATAGGAGAATCAAAATTGGCTTTTTGGCATGTTTATGACGTTCTACAGTAATGATGTATCAACAAAATTTAAGTCCAAAAAGCTACAGTTTGCCAACAACATCTAGGTATATTAATGTAATATTTCACTCAAAACAATTCTCTAAGATATGATTTGGCCATGTTGCCATTAAAACGTATATCTTATATATCATTATGTACCACCGTATAGTTTGGCGAGAAATAAATTGAATTGAATTGATAAACAAGGCGAAAGACATACCGCTGTTTGCATCAATTCCTGTTTCACATTTCCTATCCTTTTGGATTATTTATAAATAATTGACATACGCAATTTCTCATTTTTATCAAAATTATTTCGGTAGCCCTTCAAAAGTATGACATGTGACGTCATTAAAAGTTACGTAAGCGTCATTTACATCGTGCAATACTATACACTATGTTAACATCCCGTGAAAGCAATAGCATAAGTTACAATTGCGAGAAGTGAGTGGTGTTACCATGCATTAGTGATTTCTCAATAGCCACCATACATACATGAGTATAATGAACTTACATACATATATACATACACATGTACATACACCAAGATGGCATTTATACAATATACATATTATCATAATACAAAGTTGTCTTTCTAATATCATACAAACATTACTTATGTGTTTCAACATCCAAATTTCTATTGATACCTGTGATAAACTTTGACAAATTCTAAACATTTTTAAAGAATTATGATTAGTAAAACTAGCATATGTTATGTCTGTTTGAACCCACACGAGGTACCTAATCACCATGGAAAACCCAATCAAAATCAACCTTGAACATTGTCATTTTGAGGTAAAAACCTCCAAAAAAGGAGAAAATTGCTTAATATTTTGTGAAAAAGTACATTTCTAAATGAACCCACATAGGGGTAGGGTAATTGATCACTTTAGAAAACCAAACCAAAATAATCCTTGGGGAAATTGATATTTTGGGGTAGAAATCTCCAAAAGATGAGAAAATTGCTTAATTTTTTTTTGAAAAGAGTTACATTTAACATAAAGAGCAAATTTCTCTTATAAAAATGAACTCACAGAGGGTACTTACTCGCCATAGAAAACAAACCAAAATCAGCCTCCGGGATACTGTCATTTTAGGGTAAAAACCTTTAAAAAGATGGGAAAATTGCTAAATGTTTTATGAAAAGAGTTATTTTTAGTTCAATATAAAAATGGTGTGTCTATCTGAAGCAATATGTGGTACCTGCTCAAAATGGAAAAATCTACCTTGGGGAAATTGTAATTTTGAGTATAATTATTCAAAAAGATAGGAAACACTTTGAAATTTCAAAATATTTTGTGAAGAGTAACTTTCAGAACAACAAGACAATTTCATTCCTAATTGAACCCACATGAAGTACTTGTTCACCATGGAAAACCCGACCAATACATCAAACTTGGTAAAACTGTCATTTTAGGGCAAAATCCGAATGTAAAATGTAACAAGCAGTAAATCAAGCAAAATCTGCGAGGTTTTGAGGTGTGAATTTTGAGGTGAAATCTTTATTTTTAGCTCATCATGATTTTAAATTGTAGATTTCGTGACCCCGTGATCCCAAATGAGGTCACAGGGGTCACATCCTTAAAAACCTATTGTCATCTTCTTCTCCAGTTCCAAAAGGTCTAGAGAGCTTAAAAGTTGTGTGCAGACTCCTTGGCAAATGGTGTCCAAATGTGGGTCACAGGGGTCATGATAAAAAAACCATATTATTTTGCTTGTTAACAATGTATTACTTGAGATAACTTAGATATTCAACCTTAGATAATAAATCAATGAAACTCTGATGAGCTAATTTTTTTAAATGCTTTTCTGTTTTAAAGAACTTTATTTCATGAATAAGTAGCAATATTTATATACTAATTGTCATTACATTTGACATCATTGAATTCATTGCATTTAAATGTAAAGACTTCATTCAGGTCAGTGACTGTATTATAAGATACTGGATATATAAGCCTGCAGTCTGTCGAAAGCATCATTGTAGAGATACTTGCCTGTGTTGAACATGCTTGAACAAAAACAAGACAAGACTATCTGTATTGCAAATGATGACCATAGGTGCACATGTTGATAGATACGCAAAACAGTTCTGTTCTAAACTCCTATTGGTGCTATTACTAAGGAGTTTAAATACCTGACAAACCTGGGGACGTGTGTCTTCATCGGAATAAAAACAAATACGGGGCTTTGATCATCACCCTGTTTTTCACTATAAACAGCTAAGAGATATTTGTAAAGAACAAATTAGTTTATAATTTTAACAAGGGTAATATCATTAAAAAAAATGTTGGTGACTTTGTTTAGAAGTATGAAATAGTCTCTCTTCTTATGTGGATCCATCAAGATTCAATACAATGATATAGATTATGACAAGTGTCTCTGGATGTCTTTGAACGGACGTTTTCTACGATTAAAATAATAATAATAATAATAATTCATTTATAGAGCGCCTAATATCCACCGTCAAGATGCTCAGTGGCGCTATAAATTCACATTATTACCCTGGTATAAGGACCAATGTCGTTCCTTTTTTCATTCTCAACTCCCCTTGGAGTATGCAACCTGGGCTGCCAATTAAGGCGCTCGAAGGTTATCAGTCACATTGCCTTCACTTCCAAACCAGGTACTCAATTGTACTGCTGAGTGAACAGAGGCACATTTCGAATAAAGTCCCTTGCCCAAGGTGGCACCACGAGCCTCTCAACTCATGTCTCAGTGTGGGGCAGGGAATCACCCTTCAAACTCTCAGTTTTTATTCAGCAATGAGGCGGGTAACCCACCCATCCAGCGAGCCACGCCCGTTGTTGCTGAACTTCACTGATAGCGGTCGACTGAGCTGTGCACAGGACCACGTGCCACCACATTAAAGAATCCCTTTGCTTGCTAGCTTCACAAATGACGGAGATACATGCCTGAAGAATTAAAGAACTAATAATAGATAACTGTTACAAATGATTCACAAATAATCAGTTTGTTTCATTTACGATACCATTCGCTTGAATGTGACATTATTCACGTAATTTGTATTTACTTTCAAGAAAATCAAAATGCTTTCATTGATATTTAGTCAACTAATAATGTTTAATGTGAAATTCATGTAAATCTATCTATTGGATCTCTTTTTCTGATATGGATGAAAATTTGTTTGTCTGTTATCAGTGTAGGAAACTTACCTGAAACTTGACCAGACACCAGGGCTGGTAACTTTGAAAACTTACCAGCCCTCTTAAAAGCTGCCAGTCCAACTAAGTGTCACATTTCAGCTCAGCAAGAGTGAACAAAAGCAGACATGCATTCGGGTTTTCATAAACGTGGGCTAATACGTAATACTATCTGAACGCTTTCTGTAAACAAGCTATTTTCTTTCGCTCGCTTTGTTTTTAAATACTATACAATATTATGAAAAACCACTGGCAGTCACTTTGACATGACCCAGTCATTTATATATCAAGTGTAAATTTTGCAAAACAAGTGGTGCACTTTTCCCTCACGTGTTTAATGTAAGTAGAATGACACTTGAAGGATAGGCAATTGCTCTTATGCATATATTCTAGAAACTGAACGGTTTTCATGATGTCTATCATTTTCGCAGTAAAATTAAACCAAATGATAAAGCTACATTGTAACCCAAACATAATGATTCCTGACACATGCATTAGATAGAATGTTAATAATAATTTATGAAAATATGTGTCATATATTCTCACAAATGCGCATTTGTAGATCACTAGTGCTGTTTCATGCATTCCAAGAAATCATTTGGACCATAATTACAATGATTTTTATTACCCCTTCGAGCTACGACTTTCAAATTTAAATATTGTATTTTATTACCTAAACTGCAACATTTTGTAGGCGTTAAGACAGTTGCGTTGCTTACCATGTTAAATAACGTATGTTAAACAACTCTGGGTAATTCCGCTTGGTTACTAAAAATCTAACATTCAAGTTTTATTTCATCTAAAATAATTAGTTTTAATACCAGACATGATTCTGACACAGATAAATATACCAGCCCGGCCTTCGGGCTGGTTGGGTTTATATTTCACCAGCCCCCAACGAAATTAACCCGTCTCGGGCGTTCGGGCGGGCAGCTGTTTCCTACACTGCTGTTATACATGTTGATGTTTGAGAAATATTAGCATAATAATTGTTTTAACAATATGCATATATTTTTTATGTACATGTACATTCTGAAGTTCATCTTGTTATTTAAAAAAAAGACTCAGAATAACATACATTAACGAAGTCATTATATAATTTGTTTGTAAGTTTGAAGGTATGGTTAATGATTTTTTTAACTCTATGAGTGCATTTAATAATTATTAAATGTAATGGATACAGTTAACCATCATGTCTGACATTTATTACCAATTAACAAAAACTTTTTAAAAATTACTTTTTTTATTTTTTGGGGCTGAAATTGAGTGAGTGAGTTGGGGTTTAACGCCGCTTTCAAGAGTATTTCACTTATATCGCGGCTGCTAGTATTATGGCAGGGTTAAAGCCCGCAACGCCATGTGGCTATGCATTGCGGTGAAACCTGCAAGCATCGGCTGTAACTAGCGAACCATGGGTGGTTCTACGCTGAAATTCAGTGTAGCATTGCACCCAAACCTTACTGCGTGTAGAACAGTTCTCTACTGCAGAAGAACTTGCCGTGCCCCTTTCGGGATTCGAACCCCGGACCTCTTGATCCGAAGCCGAACGCGCTAACCACTGCGCTATCCCGGGCCCGGCTGATATTGATTGATAAACCAAGGACTTACTTAACTTATTAACCGGTATACCGGTATATATATATGTATACAGTAATGATGTATTTCATTTTAGATCAACCCAGATACCTTTTCTTCATTGACAAAGGAGATACAGTTTTCTTGAAAGATGGTTTGATTTCATATTAACAATAATGAATATAATGTTTGAAATTTAAACAGTACTGATCAACAGACGCATTCTTATAAGGAAATTAGTCGTCATGAAGTAGTACCAGGAAGATTACATGTGTAGTTATTAAAAAGCGTCTAAATTATTTTGTTTGAAGTCAATTACACAATGTTTTACTTGAATTGGGTAATCTCATAATATTGTCATTATCAATTTCATTTCTACTTCATAATCATTTCTAGTTGAAAAAGCATTAAAAATAGGTGACTTTGATACAGAAATTATCAATTTAGCATTTTGATATTTTGATTTATCAAACACTGAAAACCGGATGGTTTGAAGGTATACATGTATTTCAAAGTCTTATGTGTTTTTATTAATATAATAAATGTATTTCCCGAAAATATAACCACAGTTATCACCTTACATCATTCATGTCATATTTCACCGCTTTCAAACTTCTGTTGTCAACAACAATGTCGGTCATTTTAGCTGTTGCCAAGAAGGGCGACAACTCAGATGATATTAGTCAGCCAACTGATGTTATATGTACAGTAGCTGACTGCATCATTGGGGTACATTTTTAAATGGTCACAACTTTCTCTGCCCAAGCTTGATTTTTTTTTTTACACAGCATCACAAGGACCTATTAATCATTTTAGGAAACAAATTTGCTTGTTATACTAAATGCCGGGTCAGGTTTCATGTCGATTGCTACTGGAATATCTTGAGGAATATCCCGGTGGTAATTCAGAATTAAATGTAAGTTAGTATGTTTGCAAGGGAAATTTAACAATGTCAACGCCCAAGTCAATGTCTTCGCTGCTCTCACAGGGAGTTCGAATCGCTGTTTTGACAAAATTTTCAAATTCAAAATCTAGATTTTTCCAATCATATGCTGCTTATATACGATATAGTGAGGTTATGTTCCAAATCTGAGCGAAATCGGTTAAGAAATAAAGATTTGAGATAAATATCCCCGCTATTGATATAAAGACAGACCTGTGCATAATCTTGACAATGGAGCTTGTGGAACAAACATGTTTGTCTCCATCTGTATGTGGGTTACACTTTACTGAACTATTACCATAAATATGGGTGGAGTCTACTAACGCCTACAGGGACGATCGCCTACAGTCTTAAACAAATTTAAACAAGTTTATGCAACAGTGGTTCTGATTTTTACATCCTTCAACCTTTCATATCAAAGTGGAATGACCCGTTATTTTGCCTACAGTATTTGTTTGTACATTATATGAGTCATTTTCACGAAGACTGTAAATTTGGAAAGATGAAAAACAGAAAATTTAAATGAGGGGTAATGATGAATTTGTTATTGATTGTAAATAGACATTAACTCAGGTTATGATGCAAGGTTAACCTTTTATATATTTTTTTAATAGAATGTTTTAAAACATTATTACGTCATAATTGTCCTTACTATTACCACTAACAAAAACTGTGTGTTATCATGTTGTAATAGATAATTGATACTGGAAATAACTGAGAAAGCTTTACCTACACAGTAACTTAAATTTCTATAGCATTTTCATGACAGTTGTTGTTAAGCTTTTTGCTCTTTGCTCCACTAATCTCTCAGCTTGTGTTATTACTTCTCTACTGTAGGCATTAGTGCACACTGATTGGAACAGTTCACTTGTGTGCAGGTAAGCGTATCGCTGTCACAACACAAACTGTAGCTTTTAATCCCCGTAGGCAATTGTCACTGTAGGCGTTATTACACCTAACCTAAATATGACAATTTAAAAACTTATCTTTGTAGAAATATATCCATCTACAAGTCTTTTTTTACGCCTCATTGAACTATTGTCAATGACACCCGTGATCTAAAAATAGGGGCTGTCGATTGCTTTACCCGAAAATGTTTTTATATGTTTGAATGACCTGGTCGGTGGGTACGGGAGAGATAAATATCTCGTGCCGGGTCAAAGTTGTGCAAATCACCGAAGCGCGAAGGTCTAAACATCGTTGGACTTTTCCGCCAATGAATACCGTATTTGTAGTAATGTTTTTTTAAATACTGAAATCAGCTCAACTCAACTCAACTCATCCACGGCCACATCTTCCGGTTGTAATTTCCGGTGGTTCTTTAACCCTGACAGTTAAAGGTGCATCCATTGTGTTCCAACTTACCACATGTGATTTCTACAATTCAAATGAATTCACTCACCTTGCATATTTTCCCCAATCGCCAAATATATCATAATTACTAGTTTCCAATTAACATTGAGTAACATCATTATGCATGTGCAGAAACCGAAACTGCACGTCCCATTTACGTGCACAGTAGTTATGTGACCTATTAAACCTCAACTCAAATTTGCATTTTTGTCTGTTATAACTAAGATTCCAAAACTACGTTTGACTCATTGACGGGCGCCACACGCTGTGAATTGTCAGGTTTTCGATCAGAAATCATTTCTTTTACCTTCATATCGATCAGTCAGTTATGGAGACTTGCAATAGTTATGCCTTGCGTTGGGAAGTTGATCTGCTTAGTCTACTATCATCAAATGTTAGTTTCCGGTAACATTCAGTACTTCTCGATAAAGTACCACAATTTATAACGTTTGCAATATGTGACCCTCCACAACACAATGGATGTTCCTTTAATAAGCGAAAAGTTGAAGACGATGTTCATTTCATCTTGCTGCATGTGCGACACGAATTTCTCGTGCATTTAGCCGAAGGCATGTGTGGTATTGCACGTCCCGTGGGAGAGTCACGCTGAAGTGTAGTAAACAAGAGTCATCAGAAGATGACATATCCCACCGGTTCCACACATCTTTGACATATACTTGTGTATCTACTGCCATACTTCAGTTAGTGGGTATAACAGATGCTGAGTTTCAGGTATGTTAAGAGTTTTAGACTTCTGCTCCAGAAGCAGTCAAATCAACAACAACCAACATCCCTCTCATGTTTCTATGGAAACAGAAACAAATTAATTTTCAGAAAAAAAATCTGAAAATATCAAAAGGCACCACTTCAGTTAGTGGGTAATACACATGCAAAGTTTCAGGAAGATATGATGAACGGTTTTGGAGCTGTGCTGTGCTCCGGAAACGAACCTGTCTCTGAACAAAGTCCAACTTCAACATTTTTCTATGGAAAAGACCAAAAATAAAATTTTCAGAAATCTCAAAATATCAAAAGGCACCACTTCAGTTGGTGGGTGATACACATGGAAAGTTTCAGAAAGATATCATGAACGATTTTTAACTTCTGCTCCGGAAACGAAATGATTACGGACGGACGGACGGACAGACGGCCAGGGTGATGACTATATCCCACGGTATTACATACCGGTGGGATAAAAAAGGATATATATACATACATTACACATTTATCTTTAAATGTTTTCTGATGGAATATACCTCTTTGTTTACAAAACCACTGACTATTGATGTTAAAGTTCACTTGGATTTATCATTTTACTGTATAAACGTATATTCACATGGACAAAAGAAAAGCAACACCAATAGTTATGTCCCTACTTCGTTATTAGATAAATGAATTGCGAAAAAGTAATGGAAATAATTACAATTCGTACATATTAATTGTACTTTTCGTATCTGCGATTTTGACTGATAAAAAAGTTGCCTACTTCACGGCGGCTGGCATTACTTGTGGGAGAGAGTCCGCATAGAGAGCGTCCGCAAAAAACGTCTACAAGAACTATGGAACCAGTGGGACGCGGAGAAAGCCTGCAACACAACTGGCTATGCAATACGGTGAAACCGACGATCATGGACTAGAACTAGCGAAGTTAATGGGTCTTAATGGCTTGTTACTGAAATCTCATTAAGTTACTATATCCCGTGTGGGAATCGAACCCAGTACCTCTAAAACCTTTCACAACCGCTCAACATTAAATGTATTTCAACATTGTTTAAGGGGTTTACGGTAGGTACACTCAACTCTAATAGTACGCCATACCCTGCATCTGTGAGGGAATGACCTAGTTGACTAAGCAAGTAGACCAGCCTACCCGGGTTTATTTTCACAGCTCTGGACTGCGACACTTGATGTGGGGTATTGACTTGCTCTAGAAAAAAAGTGAGTAAATGTTTTAAAATATTTCTGAGATAAGTGGATTGAAAGAATGGACGGAAAGTAGGTTTGGTATACTGTTACAGTTCCGAATACTACGAGATTCGTTGACCAAAGAGTTGAAATTGCTCAACTGAACTACTGTGAATGTAATAATAATAATAATAATAAATGAGTATTTATATAGCGCCTTATCCATATGTCATATGCTCAAAGCGCTGTACAAGTCAATGATGAAATGTCACTCTGGATAATACTTTTTGAAAAGATATGTTTTTAAGTTAGCTTTGAAACTCCCCAGAGATGGGCAAGTTCTCCTATCATCAGGCAGAGTATTCCAGAGAGTGGCGGCGGAGTTTTTGAAAGAACATTGTCCAAACGTTTTGAGTTTCCATCTAGGAGTTTGCAGAAGATTATGTGTGTCTGGTCGGAGGGAGCGGGTGGGTTTGTACACATTGATGAATTCGCATAAACAGTCAGGGACACGTCGGCTTTCCGTCCTTGATTTTCGACGGCATGCCGTCTTAAACACGATAAGATAGCTTAACCATTCATTCAAGCATATAGAAAACACAGGATCAGACAAAGCTTAATATTTTGGAAACAATAAATGACCCCTTCCCTCTGACGATCTGAACTACAAAAAGATAGGTAATCTATTCAGACAAGAGAAAATGACAAAAACATTGAAAAGCAGAGTGAGGAGTGGTAATGATTTTATCGAAATATCTTAATATATGTGCCAAGGATTTAACTCAAAGAGTGCATACTCAAAGATAAGATATTATAGCATACGGATATGCAAAAACATGTAAATCATTTCTTTTATTAAGAGAATCATTTCTTTTAGTAAATGGGGATATTTTGGCATATGTTGGGATATCAGACGGCATGCCATCTAATAAAAACATAATTCTGGACGGCATGCCATCTTTAAATAATTTGGACGGCATGCCGTCTTTATTGTCAGAAGGGAGACATCATTATTTGAAATTTAAATATAAAAGATGGCATGCCGTTTGAAAAAATATTGTCTTACAAAGATGGCATGCCGTCTTAAACATATTGTCTTATAAAGACGGCATGCCGTCTAAAACATATTGTCTTTTAAAGACGGCATGACGTCTAATATATATTGTTTTATAATGCCGCGTAATATCCTTTGTCTTAGAAAGACGGCATGCCGTCGAAAGAAAGACCGGTGACATTGCATGGTTAGAAATCTGAAATATTGTGTTAAGACTCTTTGGCCATTGGAATTATAAATTGTAGATTTGTTGATTCTGTGACCCCAAGCAAGGACCACAGGTAAAACAATCATCATAAGTCGTCTTCTTCGTCGACAGCATGGCATATGGGGATTATAAGTTGTAGATCTTGTGTTGCACGAGTGTTGTAAAAGAACATGAATGACATCCCTGAGAGTGGGTTAATGTCTTTATTTAAATATGTTAATTATCTATACCACTGAAGGCCTTCATTACAAAAAACCATCAATGATCAATGGTGAATTTTGTTCGTGTCTACACAATGGAAACATCTCTTACACCGTTGCTATTGACTATCAAAACGCTAATGATGCAAGCTATTTTGAAACAACATAATTTAAACTCAGAAAGATCACTGTTGTTATGTAATAACTCGATTTCCACAGACAAAAATGTTAATATTTCGATGTAAAATTTTAATACTGTTACAATCTTCCTCATATGACATCGAACTTTTGTATAAGATGGCAGCTGAATTGGCACTTTCACACTGATCAGAAATACGTTCGGGGAAATGTGGGATCGAACCGGCAATCTGATGGTTTCTGGGCGAGTGAACTAACACTGCAACCAGATGATATGAGAAGGACATTTCTAAGCAATTGAAAGGAGTATTAGATTTTATTTCATCACAACGGTTTTAAGTTTGCATAGTAGTTTTTTTGTAACTTTAAAGGAACTGTAGCACGCTGTTCTTTCTAAAATACATTGCTCTCACGAAGAGAAACATAAAATTTAAGTGTTACCAATGTTTCTATTAGCGGACATTTTAAGGTGTTCACACTAAACATTCGAAAGTAGTTCAAGCGTTCAGACTGATTTAGCTATTTCTGTAAAAGCCATTGATTATGTTGATAGACATTTCTAAAAACCAATCGTATTGAAATATATACTCTTAATTTTTCGCAGATTTAGTTTTTCGACCAAAAATAAGAAGAGAATTCTCACTTAAATAATAAAGATGTTTTCAAGTCTACATATAGATCATGTGTATTATTTTCAAGCGCAAAACATTGTGGTTTACTCCCACAATGTAAACAAACAAATAAAAGAGACCATTTATGATTACTTCACAAAATATAAAATACAGTTTTTGGCGTTTATTTATTTATTTACCATGCATTTCTTTCAATTATGTAGTTTCTACAGATATTAAAATAAATGTATTACCCAATAAGGTACGTTGCTTGAATTGTATAATCAATGAGAATATATACATACTATATCTGTCATAGTTTGCTGGTATAATCACAATAAAGTACCATTTAACAGGTAAAAAGATAATATAACAATTGTCACATTCAGTAATGTGTGAGAAGGGACGAATACAGTTGAAAAAACGAGCTTCGTGAAATTGATAAGCCAGCACGCCTAGGAAATCCTTGTTAGTCTGTGGTACTTTTTTATGCAGAAAAGGAAAGGCTAGTAATATGACGTTAAATTCTATTGACGCGTTTTAATCTAAGGCCAACTTGTCTTCATCGGAAACTTCATTTCATCGGATAGTGATATGAAAATTATGTGTCATAGTTTTGTAGATTTCCCTAGCGATTGATACACATAAACATAATGTTGTAGTTAAAACACTAACATACTCAATGGTTCTTTAACACTCAGAGTGGAGTTAAAATATGGCATGATGGAATGGACGACTATCTTGCTGTCAACCACTCCAAATTGCATGAAACCAAGCAAACTACATGTACTACTCATACTGAAGACTTCCACAAAACTGTCACTTTTCAGATCGCACCAATTTAAACCAATACGGATAAACATTTTTCTACTGTTACGGCTTATTGGGTCGGGTAATGAGATATTTTACCCTCTAAACGTAATAAATTGTATAAACTTTAATAAAATTTTTTTTTTTTTTAAATGACACAATGGAGCAATAAATGTATGCAAATAAACGCGCTGCAGTAACTTTAAATTGAAGTGCACACATTTTATAAACACAATATGTTGTATTGTGGTTTGTTTTTTATGTAAGCTGACGATATTGATATTGACAGTACCAACTTGTACATTTCCACGTGCATCACGATTAGTTCATGCTTTCTGTGAGCTGCCTAATATAGACACTTTTTTCTGACAAGGACGCGTCTCTTTTACCCTAATATGTCAAACAAACGAGAAGTGAAAATAAAACTAAAGTGTTGTCAATTTCTGTTTGTGGTTTTATGTAGTGTTGAGATTGGGTTCAAGTTAGACGAACCATCGAGCACGTGAAACATGAACAC
This sequence comes from Gibbula magus, assembly GCA_936450465.1. Lineage (NCBI taxonomy): Eukaryota > Metazoa > Mollusca > Gastropoda > Trochida > Trochidae > Gibbula > Gibbula magus. Next base: position 41,535,171 of record OW388289.1, read on the forward strand.
CTCGGCCTCGTGATTCACGTGCGCGAGGGCTCTAACTGAAACACCTCGGCCTCAGTCGGTAACTCCCAAGTAAGCTCAATACAGCCATGCTGTTATATTTTTAAATATGAGACAGTATGCCGTCTTGTGATTTGACACAATGAAGTCTGCCCTGAATCATTAAGACGGGATACCGTCTTATACGTTTTATAGACGGCATGCCATCTTTATGAGACACTATTTTTTAGACGGCATACCGTCCCATTGTAACGAGACGGAAAGCCGACATGTCCCTGACTGATAAATACTCGGGGGCTGTTCCGTCTTAGCACTAGTATGTAAGGGAGAGAACTTTGTACTCGATACGTGCCTGTACTAGTAGCCAATGTAGGGATCGGAGAATAGGTGTAATATGCTCATACTTGGATCTTAATGTCACTATCCTTGCAGCTTTATTCTGTATCCTTTGGAGTCGTCGGATAAGTTCTTGATTTGCACTCAGGAGGAGGCTATTGCAATAATCCAACCTGGATAAGACAAGTGTTCTGACGAGGGCAGCAGCTGCATCTTTGGTTAGAAGATGTCGAATATTCCCGATGTTATGCAAATGGTAGTTACACTTACTTCACAAGTCAGTTACATGTTTGTCACAGGTGAAGTCTGATTGGAGATAAACCCCAAGGTTTTTTACACAAGAAGAAAATTGTATTTCTTCTTGGCCAACTGAAAGCTTTGTAATTTTGTTTTTGGCAAGCATGGTCTTGGTTCCAATCAGCATGGCTTCAGTTTTCTCTTGGTTAAGCTTTAGCTTATTAGTGTGCATCCAGACACTGATGTCATCAAGGCAGCCCTAAAGTGAAGACAGAGGTGAGCAAGGATTCTCGATTGGGAGCAAGCTGTCCATAACCTGTGTGTCATCGGCATACAGATGGTGACCCTTGTCATGGCTATCTATGAGGTGACCAAGTGGCTTTGTATACATAGTAAATAAAACCGGCCCCAACACGGATCCTTGTGGTACACCACACTGCAACAAAACTCTGTCCGATTTGATATCATCGATTGTAACAGCCTGCTGTCTTCCCGATAGATAGGAAGTAATCCAAACATGAGCACATCCAGTGATGCCAAACTCTGATTTAAGACGACAGAGAAGCGTTGTGTGATTGACAGTATCAAAAGCTGCTGTTAAGTCCAAAAGAACCAGCACACCCAGCCTACCCTGATCCACTGTCTGCTGAAGGTCGCCAACAACTCTGAGCAATGCTGGTCTGTGCTATGGCCGTTACGATATGCTGACTGAAACTTAGGCTCAAGATTATTGTTTCGCATGTGTTCGACAATGCGGTTTTTAACAGCTTTCTCCAACAGCTTAGATATAAAGGACAGGTTTGAAACTGGCCTGCAGTTTGAGAGTTTGTTTTTGTCGAGACTCGGCGTCTTCAACAAAGGTTTTACAACAGCTGCTTTGAAACAGTTTGGAAATATTCCTGCTTCCAGGCTTTGGTTGATTATTCTTGTCACTGTAGGTAGCAAGATATCAATGTGTTCCAGTAACAGTTTGGTTGGAATCGGATCTTCCTCACAACTAGTTGGTTTTGAAGAACCAATAAGTTTCATGATATCTGCTTCGTCTAAGGGTCTGAAGTCAGATAAAGACGTGCCTTCAAATATCTAATGATCCGACTCTTCTCCACTTGAAGCTTCTGAGAAATCACGATGAATGTTATTAATCTTGCTGATGAAGAATTCAGAGAAATTTTCTGCAAGGTCATCCTTCTCAGCCACATCCGGTAGAGGTTTGTCCTTAACTTGGCCCAGAAGACTAAACATCTGAGAGAACAGCATCCTGGGATTGTTCAGGTTTGACATCATCTTAGTTCTGCAAAATTCTGACTTGCATTCCTTGATAAGCTTGTTAACAGTTGCCCGACTCAACCTGTATATTTGACGATGTATTTCAAGCCCTGACTTTCCCCACTGGCGTTCCATAGCTCGCCTGTGTGATTTAGCCTTCCGAATCTCTTTGTTGTACCATTGGGCACCTATTTTAACATGCTTCTCTTTCCTGATGGCGGGAGCATATTTATCAAGCAGATCCTTTAATGTTTTGTTATAAAGGCTCGCTAGTTCATTTATGTCTGTTGGTGGATTGGTGAGCAATGACGAATTCATGAGTTCATATCTAAAGTCGTCTTGTGACATACCTTTCAGATTCCTACACAGAATAAACCTCTTTTCTGCAACAGGTTTCTCCAAGTCAAAACAAATATCAATCCAATAATGATCAGACATTTGCCTATCTTCAACTCTGATTTTGGAAATAACATTATGATGGGTGACAGTAACTACCCAGTCTATGATATGTCCACGTCTGTGTGTAGGTTCTTGCACAAGTTGTGTTAGACCATACGATTCAAGTATTGTCCTACACTGCCTCACATCAGATTTAGATTCACATTCATAATGAATATTGAAATCCCCCAAAAGGACAATGTTACCTCCTTTCGTGGATATAACTTCACACAGGTTTTCAAGTTCTTGTAAGAAGTGTGATATAGTGAACTTGTTGGCTTTAGAAGGTGGTGGTCTGTAGACACAAATGAGCCTCAATGTTTGCTTGTTAAGCTTTAAGATAATATCCAGCATTTCGAATGAAGAATGTGAAATGTCATCAATGGAAGACGATTAAATCTTTAAGCTGTCTCGATAAATGATGGCGATACCGCCACCCCGTGAACGAGTTCGGGCCTGATTCATAAGTCTGAAACCCGGGGGTGTCATAGCCGACATCAAAGATTCATCACCAGTCTTCTTTAACCACGATTCAGTTAGAGTAGAATGTCTATTCCATCCTCAATTATGGCATCAACAATCTCTGTGGTTTTATTGGTTGGAGGCGCAAACCGCCTCCAACCTGATACGCAGTTGGATTTCACGCTATATGACTGTTGGAATATTCAAAATTAACTTTCGACCAATCATGCTTGGCCTCTTCATACTTTGGAAAAAGCATATGACCAACGAACACGGCTGTAACAAATTTGTAACCACGTGACCATGTGGGTTATCCGAAATAAATATCCCCTTTTACTGCGAAAAGAGATTTTGTCTAAACATATAAAATAGAAACGACCGTTGTGTTATTCTGAGTCTGAATGTTAGTAAACATAAGATTTTTCAATTCAAAGCCATTTTACACCTCCATGAGCAGACATGTACCAATTCAAGTGCATAATTTCGCATTGCAGTTTCGGAAAATCCAAGAAACTTTACAAGCTAATGTTATACGCGCGGAGCAAGCATATACTAAACGATAATAGTGGTTGTCAATCAACACACCAACCTTCCACTCAGTTATCAATATTTTCAATGCCAATCAGACTTGCATAATGGTAGGCCTACTTAATGTACTGTTATTGAATTAATGATAGTAAAGCTTGTACATGTATAAGCACATATTGGATAGAACCATATTTATGTCCAAGCTGATAGCACCAAGCATGAGAATATCGGGCCATTATCCTTGTATTAAAAATGGTCCATATACCTTCCTTCCACAGATAAACATAATATGCTTCATAATCAATCGAATTGGTACACTTTCAATTTGCAAATGTTTAACAAATGGTTGACTGCGTGTTTCAGGGAAAATAGGCCTACATATTCTTATTGCTGGAATCTAACAATGACACAACTGTCAACAACGTTTTGATCAATTTCATAATATAGGCCTACTTCAAAATTGGAGCAAAAGAACCCGGGAGTTGCGCTTTAAAATAAATCGGGGAAGTTGAATGTTCACTTTCATTTTCAAAATGATAGATTATATATAATTTTATTTTTTTTATGAATAAATAATGTATGTAAATTGAAAAGCATATACACAACTTAAATGATCGAGGTAAAATTCTTTTATTTGCGACTTTTGAATTGAATAACTAATTGTGTGATTATTAATCAAAGCTTTTACCCCCCAAAATGACCATAATGCAGGCTTCATTTTGCTATATGTACATATGACATACATATCCTTTTTATAATATATTTTAGCCTTAACAAGATGCCTCCAACCATGCCTTTTTAAAGGCTTTTCTTGTTTCTAGACGATTGAGCGTTCCACATTGCAACTTTGAATTGTTGTTCCAATGTTTTTTGAGGAACGTTTACAAGATTTTGTGGACAAACATTTCTTGATGTATCCGTCTCCTTGGAGATATCAAATATTTGTAACAATTTCAATATGCCTTTGTTTTCCCTTCCCACTTCTGAGTCCTCGCTTTGTAGGTTTTGAAACACTGATCCCAAACTGACGCACTTGATGTAACACCTTGATTGGAAGTCTTTGTTCACCCCCATGTACACACAGTGTAAGCTATGCAAACAAAATACAACGGGATAAAAGACAAAAAGATATTCTATGAAATATTTCAAATAATCCAACGCTTTCCTTATTTTCTTTTATTTGTTTGTCTTGCAATTTGATATAGACAATAGTCGTCCTGCTGAATGATGATCTAGACTGAATAAAGTCTTTTATATTGTATATTATACACATAAATGGAGAAGACGAACAAGGTTGATCACAGGCCAAGTTTAGCGCAAATATTTCGCGCAACAGAGATGAAATGACTAGGGTACTACGTTGGCGCATAGAATAGCCTATATATATATATATATATATATATATATATATATATATATATATATATATATATATATATATATAAATATATAATGTTTATATATATTGTATATATGCATGTTACTTTTGACATTTAACTGAGTACAAAATCGCCTTCAATTTAAAAACTAGATATAATTGCCCAAGTGTGTATACGTGCTCTTCAGCCTGTTACCATCTAACAAACAAAGAAGTTAAAATACATGACCAATGACGTGTTCGATCAACTTGTAACAAGTAAGATCAACTAAAATATTTACTTCACGACTAAACATGAAATACAATGTTTTGTTCGATATTACCTTTTATATTATATCCTTCATTTGATATTTTTGTTTTTGTTTGAATTTATTTTACATCAGTTGTGGATGGACACGTCATAAATGATTAGTTATAAGCACATGCAACAATAATCACACCAATCATAATCCAATCACCAATAATAACACAGGAATTGACGTGACGAAATGTACAATGTCAACATAATCAACGTATATCAACTCAAATTGTAGTTACATAAGACCTTTAAAATGAGAATAAGTAATAGAGGATACCATATGAGTGTCTATGTCATACTATGTTTACGACACGAGTGCCTGAATATTAGTTTTTCCCGAGCGAGAGCGAGGGAAATATCGATATTCAGTCACCAGTGGCATAGACACGAATATAATATTCTGTTGATTACCGAAGTAGTGAAATTAATGCAAACACGCTAAAATCCACTTCCAAGCATAAGCTGTCCACCCGCCGTCGCGTATTTAGAATGCAACGTCATAGGCGATACTTGACGTCATATCATTGTTTATGACGTCAAATCACCATGACAAAGTGATATATTGCCTTAGGGCATCGTATGCAAAATATGAACCCCGATATGATTGCCCTCGTATGTAATAAAAACTTATATTTTAACTTAAGTTCAAATTTCTATTGATGGAGGGGTAAGGAACCAGCTGCAGAAACTTCATGCAAATTATATAGAAAATCAAACTTTGAGAAAATGGTCGCCGGTGCATCTTGAGAGGGAACGGTCTCCTGTGCTTTTTTAGAGCGAATTGTCGCCGGTGCATCTTGATAGGGAACGGTCTCCTGTGCATTTTGAGAGGGAATAGTCTGTGTATCTTGAGAGAGAACAGTGTCCTGTGCATCTTGAGAGAGAACCGTGTCCGGTGCACCTTGAGAGGGAATAGTCTGTGAATCTTGAGAGAGAACCGTGTCCTGCACATCTTGAGAGAGAACAGTGTCATGTGCATCTTGAGAGAGAACCGTGTCCTGTGTATCTTGAGAGAGAACAGCCTCCTGTGCATCTTGAGAGAGAACAGTGTCCTGTGCATCTTGACAGAGAACAGTGTCCTGTGCATCTTGAGAGAGAACAGCCTCCTGTGCATCTTGACAGAGAACCGTGTCCTGTGCATCTTGACAGAGAACAGTGTCCTGTGCATCTTGACAGAGAACAGTGTCCTGTGCATCTTGACAGAGAACAGTGTCCTGTGCATCTTGACAGAGAACAGTGTCCTTTGCATCTTGAGAGAGAACAGTGTCATGTGCATCTTGAGAGAGAACAGTGTCAAGTGCATCTTGAGAGAGAACCGTGTCCTGTGCATCTTGAGAGTGAACAGTGTCCTGTGTATCTTGAGAGAGAACAGCCTCCTGTGCATCTTGACAGAGAACAGTGTCCTGTGTATCTTGAGAGAGAACAGCCTCCTGTGCATCTTGAGAGAGACCAGTGTCCTGTGCATCTTGAGAGAGAACAGTGTCATGTGCATCTTGACAGAGAACAGTGTCCTGTGCATCTTGACAGAGAACAGTGTCCTGTGCATCTTGACAGAGAACAGTGTCCTGTGCATCTTGACAGAGAACAGTGTCCTTTGCATCTTGAGAGAGAACAGTGTCATGTGCATCTTGAGAGAGAACAGTGTCAAGTGCATCTTGAGAGAGAACCGTGTCCTGTGCATCTTGAGAGGGAACAGTGTCCTGTGTATCTTGAGAGAGAACAGCCTCCTGTGCATCTTGACAGAGAACAGTGTCCTGTGTATCTTGAGAGAGAACAGCCTCCTGTGCATCTTGAGAGAGAACAGTGTCCTGTGCATCTTGAGAGAGAACAGTGTCATGTGCATCTTGAGAGAGAACAGTGTCATGTGCATCTTGAATGAGAACCGTGTCCTGTGCATCTTGAGAGAGAGAACAGTGTCATTTGCATCTTGAGAGAGAACAGTGTCATGTGCATCTTGAATGAGAGAACCGTGTCCTGTGCATCTTGAGAGAGAACAGCCTCCTGTGCATCTTGAGAGGGGACAGTGTCATGTATTCTCAAAACTCTATTCAAACTATATATTATTCTTAAAACTTAAAGGTACAGCCATTGTGTTTTTGGGGGGCAACTATGACATACGTTATGGTCTTACTTCATCGAGAAATCCCGACTGTTACCGAAAACTACCATTTTGATGATATTCGGCTTAGTATATTAACGATATGAAGGTAAAAGTAGTGATTTCTACGAAAACCGGACAATGCACCTCGTGTGGCGAGAGCCAATGAGTCAAGCTTAATTTTGGAATCTTATTTAAACGAGACAAAATAACAAATTTGGGATGATCATGTTTAAAAGGTCATATAACTACTGTGGATGTAAATAGGACGTGCACTTTCGGTTTCTGCACATGCATAATGATGTTACTCGATTTTAATTGGAAACTAGTGATTATGATATATTTGGCGGTTGGGGATGAATATGCAAGCTGAGTGAATTTGTTTGTATAGTAAACAGCACATATGGTGTGTTGGAACGTATTAAAGCCAAATCAAATTTTATGAAACACAATGGGTGCACCTTTATATTAATTATGATCTAAAATAGTGCTGATATGACCACATTAGCTAATTCATTTGTTAGGTTCCCTTTGGCTGCTTAAATTGTCTTATTGGGGTTGGATACTGCGTGACTAATATTCAATGTACTGTAAATCCTTAATAACCGCCTGCTTTGAATATTCGCCGGGTCTGAAGAGTCTCAACTTCCAAACGCAAGGCACAACTCTTACCAGTCTCCATTACTGGTCGATTTAGGTCTTGCAGTATTTCCTTAAGATTGTGGGACCAACTATGCATTTCAGGTGCAGCGACCCACTCACTTGGCACTGCTTAGCGAGGGAAATACTGCAAGGCCTAAATCAGACAGATTAAAATCAACCCAATTAAACAAACTCTACCATCGTAGTGAGATATACAACTCATGTTGCCCCGAATGTAGGTCTGACAACGTCTCGATGTCTCGCATGTTGCATAAAAACTCGGCATTAAAAGGGTTCGTTATTAACAGCTATTTATCCGTCTCCATCAAACTTAGCGCGTCGCAACAAAGATAAGAAACCATCTTTTCCTTACTCGAATCGACTTAATTCTGCTATTTCATCGTTGCAAAACTCAAAATTCATACCAGTTTATAAAAAAAAAAACAGTACTTTAAAAATTCCAGTTACATATGTGACAATTACTCACACAGAATGTACTTTATTCAATATTTTAAGGAGAGATGGGACCCAGAAATTGAACTACCTTATGGCAACACTTTGCGACAACAATTTATTGTTGTGAATACGTCTCAAAATATAGTATGTTTTTGTTTAAACATCATTATTTATACTCACCGTTGATAGTTAACAATATGCCCAATTATCCTAATCTGTCTAATCCCGACAATCTTTACACAGATTAAAGACAGAGTTATCGCTCAAGTGAACTGCACTCACCACTCACCGGCAGGTGGCCTACCCCATATGGTCATTGCTTCTTCTGATGAACAGACACGAAGCCGAACGCGACCGAGGGGAGGCCGGGAGGGAACTTACGATTGTTAACTATCAACGGTGAGTATAAATAATGATGTTTAAACAAAAACATACTATTATTTAATATACTCTCCGTGATAGTTAACAATATGCCCGATTGCCACAGAGGTGGAGGGGAGCGAGAGGCCCCTAAGAGGGATAGCTCTGTCTTAACAAGAGTCAAGTTGGTGAGCCAACACAGCGTAACCAGCCTGAACCCCGATGGGGTTCATCTGTCCACCGGAGGGTTAAGCTTGACCCAACTCGTAACCGGAGGGACTCTCACCCGCGTGGTCACCAACTAAGAAAAGACAACAAACGCATCACTAAAATCATCGAGACTAGGTTTATTGCATACTCTAGACTGGCTCAAGGAGCAGCCGAGTTAACGAGGGGGGGGGTAGGCCTCTTCGGTACGAGGCCGACGGAACTCGTTGCTGGGCGTACACCTGTGCGCCCAACCGATGAATCCCCTCCATGTCCTCGTTGGATACGTCTCTAAGATAGTGATTGGCGAACACCAGGCCCGACTTCCAGAAACAGCCGGCCATGATGTCCGCCACTGCCATGTTACTGTGAAGAGCCATCGTAGCCGAGATGGCTCTGATCTCGTGTGGATTGGCCTTCGCTGGCGGATCGAGGCCCGCGGCCTTGTAGGCGTCCAACACTGCCGAGCGGAGATAGACGCTGAGTTGACGCTTGTCTAACTCCCGAACACTAGTCTGGGAGTGCGGGAGAAAAAGTTTCCTTCTCCCTTGACGTAGTGTCTTGGTCTTTTCGGTGTAGATCCGCAGGGCTCTCACCGGACAAAGGAGCCGATCCTCGTCCGTCGGATCTATGCTACCGGAAAGAGACGGTAACGAAAAGGTTCTACCCCTTTCGTCTGCGGCTTGGTTCTTGCAGATGAACTCAGGGGCTAACCCCAGTGACGCCGACCCACCGTCTCTCACCTCAAAACGCAAGAGGTCCGCCTGGAGAGCGTGAAGCTCTGAAATCCTGGCTGCGGACCCCATCGCAACCAAAAAGGCTGTTTTGATGGTGAGACGGAGAAGAGTCGACTCTGTCAATGGTTCATAGTGGTCCGACTTGAGATGGTTGAGCACCACTGTCAGGTCCCACTCCGGAGGCCTGAGCTTCCTCCGCCCGTCCTCATTCCGGTAGGTCTTAATAAGTTCTTTAAGAACCGAGATGTCAACCTGGGGCTCACGCTTCCTAAGGACATGACCGCCGCCAGGTTGGTGTTAATTGAGGAAGCTTTGAGCTTCCTCACCTCTCGTAGGTACACCAGGTACTCAGCTACCTGCGGGACCGTTACCGCCTGGATAGCATACCCCTCCTTCGCGCAGAAGGCGGCGAAAGCACCCCACTGGGCGTCATAGAGATTCCTCGTGGAGGGTCTCTGCGAAGATGCGACCGCTTCGGCGACGGACTTGGAAAACCCCGCCCCTGTCAACCCCCTTTGGAGACAAACCAGGCGTGAAGGTGGAGCGCCTGGGGGTTCTCGTGAACCCGCCCGCTTGGTTTGCTCGTCAATAGGTCCCATCTCAGAGGGAGGGGGACAGGGTCTTGGCGGCACATCCTCCTCAGGGGAACGTACCAGGCCCTGGCTGGCCACAACGGAGCTATTAGAAGGAGTTGAAGTACTTGTGTCTCCTGTACCTTCGCCACCACGTGACTCAGGATGGCGTGAGGGGGATAGGCGTAGGCGACCATCCCCTCCCATCCTAACGCGAGCGCATCGAGAGCCCACGCGGCCGGGTCCGGTACGGGGGACACGTACGTCGGCAACTGGTGGTTGAGCCGAGTCGCAAAGAGGTCTATGTGAGGTTTGCCGAACCTCAAACACAGACTCTCGAACACCCTCGGGTGCAACATCCACTCCGTCGAAGGAGGTTTGTCCGGCCGAGACAAGGCGTCCGCCAGGACGTTCTTGGCTCCCGGGATGTGCACCGCCCTGAGAGAGAGTCCGAGACTGTCCACTAGGTGCAACAGCTCCGCCACCAGTTGAAGTAGAGAGTCTGCCTTGGTTGACCCCTGCTTGTTTATGGCCCAGGCCGCCGCTGAGCTGTCCGTGTGAACACACAGGACCTGCCCCCGCAGGTGACCTGACCAATGGCTGATCGCCAGCCTTATGGCGTCCAGTTCGAGGACGTTGATGTGGCGTCGCGATTGCGCTGGCGACCACACCCCCGCCGTTTGGTCTGAATCTAGGTGGGCTCCCCACCCCTGGGTGGAGGCATCCACGTATAGCTGAGACGTCGCTTGGGGTTGCCTGAGGGGCACTCCCCCCAGCACGTTGGACTCCTGCTGCCACCAGGAGAGGTGATGTCTCAACTCGGTAGGAATCGGGAAGACATGACGGCAAGTCTTCTCCCTGACGTGCGTGTTTACGAAAACCTGCAGGGGCCTGAGCTGCAACCGACCCCTTCGAGTGAAGTGTTGGGTTGCGCTCAAGAACCCCAACAGCCTCTGCCACTTGCGGAGTGACAGCGGCTCCCGGAGCGCTAATTCCAGGAGATCTTTGTAGCGCCCCATCCGTTCTGTAGTGACGAAAGCTCTGTAGGTCACGGTATCCAGGCGAGCTCCCAGAAAGACCAGCGATGTCGTTGGCTTCAGGTCTGACTTGTCTAGGTTGACTAGCCAACCCAGCCGCCTGAACAACGTTATCACAAAGTCTCGTTGCGCCTCCAGAACAGATGGGGATCTGTTGTGAGTGAACCCGTCGTCCAGATACATCGCGAACTGCACGTCCACTCGATGAAGGTATTGGACGATGGGCTGGGTCACGCGAGTGAAAAGCCATGGAGCCGACGATATCCCGAACGGTAGAACGTTCCACTGAAAGTGGCGACCCGCCAGGACAAACCGGAGGTATCTGCGATCGCCATGGTAGATGGGAATGTGCAGATACGCGTCCTGCAGATCGAGGGATATCATCGAATCCAAGGGCTCCAGCAACCGCATCACTGATGGTACGGTCAAGAGACGAAAATATGGCGGCCGCTCTAGGAAGGAGAGGTTGAACTCCTTCAAGTCGTGGATCAGCCGCCACTTTTTCGGGTCTCGCTTCGGTCGCACGAAGACCGGAGAATAGTATCCTGGAGTGAGGTTTTGGGGCAGGAGTTCCTCCACCGCCCGTTTGGAGATGAGTGTCTCCACCTGTTCCAGCGTCAGTGCGAGCCGATCTCGTTCTAGCGGCCTCTCTGTTGGAAAACAGGTTAGCGGGGGGCGGTGTGTCACGGGAATACGAAACCCCCGCTCCAAAACCTTGCAGACGAAAGGATCGAGCCCCAATTGCGCCCAGTTGGCCACAAACCGAGAGAGTCGACCTCCCACTGGCCCTTCCCACGCCGGGACAACCTGTGGAGGCAGCTCGGGGGCCACCCACGAGTCACTGCTTCCTCGGGGTACCTCCATAAGCGCGGCCCCTGCCACGCTGACTTCCCTTCTTGGGGGTGTGCTTGGGAGAGGGGCCGGCATTGAAGTCACGACTTCTGTCCTGCCGACCCCCAAACCGAAAGGAAACTCCGCCAGTCTTGGCGTTACCCACGGGAGTGTTCGCGCCTCCCTTCCTCTTCTTGGGCGTATGCGTCTGAGAAGAGGCTCTACCCCCGCCAGCGGCCAGTCTGTTGGTCAATTCCTGCTGTTGACACTCCTGCCGCTGCCGGAGGACCTCGGCAATCTGCCCATCAAAGAGAGAGGAAGATGACGCGGGAGCGGCCCGCAAGCGGTTCCGGAGCTCCGCCGGAAGGTTTGTCCGGGCAAGGAAACCATCTCTCCTGAGATTTGTGACCCCCGCCGAAATGCGGGAGGCGCACAACATCATCTGAGCGATGTTCCCCGCCACGGCGCCGAAACCGCGGTAAAGAGCCTTCGCCCCTCCCTCCATCCCCGCCTCCTTCGCAAAGGATGCCATACCCTGACAGGCATGCGCCACGTGATTGGCCAACCCCAGGATGCTCCTAGCCTCTTTGTCAAGATGGCACAAGTGAGCGTCCGACACCTGGTGAGGTACGGAGGGGACGGCCACCCGGCGAATATCGTCGTCCAGGACAGGGGGACAGAGGGGGAAAGAAGACTGCGCTACTGGGAGGGAAACGCGCTGCTTCTCACCCAGAACCAGGGGGGGCAGGAGACGGCCTGGCGCCGCCGCGGCGACATTGGCGTCGTAATCCCTGCCCGCCGCCTGAAGGAGTCTGTGTGGCGGCAGTGCCACGATTCGTTGGGTAGGCGCCTCTTCCTCTGTGCAGAATGTCTCCATTCTGGCCAGCTTGGTAGAGGAGGGTTCATCCTCAACCTCAACTAGGTCCACTTGACACCAGTCGGCGATAGCCGCCAGGCGTTCCTTGAGGTCAGGGGCATCCACTTGAGGCGTCTCCACAATGGCCAACTCGGGAGAGGATCTCCCTGGAGTGGACATCCCACCCTCCTGGGGAGCCACCTCCGGGGCCGACTTGTCTGGATCTGAGGAGGTGCCGGCAGGTGAAACAACCACCACCCTCCTCCTCTTGGGCGTGGACGGCGGGGAGGTCGGGGGCGAAGTAACCCCTTCCTCAACCCTAGTCTGCGCCGGCAGTCGTCTGTCCAGCATGGAGGAAACCATGTCCTTGACTGAGGACAGAATATCCTCAGTCAATCTCCTTGTATCAAAGGGAGGAGGAGAAGGAGGCCTCAACCTCCTCTTCTTGGACTTGTGTTTCCTCTTCCTCCTAGGCGAAAGTCGCCTGTCTGGAAACGACTCGGCGTCAGGGGAGGATCTCCTGATGGGAGATCTCTCACCCCCACTACCCTGTGAAGACACGTAGGTGTCCTTGGTGGCCGCCTCTCGACCCGCTCCCGCCCCTGCCTCCGGCAAATCGAATTCCGCCGTGTCCTCCGAGATCACCAGGTCTGAAGCCGGCGACCTGGGGTCGGACATGGCGGTGCCGGCGCTAGCGGTAGCGGTGGCGGTAGCGGACGGAGAGGGCCGCCTGGACGCCCTCAGCTTAGACTGACTCTCACTCTTCTTAACGGAGTTGCGATACTCGCGATGCTCCGCCACCGAGAGGTCAGCACATTCCTCACACCTGTCCGCGTCCGGACAAAGGTTGCGGCACAGGCGGCAAAGGGAGTGGGGATCAAACCGCGCTGACTTCCTATAGCCACACGTCCCACAGAACGCCGAGTATGGCGAAGACATACTCAGCAAGCAAAAAGAGAGAACGCGCGAGCGGCCGGCGCTATCCCCGCGCAAGCGGCAAGCGCTAAACGAACGCTGGCGGCAGCGCAATCCAACCCAGGCGACAAGCGCTGTCCAACCCAGGCGACAACCTACCAAGAGGAGGCGGCAGGCGCTATCCACGCGCAAGCGGCAAGCGCTAACAAACGCAGGCGGCAGCGCAATCCAACCCAGGCGACAAGCGCTGTCCAACCCAGGCGACAATCTACCGAGAGGAGGCGGCAGGCGCTATCCCCGCGCAAGCGGCAAGCGCTAAACAAACGCAGGCGGCAGCGCAATCCAACCCAGGCGACAAGCGCTGTCCAACCCAGGTGACAACCTATCAAGAGGAGGCGGCAGGCGCTACCCACGCGCAAGCGGCAAGAGCAACCAAGCGCAGGCGGCAGACGGCAAGCGCCACGCAAGGGACAGGCGGCACGCGCAAGCGGCCCCGAGATCACCGACCTGCACGGACTGCACGTGCAGAACGAGCACCCCGAAATCAACAACAGTTGACACGTCAACTGCAGTCAACAACTACTAAACCTGTCTAAAGGAGAGAGACTACTTCGCGAAAGGCAGTCTAACCACCCTCAGACAGAAAATACAACTGAGAAAGAGAACAAAGTCGAGACAAAAATCTTATTACTATCGAATTAGAGAGCTATCAAAACACAACATGCTTCGATGGCCGACAGAAAAGCAATGACCATATGGGGTAGGCCACCTGCCGGTGAGTGGTGAGTGCAGTTCACTTGAGCGATAACTCTGTCTTTAATCTGTGTAAAGATTGTCGGGATTAGACAGATTAGGATAATTGGGCATATTGTTAACTATCACGGAGAGTATATTAAATAATATGGATTACGTTGTTTTGGGCATAGGCTTATCTGTACACTAACGGGGAGCGCTTAAATTTGCCGTAACGCCTTTATAACGGTCATTTTACGACAAGCCGCACCGTCACCGTTACCGTCACCTATATTCGCGGTAAATATGTTACCAAGTGTGTTATTCGAATAACATGCGTATCTCAAGTTAGTGACGAATTTGAATAGCCTGGTATAATCTACTGATAGTTGTTCTTTCACCGCGCTCTCTTAGATTGATAATATGTTCAATAATGATTACACGGTAGGCCGTCAAAGTTACACTTGAAATCATCAACACTACCGTGACGTCAGCTTTTTACGTTTATGTAGGTAATTTAAAAAATGACGTTAAAGTGATGAAAAATATTCGGTGACCCCCTATTATTATTTCTGAATTCGTATGTTCAGTTAACTGCGCACATCATAATAAAGTTTTAGCAATATCTAAAATATGTGTGTTAGTGATAAATCCTGTTTAATATGCGAAACACGGTGATAAAAATGCCGTTTTTAATTAAAAGGTGCTGAATTTAATTTTGTTTCTCTTTCCAGCGTCATTAATTATCAAAATATAGCTTTGCTATGCATCCCCGAATGTGATTGAAATGTATCTGAAAGGATTCGGACTTTATTCGTCGAAAGCGAGCGCTTAATTTAAATACACCAAATCAGTAAAAAATGACGTAATTTGCCGACAGGTGTATTGTTATTGATGCCGATAACTCTTTCAATTGTTCGGTGACACCCAAATTTTTGGGTAAAATACATAACACTTGCAATTTTGAAAAAATAAACGAATTCTAAAATATTTTATTTCATCGTCCAATCTCTCCTCAAGCAATCATCTGTGTTATTCTATAAATAGGTTTTGGGGTTTCCAACTTGACATGTTCTCATAAAACAACACCTTTATTTTTTTTTGTTGAAACAATGTGATTGTTGTTGTCTGGGTTATGTCTGCGGTAAACTGATTATAAAACACGAGCTTGAATGCGGTAATTTCAGACCAAGTTTCAGAGCAACACGTCTCCTATTTTATTTAATCCGTATCCCGGTATGACGGTAGATAAATGTTTGGTTGCTCTAGTCGATTTAAATGAGATCTGGAAGACCTATTGTTATTGTCCTTGTTCTTCATTATTATTATTCTTTGCACTTTTGTTGTTCGCACTTTTCTGAAGTAACCTCTGGGCCGATTTCCAAAAAACATTTCAGAGATGATATCCTGTGGCTAGCTCTGGACACAGACGAGCCACTTATTTCTTTCGTGAGTTATCTCCCCCTTGAAGTCAAAACTTTAAACCTTCATAGCTCGAATACTAATCAATGTATTTTCTAAAAACAATTACCGAAATGAAGGCAACAACATTTCCCATCGATATGGCATATAGTGGGTTTCGGCCGGCAGAATGTATTGCTATTTCGAACATTTTTTTAATTTTTGGTGAACTTTCGCTGTTTTTAGGGTACGCTTCTAAGAAAACCTTCTTCTCCTTCAATTCTATGATTAAAGTTAAATGTGACAGCTTATTGTGAAGATAAATGAATTCTACAGATCGTTGTATATGTCGATTTTTTAATTTCATGCTAGAATTTTAATAATCCGTCATTGAACATGGTCATTTTTTAAAAAGACAGAATTTCGGCCTCATGCTTAAAGAGGCATAACTCTGTTAGAAACGAAGATATGGCAAATATACTTATTGCAATCTGACTCCAATACGTTACTAAACATTTCTATAACAGACCTATATCGATAGCCAACATGTTTAATAACTCATTGTGAAGCAGATATATCATTTTATTAAGGACATTACTATTGTCAACAATTTTCAAGCATTTATTTGTCATACTTTACTTGTGACAAGTCATAGAAGATTGTCATTTTTCGAAAATCTACATTTTCAGCAAAGTTCAAAGGTTCCTAACTGCTTAACTAATTAAGATAATTTAATTGTATTTACACCTTCGGATGCACCAATTCAAGAACAACAACTTTTCTGTTGAACTATTTCATCAAAAAATTTATAGTTAAGCTCCGAACATCGCAAAGGTTTTCTAGGGGTCAAAATTTAAGCATTTTTGAGTATTTTCTTATATATTCAGAAAAGACGTAACGCATTAATTATGTATGCAATCTAAATGATGATTACATCTACTTAAGTGGAAATGAAAGCACAACCTTTTCTATGTACGCCTTAGTGTGAAAATATTAACCGTTTTGTCATAATCATGAGATAGATCATGTAGGGGTCCAATAATATGAGATTTTTCTATTTTAAGAGGGGTATGTTCTTTGGAGAATTTTTGTAAAAAAACTACTGAAGATAGAGACATGTTTGATAGCTCATTTTAAAGCGGAGAAACTGATGAAATAACTGAAAGTCAAACATGGAGTTAAAGGTCAAGCAGAAGTCTTGAAGACCTAAGTATTGACGCATCAATCCTAGTTATTATTATTATTATTATTATTATTATTATTATTATTATGTTATAAGCAGGTTTCAGCCAAAACGACTGAAGCAAATTCAACCAAACTTTACAGTCTGGCAGCCTTTCCTGAGGACTCGCCAGGCGAAGCTTTTGGGTTCATTCGGCCTAGCCATAAGAGGCCCAGTTCGAATCCAAATGTCAATTTTTAACATGGGAAAACAAATCAAAATGCAAATAAAAGATTGAAATTTATTTTTAAAAAAGATGTGCAATTTCAATACGAGTAAAAATGTAAATCATGGCGAATTCGAAAGTCACGTGGTTTAGCCGCCATACTTTTTTTGCACTTTTGAAAATTTCCCAAACCCATGCACCTTTGACAATCTTCACCTCTGACGATATAAACACTAGAGAGCTGTTATTTCCACATAATGTAGCTGAGGCGTTATATGTGTTGGCTTGTCCATCCCGGATCCTAATTCGCAATACTTTTTTCACAGTGAGTAATTGAAATCTGGAAATTTTGATAAAAATGTAAACTTCAAACCTCAATAGCTCAATAACTAAATAAGATAATTTCACACAACCTTTTCGGCTGTAACAATAATTTTTTTGCTATTTAATAAAAAAAAAACAGAAAACATACTGAAATTTCGCGATTTGAGATAATGTGTCTTGTAATTCATTTTCTATAGCACGGTCACATAAGTTACATATTCTCTGCTCTTTTGGTATACCTAGGTATCTGCCAGTTTCAATAAATAATTCATGGGAAGAGCAACGAAATCGGTTGAGAGATATACGAAACTTTTTCACGTCAACTTTTGCTAGATACTCTTCGAAACATATACCCAATTTCCATTAGTTGTAAAATGAACATTTAGTTTATAGGAGTAGAGATTCCGACCATGATTGTAAATACATATGTTTCATTCTTTGTGTAAATGATGTGATAAGATTAGCATAGCATGACATTTTCTGATCCAACCAAACATATCCGTAGCCTGTGCAACAGTTCTCTAATATCAGTCATCCAATTTCTTTCTCATTTTGGTCATACAGTACCATCATTTCATAAAACAATTTCGAATCTGTGGCATGGCATATTTAATAACTTTATCCAATACTTTATCGCATTAATGGCTGAATATGTCAATAACGGGAATCTACCTACTTCTCCATAGACCATAGCATTACATGTGCTTGATTTTACACCAAGATACCTTTTGCATGCATATAAGTGAACTCGTTCAATGCTTTCCTACTGCCTTAAACCCCATTATTCAGATCCATACAGGAGTATTGGACATATCTTAGTATCAAATATTCTAAAGAATGTGTTAAAAGACATTTCACCCAAAGATCTCATATTTCTACAAACTCCCATTAAAACTTTCAAGGCTTGTAATGACGCTTATTTTGAATGTTAAGACCATGATAAGCTTCCAGAGAAATATACACCGAGATATTTATAAACATTGGTTGTTTGAAGTAAGTTCCCTTTATGATACCATTATTCCAATTTAGATAGTTGTCCACCCTTCTTTTGGTTTTGTCTCTATTAACACTTAAATTGTATTGGTCTGAAATTTTGTCTAATTCGTATATTTGTTTTCGTAAACCACTAACCGTGCTAGAAAATAAAACAATATCGTCCGCAAAGAGTAACAGAAAAAGTTGAATAGTGTCCGGATGAAGATGGATCCCATTTGTGCATGTATCACATATTTGCATTGCCAGTTCATTAACAAAAAAAAGGAAAATAAAAACGGGCTTAAAATACAGCCTTGTCTAACACCTAATTCACCTATAAAAGGTTCAGATAACTCGTGCTTATTTCTAACTGTCACTTAAACATTTTCATATATACTATGTAGCATCTTGTTCATGTTACTACTTAGACCATGCGATTGCATAAGTCCCCGTAGTTTCCCCCGCTGTACAGAATCAAATGCCTTTGAAAATCTACAAACAATACATAAAACTTTCCTCCTTTTGAATTTAGATATCTTTGGATCAAACTGTGCAATATAAAAATATTGTTTGTGGTTGTATATCCCTCTCTAAAGCCCCCTTGACCCTCGTGTATTTTATCCATAACATCAGCCCAATTAACTAGTCTTTTGTTGATGATATAGGTGAATAGTTTGCCAAATATACTGAGTATGGTTATTCCACGGTAATTATTAGTATCATTCGGATCACCCTGTTTAAAGATTGGTACAATTGTCATAGCTTGTAAATATCTGATTTTATCATTCATTGTATATCAATATGCACTAGTTCATTTAACCATATCAGGACCTTCCAAACATAATAAGGATTAGCTCCGGCCGGTTTAACGTTGCTAACCGGTCACTTAAGTGTTATGTTTAAGGGTTACCAATAGTGCATAGCAGTTAATCTGTTTTAGGGTCTGGGTACAAATACAGGTGTAGAGTCGCAGTGTTAACCATATCATGTAAACTGCGACGCCTATATATTAAAGAAGCCTGAACCCAGATCCTCTCTGTTTTTAAGGTGCATGCCACATTGAGTTGCTCTACCAGAGTAATTCCCCATACTTAAAGGACCTCACCACCATTGTCCTATCCGAGTGGTTTATCTTGAACGTCCTACAACAAGCGAAAAACCACTCGACGACACAAGGATACCCATTGACCAAGATTCGGGGAAGTTTCCTGTGTCGAGGATAATGTTGAATATAAGCTCAAGATATGGAAGTAAAAGATCAGATGAATGTTTATAAAATTCTGGTAGGGCGTCGTCTATACCTGGTGATTTATTACACTTTAGGTGACGTATACTGTTTAAGATTTCATTCCTAGTTATTGGGGCATCCAGTATGTCGGAGGTAGTATCTGAATTGGGGAGAGACATATTTTCGTTACGTTTTCTTCGACTATCAAGGCTATTATCGGAGGTAGAATATAACAATTTAAAGTAATCGTGCCACTCGTCAGTTTCAATATTGTGGTTTTGTCTATTTTGTTTTAAGTTCATACCAGAATCTTTTTTAATCATTTATACTATTTTCTATGGTTTTTTTCTTTTCTGTTCCATATATGTTTTTATTTTCTCATTGCAAGTTCTACTATATCTATTTCTATATTTGTGATATATCCAGGGAATGCAATGTCTTAGTTTTTCGAAAAAGGTTTAGGAATTTACAGCTTTCTTTCTTTAGATGATCACATTCGTTGTCAAACTAAGCATTTGTATTATATTTTACTGGTGAGGGGCGTATCCGCCTTTTCATATCTGCAGCCGCTAGACACAATGGCTCTACAGCATGATCTACACACTTACTTATGTTTGTGAACGCTACATCAACTGATTTCTCTAATAGATCTTGTACTTCCTCCGAAAGTAAGTTATTTCGGAATTGCGGGGGCATTTTGCTATTCCAAGTAAACTTGAAAATTTCATTACCAGTAACCATTTTAGATTTGTTTCTTATATTATGTGTCTGTTCTAGAGATGGATGCGTTCGTAAATCTAGGGTTAAAGGTAAATGGGATGAATCTGCATTTGTTGGTATGTTAAAATCTAATACTTTATGGAACAAATGTGCTGAAGCTAAAATGTAATCTACTACACTTGTTCCGTTTGTACCTATAAATGTAGATTCGCCCTTTTCGAAATCTCTACCACATCTTCCATTTATAATGTGTATATTTAAAACGCTACATAGGTCTAAAAGACATCTACCGAAATGGTTAACGACTTTATCACAGGAGAACCATTCTAGATTAAAATAATCCAACATGAAATCAAACATGGGATTATCTTTACTTTCGGTGTGATAAATTATATCACCATCAACAAAGTCGGGTAGCGTACCCGTACGAGCATTAAAGTCACCCCCAAAGAGTAAGAATATATCTGATAGATCGGACATTATCTCGAACAGTTTCTCCTGGAAAAGCGTAATACCATTTTTACAACATGTATTAGATTTACCATACCAAGAAGAACTCTCTGGTTGTATGTATACACAGCTATAGAGCAAATCCCTATCAAAGTCAAAAGGTGATTTTTCAAATAGTATAAAAATATAATTTTCCGCTGTCCTTGTCCATTTAACATATTTGCTTAATGGTTTTCTTATCAATACCATGGCCAGTATACCACCAGAGAGTCTACCAGGGGTTGCGTTTCCTTTTTGAGAGAGTGTATATATATAAGACAGGTGAATACAGGAGTAGTACATGCAAGAGGAGAATATCCAAAAATAGTACGATAAGCTTGTGTTAATGAGTGCATACAAAGAACTCAACAAAAGTATAATTATATAAGAGTCCCCAAGCCAAGGAAGTATTTTCAACAAGTAATAAAATGCAAAAGAAGTATACACAAGAAAAGTACATCGACTTGAAATATATGCCAGAGAAACTTATATGAGATAAGTGTACACACGCACATTATGTATGTCCAATAGAGTAAAATGCAAATAAGCTGAGTCGGTGTAAACAGTTTTCAACACATGTTACGGCACAATAGATATCAACCATGTAAATAAATTGTGTTGTGTAGAAAAGTGTGCCCTTAGCAAGACCGCATTGTATAATAGCACACACGTGTCAGTTAATGATGAAAGTAAATCGAAAATTACGACAACCATTAACAAAATCTGTTCATCCTGGTTTAAAATGCTGAATATGTTTGATGCTACAAAGATAGATCTTAGACTAAAATTAAGGCTTGGGAAACGTATGGTTAAAAGAAATCTTAATTCATGGAGGAAATTGCCTTTATGTTATTTAGTAATTGCATTAGGTGAAGTAAAATATATAACACAAAGACAGGGGCTAGTAAGATATATGCCAGTCTAAAATCTTCAGCTCCCTGTATCAAAGGACAAATGCGCGATATTCTCTAGAGCGATTGCCATCCTTAAAGAACATATCTTGTATATTAATTGAGTAGCCGTTAATTTTTTTATAAATTATTTCTTACATTCTTCATCTGGGAACATCAATTATGGACGAATCCTTCACAACTTGTATCAAAATAAATTTCATATTCAGATTTTCTAAGAATATGGTTATTCGTATAACTTAGAATTGTACGACATTTTGAAACAACAGTGAGGGACAAAGATAAATAATAATAAATGTATCATTTTCGCACCTACCTGCAAACAAGACTGAAGCGTATATCAACAAAGTCAATTGTAAAGCATGATGACATTTCAAGCCACTCATTTGACATGTAGACAAACGAGTTTATAGCTATCAGAATGCCAATATCCGATGTGATAGATACCTGAGATAAGACAATTGTGCAATATTTAAACACCACCATTAGAGAAGTATGAATACAAATAGCACTGTCACCAATTCAGTGTTGTCTATTGGTAGTTGGAGGTAGGGAAGACTGCATGTTTGAATCCGCTCAATCATTACAATTTTGTATTTTGGAACTTAAAGAACTTGAAGTAATTTGTAGTTATTTGAATATATTATCATGCAATTATAATCTCACCTACGAGACCAAATTACAATAAATAATAATTCAATAAATTTATCTAACAATGCTTTTAATAGTGAATTCGGGCCAGAAAGAGTTAATTGGGGAAACTTGAGAAACCTATTGGTTACCAAATGAGTAGCACCAGAAATTAAGTGAAACTGAATCGATACCAGACATTACGCAATTACTGGTTATAGAGTTAAATAATATAAAAGTAATTGAAAATTCCCCAAACATATGTGTGGAATGTACAGAAGACATTGATATAGAATAGCATTCATACAAGACATTTCACCAATAAATCATTGAAATAATATGTTTGTCTTATTTGTAGAATGCGATAAATAAGCAACCTACACGATTATATCTATATCAATAGGAACCTGTTCATTGATGTTTTTAGATTTTACCGCACCCTCTAATACAGTTTACCGCACCTATGTTTATGGCAATTTATCGCAGTTGTTACATTTACGTTAATTAGAACTTGTACATC
Organism: Gibbula magus; assembly: GCA_936450465.1. Lineage (NCBI taxonomy): Eukaryota > Metazoa > Mollusca > Gastropoda > Trochida > Trochidae > Gibbula > Gibbula magus. Next base: position 41,558,140 of record OW388289.1, read on the forward strand.
GTAACACACGTCCCCTCCTAGCATAAGGCATGAACATGTTCAATCGTAAAACACCAGTTTCACGTATTGTTTGCATTTATCAAAGTTTAAAAATGATATAATTAAATTTGCATAAATTTACTCCAATGTATAAATTTACTATAAAGTACTTCCTAGTTTATTTAATTTGTTTAAGATCATCCCGCAATATATTTCATGAATGTTTTAATCTAATTTGAAATAAACATGTTGAAAATCTGACTAATGAATTGTAGGTTTACATGTTTATTTTCGTTTTAAAGATAAACGCCGACGAGGGACAAGTCAGCACTTGCAGGAGGAGGTGACGTTTGCCTGTAACATAAGTGCTCCATCGCAATGGTTTGTAAGGTAAATGTTTTTCGTTCATAACTACTTTAAAATTTAAAAGTACTATTTATAAATATCAATCTTAAATACAACTTGTTTGCGTTATGATATTACATGCATCCATACTTCAAGCGACTGAAACTTGTCTTAACATCATCTCCTTTACAATTATAAATCATGGACAATACGCACTTAAATTGTCTTAAAACTTGGACATAAACATAGATATGGCATCAGTAACACCACTTTCTATTTATGAGTCCTTGTTAACAGCATAGGAAAGGAAATCATCAAGGAAATGGTTTGGATATGGACCTCTTTGATCCATTATGATCTCATTTAATGGATGAAGAAGGCATATTTGATTTAAAGGGGCAGTAGCACGTTTTTTGCAAAACATAATTTTTCGAATTTCCCATTTAAAATGAAACTAAGTTAATGTCATTTATATTTACTTAAGAGGGTAAAACATCTGATTACACAAATCAATTATCCGTAGTTGTAGTAACGGTGTTGCGTATAAAGCAAAAATTGAATGGCGGCCATTTTATTGTGAACACATTTTATTATTTCGAATGACAAAAATTATTCCCATGGCTTTACGGAACCTGTTTCAATCGTTTTTTAACTTGATTCTCCGAAGAGACAAGGGTGTTATACTATTGGTGGCATTATTTTTTAAATACATTTCATCGACTTATTTTGGCAAAAAAAACGTGCTACTGGAAACAATTAATGAAAAGTATTTTAAAAACATGATTGCAAAATTTAATTAACCTATTCGTAATATTTGGAAGGAAACTATGTCTATCCGAGGTTGCAGTCATGTATGTATGGAAAAGCTTGAACAAGAAAGTATGAAACTGGTACAAGTAAATTAAGTACTTTCAGATTTAAAGCATTTGACAAAATGATAAAAGTCAGCTTTAGTTTTGAATAGCATTACGATTTCAATAGTCATTGTAGTCACTAAATCATGATTACAAACTAAATACATTTTTCAATAACTCACAAGCAGGTGGTTATAACAAAAGAATGTAAATCGAAACGATTTTAAAAACTGGAGGCCTACTCACAGACATATGATTTTATTTGTAAGAGTGGTCATAAACGTACATAAATGAATGTCTTTATTTCCTCCGCATAAGCGAAGATCACATTAGCATACACTACCGGGCAAAAGAAAGGACTAGCCTAAGTTTGTTTCGATTAATTCAATATTTAAAAGAAATCAGATGTATTTGACTGTGGCACGATACAACAGCACCTCTCGGCAAACGTTTGAATGACTTAATTGGTGACTATTTTATTTTTTAACTAAAATATCATTAGTTAAAGTAGACAGGGGTAAGAAATGAAATTTACACCAACATGACCCCTACCATGTTCAAAATGTAGTAAATGCGTGCAGGACGAAGCACATTTATTGATTTTCACACAGAGTATGTGTTATATGTCGATGAACAGTTGTGTTTTATCAAAATTAATTTGGGGGATTTCAAAATTTAAGTTTTTAATTTTAATTTAAAATTTTTTAAACCGCTTAGAGGTTTTATTTGACTGATTTAATGTTTTGGACTAATTTCCCAAACAAGCCCGTTTTTGAATACGACGTCGAAAACTCGAGATATTTGCAATTGAAAATCATAAATATGATAAAATCAACTGAGGTGAGTCGTTTCTTTTGCCCGGTAGTGTATTAACATGGTCACAGACATGAACAATACACACAATTTACAAAACAAATTATATCAGAACTTGTACATTAGAGATGATTTCAGGTACACAGCAAAATGCAATTATATGATATATGTTCTTGTTGATGTAGTCATCTCAGGTATCATATTCGATCCAATTAAAAAGGGTATAACATCATCATCATCATCAATCAATTCGAACATACAATTCAATATCTAGTGCATCAATTAGTTAATTGAAAAACGTATTTCGCTGGGTCATATACATCTTCCCACGCAAGGCCTAACTAGAGCCAGTCTCCAACTAGCTAGTTGGAGACTGGCGCTGGTTAGGCCTTGCGTGGGAAGATGGGTCATATAGTGCTCACAGTGCAGAATGATATGACAGTCGTGATCAAAACATTGATTATTACAGTTTACCCTGAGATTAAATATTTGTAAAGGTGATAAAATAAGATTAAACTGTAAATATTCAGACAAGTGTTTTGCACTGTTGTAGTAACTTTAAAATTTGCTTTGAACATTGCTAACAAAAATACACTATACTTAAAAACTACTTTGATGAAAAGAAATTGTTTTATATATATTTTATGGCATCATGGTCACAGATACGAATTAAACTGTGTTAAGCTATGTTCTCAGTAAACAATTGGGACTGCTGTTAATGAATTATGTGAGGTTTTTATTTTTGATTACAGAAACATTTGGGATTACTCGCCTTCACCACCATGGGTATTGTCCTGTACGTTCTGCTCCAGGTCTTCTCGGGCAGGAATGTGTTATCCATTAATCTCTCTTCCAAGGGGCTGAACGATATCAACGATGTCAAAGGTAAAAGTTTCAGAGGAAAAGAGAAGGAAATCACTGTCAATCTAAGTTCCGAACACACAAACCACACTATCAGTCACAAATATGTAAGTGGGCAGGTGTTGGGAAGTGTTGTAGGGAGATCCCATGGTGGATATTTCGTGAGCTTCAAAGAGTTACCTCCCCCTGAGAAGGATCTGAGTGACAAATACATCATCTATGAGTGTCATACATGGTGTGGAGGGTTGGCAGACAGGGAAAGGGCGATCGTGACAGCATATGTCCTCTCACAGATGTTGAGGCGAAAATTCGGAATCATTATGAACAATGGGTGTGACTTTTCAAACTATGTGGTCCCAAACATTGTGAATTGGAAAGTAACGGATGACATGCTTAAAGGTAAAAGCTCTGGACAAATGAACAAAATTGATAACCAGAAGTTTGGTGTAGAGATGAGAGATGGCGATTTGGAGGTTATTTTCACGAAAGATGTCATGTATTACCGGAGTAACCGAAATTTTGTGCATTACCTGATGCACAAACAATCTTACCAATCGCTATCCTGGACCAAAAACCTAACATTGTACGGAGTATACAGAATAGTCTTTGCTCATTTATTTAGACTGGCACCAGAAACGGAGCGGAAGTATGACACTTTCATGAGAGAGTTGTCCTCAAGTCCTTTGATCTGTGCCCACCTCAGAATGGGACGGTCCAAAACCCTTCCTCTAGATTCGTCACTTCCTTTGAAACCAGATATTAAAAGTGTAATTAAGTTCTTGCAGGGTAAGCTTGTGGAATCGTCTAAACTCTTTGTGGCAACAGACAGTGATGATACCAGAGAGAAGATGAGAACATCATTTCCTTCTCACTTTATTGAGGTTCAAGGTAAGATTGTCCACATCGATCTATACCGGAAAAAATTGGACTGTACAGGGATGGAGAAAGCTATTTTGGACCAGTTCATTCTAACGAAGTGTGATGTCTTTGTGGCCTCAAACAGTGGATTTAGCTGGAACGCAGCGATACTACGAGGAACTAATGATGGACTTTTTAGAGCAGTTGGAGACAATGTAATGGCTGAAAACTTGAATTCTGAAAATATCGAGTTACTGAGTTTCCTAATAAATAACTGGAAGGATGAGGTAAAATATCATGCTTGGCTCAATGGCAATTAACAAATAATGCTGTCGCTTTAGTATCATTTTCAAATTTGAAATTGGAAAATAAAACAATATACTCTAAAATGTTCCTTACAATATGTCAGCATCAAAATACCATTGACAGAATTATAGAAACCAATTTCATTCACTCTCAGACTTTTAAATGTGCCTTTGTTTACCTAAATATGCATGTCGCCAACCAGTCACAATTATATCTGTCTAGTTTAATAAAACTGAACAAATGTTCTACAGAGTATATCATAATGTTGTCCCAATAATACAACCATACATTGTTGTGTAATGCCATTACTTAGCAAATCAGTGTCTTTCAAACGAGACTCAGAGGTGTCGCCACAATGCTTGACAGCTAAGTTACCTAAAATCATTTTACATTGTAAGATCAAAATCGAAGGTATTTTATATCAATTATAATGTCCTCTTAACCATAATAGACTTTAAAACAATATATACAAATCAATAGAAATACATGCCATTTAGATGGTGAACAAATATAACATTGTTATATTTGGGATAATACTATCTTCAATAGAACAAATTCTTGTACATTTTCGGGCCGAGTGCGGGAGTCGAACCCACATCCTCAGAGTATATATTATAAAACAACAATGTAATATATAAAAATCGTTTGTCTAATTTATGGTTTCAAAATGTTGATAAGTTTGATAGACTAAGTTCATTTGGAACAAGGACTCAAACCTTTAAACAGATACGTTACCAATGGTAACCGATGTTGCCGCCTTTATTGGAATGATACTATTTACAATCACCAAAGCTCAAACAGTACCATCTTCAATGGAGTCGTGTGAGTTGTGAGGATGTTTTAATCATGTTCTGGCTACAAATACTTGTCCAACAGATCTGAATATATTTTAGGTCCCATCAGATACGTTACCAATGTGTAAAGAGTTGACCTGGGTCGGTGATGTACCTACAGGCGACGTAACAAATGACACTATACCACAGAAGCACTGAGGGCACATGAGAGATTCAATCTTGTTTCCTCAACATTGTAAATGTTGTCAAATATGCTATTTTGTGTTCCTATATGTGAACTATTTCATGCAAAGGTTATTGCCAAATGATGACCTAAACTGAAGCACAAAAGAAACGTTACACCTCAATTGATTTAGATTAATTCAATATTTTAAAGAAATGAGATGCATTTGATTATGGCACGATGCAATAACACCTTTTGGCAGTAGTTTTAATGACTTAATTGGTGACTGTTTTTATTTTTTGATTACAATATCATTTTTTTAACTAGACAGGGGTAAGAAATGACATTTACACCAACATGACCCCTACCATGTTTAAAATGTTGTAAATGTGTGCAGGACGAGGCAAATTGATTGGTTTTCACACAAAGTATGTGTACTTTGTCGATTAACAGTTGTGTTTAAACAAAATTAATTTTTGGGAATTTTAAATTTCACAATTTTGATTTTTAATTCTTTTTTTTTAAAAACACGTAAAACAATTCTTTGACTAATTTAATATTTTGGACTAATTCGCAAAACTATTCAGTTTTGGAATACGACGTCTAAAACTCGAGAAATTTGACTTTAAAAATTATACATATGATAAAAACAACTGAGGGGTGACGTTTCTTTTGTGCTTCAGTTTAGTAAGTTTAGTGCAGTGGTTAATTGCGAAAAGGACATGTTTTCATGTGAATGATAGATTCGTTACTATTTGTCTATTTGTAAAAAACAGTTATCTTCAGGTTAACGTATCTTTCTGTTCTTTGACGTGCACAGGCAAATGCCTTTCATTGATAAATATGCATACATTCAATTCCGTACGTTTATGGAGAAAATTATATGTTTGCAAGTTATATATGTTTGAAAAATCAGTCTGGTCTTTATACATAAACCCTTTTTGACATATTTCAAATGATGTTAATAGTTCAATAAAAAAATAGAGCCATGGGCTCTGTAACTCATCAGGGTTTATATTGTTTGATGATGAAGACAGAAATATATTGTCTCAATATAATGCACAATCCCTAGCCCTGACAAATCTTAGTCTTGAAATTGAGAGAGAGAGCAATCAACAAGGTCAACACACAGGAGATTATGCAATATGCTGACCCCTTGTCTCTGGTTACAAGCCAGCTGTGCTTTTACAGCCAAATTATGTAATAGCCTCTGCCTTGCACTAAACACTGGTAGCATTGATCTAACTGTATAAGTCTTAGAGAGAACAGGCAATGTGATGAATCTCATGGTACATAGTACAATTTAGAATCACCTTGGCTAAATAATCTCTGCACAATTTTAACGGTTCTAAGCCTTTTGATCCAAACATCTAAACATTCTGAACACAATATTCCTTCTAGTTTGGTCTGGAGAAGAAGATGAAAATAGATTTTTTTATGTTTTGACCTGTGAGGGCTTTTTTTCATAATATCCACAATATTCAGTTCAAAAGCTATTCAATAGTTCTCATTTCACATTGATTACATCGATCAATTTAACAAACATGTCCATAATGGAGACTAGATCTTCGACATATATTTCACATTCCTACTGCAAAGTTGCTTTTTTTCTCAATTCTGCATTTCTCAAACCCAAGTTAGGACTCACATATCAGGTATTTTATTAGGGATAAACTAAATAGTGATTGAAGTGCCATAAAATATCAGTTCAAAATTCAATTTCAAAGGTTTTTTAGGCTGTGACCCATATTTGGGGTCACAGGGTCACCAAATTTATAAGTTAGAATCCCCATTGGCTAAAGAGTTTGGACACAATATTACAGCCTTCCAGGTCTTTTTGTTTCGGAGAAAAAGATGAAAACAGGATTTTAGGTAATGGCCTGTGAGTCCCTTATTTGGGGCCACAGGGTCACCAAATCTACAATTTAGAATCTCCATTGGCGAAAGACTAGAAAGATATTACAACCTTCTTGGTCTTTTCGTTCTAGAGAAGAAGATGAAAATAATCTTATCTAATCATTTCATCACCAGTCATAAGCAGGTCACATATCTCATGTAAAATTAAAGAATTCTTAACTCCTCTTCAATTTATTCCTTTGTGGCTTCTCACAATATTCAGTTCATAGGCTATTCAATAGTTCTCATTTCACATTGCTTACATCAATTTGACAAACATGTCCACAATGTAGATTGTAATCTCAAGTCTACATATATTTCACATTCCTACTGAATAAGATTAACTGCAAATTTACTTTTTTTTTCTCAATTCTGCATATCTCAAACCCAAGTTAGGACTCGCATATCTAAAATATACCTCAGGTATTTAATTAGGGATAAACTAAATAGTGATTGAAGTGCCATAAAATATTAGTTCAAAATTCAATTTAAAAAATTAGAATCCCCATTGGCTAAAGAGTTTGGACACAATATTACAGCCTTCTAGGTCTTTTTGTTCCGGAGAAGAAGATGAAAATAGGAGTTTAGGTTATGGCCTGTGAGACCCTTATTTTGGGGCCACTGGATCACAAAATCTACAATTTAGACTCCCCATTGCCTATTGAGTTTGTTTACAAAATTTCAGCTCTCTACACCAAGTAGTTCTGGAGAAGAAGTCGAAAAAGCGAAAAGTTTACGGACGGACGGACGGTGGGACGGACGCTATGCCATGCCATAAGCCTATCGGGCCTTTCGGGCCTGATGAGCTAAAAAAACAATAATATATGGTATATTCGTGTTGCTGTTTATACATAACTCTCTAGATGTACTTGATGTAGTAACGTCTGTAAGGTATATGAGTGTTGATCACAGTAAAATCAAGCAAAACCATGCTGCACACAGAAAGGTGTTACCCGGAGTCTCCCCTACAGATTCCGTATACAAATATTAATCTATGAGACACTTAATCTCTAATCACATACACCAACCAAAATGCACGTTTAGTGGAGAATGAACCACTTACTCTTGATATTGTGTGCAAATTGTAATATTATATATATTAATATATATAATATTTTCCAATAACAACCTTTAACTTACTGTGGTAATATATTAGCTTTTGTGGACATTACCTTTTTTACTTGAACTTCTATTGTGATATATCTTTGTCTATTTGTAAGGGGCTTGGATGTTAAGCGTAAAACGTCAGCTTTTAGCAGGCACTGGGTAGTTTTATAAGGTGTTTCTCTGCATAAGGGATCCCTTGGTGACGCGACTTTCATTGTATAAAGCAGGTCTGTGAAACCCATGTCAGTGATTGTTTCTATATTGTTTAGCTCTCTATATTGAGTTAGCCTGACTTAATTTCTTTGTGTGATCATCTATCGTATACATTGAATTGAGCACTTGTATGATCTCATTCTACATTTTCAAGTCCCTTTGATTTAGTAAATTGTTGTGTGATATCTTTTAAAACATTGTTAGTTGTAAATTGGGGTTTTGCCCGTTAGATATTCCATTTGACACATACCAGAATCCTTTAGCTAAAGGAGGTAAACGTAATTTTATGTAACTTTCTTTTTCAACTGCGAGGAGTACGTCGGAGACAGGCTGATTAGATCGATGGGTGACTCGAGGCAAAATTAGCACCGTAGTTGCAAATTGATGTCTAGAGATTACAAGGATAAACCACAATGTCTCCCCCTTCCTTGTGCTTTCATTCACCAATATCAGAGAGCTTTGAACAAATACCGTTCTGATAGGAGGAACTTGTGAATATTGCAACCCATGACCCAAAAAGACCAAGCTCTACAGCACTTCCATCCTCGGTTACCCATGGTTTTATATATGCTCAGTTACTCTCCACTATATCACACATGGGAAATTTCATCAGAGAAATCTGTACTCAAATTAACCGCCCTTGGCCGGCGTGAGCCAATCAAACCGCTACGCAGCTTGGATCTGCGAGCCAATAACAATTCATATCTTTTCGTTGCATTTTGTTAGCCATCCGTCACCGGTTATCTCCCTTGATCATTTCCGTCTTATCGTATTGAGTAATTTCTTGGGTTACTGACTTCGTCACGCCGGCCAAGGGCGGGTAATTTGAGTACAGATTCTCCTGATAAGGTTTCCCATGGGTGATATAGTGGAGAGTAACGGAGCATATATAAAACCATGGGTAACCGAGGATGCAACCCTTCTACCTCTACCGCACTTCCGCTACCAGTGTGGTGTATCCTAAACTGGTTCCAGAGGTGTTCTATCGTTCTCCTACATAACACCATGTCTCTCAACAACAACACAACACATAGCCAACATCGAGACACGCTACATAGTGTGCACGGAGGCAGTATTTATTAACATTCCATGTCACTCTGACAACACTTCACAACTGCATGGCAAAATACATTATCATATGACAATCCATTGTTGAAGCCCGACACGTAAAACCAGAGATAAACTTTCGTGAAGAAACTCTGGAACCATGTTCCTCAACGCGTGCTACAACAACCTTGTACTGGAGGGTCTACAGCAGACAATTACATTCTCTTTACATAATCAACAACACAGCATTTTGCTGAACTTAAATCCAACAAGGTTAAAATACACTATAGACAAGTGAATATATGCATGATTGTGTCAATCGTAGATATTAAATATCATATCATATTTCAATATCATAACTACTCTTCACCGACAAAACATCGTGTTAATGTATTATAACAGCTCAGCAGCCTCAATGTTCTATACAGAGGAATGTTTGTACATGTAAAATATATGACATAAAAACCAGGGAATGGTGCATTTATATGTATACACACAAGTAGTATACAGGTAAAAGTGAACTTTCATATCAATATATGGATAAGAGTATTATAACGGCTCTCTAGCCTAAATATATGTAAATAGTTGCATCTTAAATCATAGATTTGTGACTAGATGTATTATAATGGCTCTTCAGCCAAAGAAAGCAATCAGTTGCTACTCAGTAACAATTTAATGCCGTGCTGTACATATTCATTGTCCTTACAATTCTAAACTATTTCAATTCTATTCGTTCTCTATTCCTTTTATTCAAACATTATTATCAAATCATATTATACCTAAACATTATGTCAATTGCTCCCTTTTGAAAATAGGTCTGAAACAACCATTTCCGGTCTTTTCATTTGCGTAAGTACACGCTCACACCATTGTATATAATCACTGAATTGTTCGATTTTAACATATAGACTTTGGGTATCAATACTCCTCGAGATATGCTAGAGACTTGAAACTTGTTTTAAAAAAATACGCAGCAACATAGGACAGATGTCTTAATCAAAACAATTGAAACGCTGACTCCGACTTTTCGTCGCAGTCACACATATGTCATTAGAAAGATGAAATCAAACAATATAGTATATTGTTTGAATTCATCTTATATTGTTTGATTTCATCTTTCTAATGACATATGTGTGACTGCTTTTCGACTGGTGTTTGGACTTTATCCTGTCAAGGACCTGTGTGTCACTCAAGGTTCAGTTTATGTCTCTGATTGGATTGGATCAGTTCATCTTTACATCATAGGGAAATCAGCTTATTACATCTTATTCCATCTGTCAGTGCTGTCGCATCAGCTGGTTGGGTTGGCTGTTTTAAAAACACCAGGTCACAGCAACGTTTTCACTAGCACTACACATGTCACCACAATCTGATGCGCACACAAGATATTTCATAATCAACTTCTAAGGTTAGTAATCAAACTACATTATACCTATATATTTCTATAAATGCTTAAAACGAAGTCACATGTACAATAGTTGAAACAAGTCATTTGCGTTGATAGTGTATTCCTTCAATATCTTAAATAAGACTGTCCATGCCGCCAATATTTTCAAATATTGTTCATCCTCCAAGATGTGGAACGCCCTCTAGTATTTTTAGTTGTGCGAGGTTTTCGTGGAAAATCAGTTACCCAAACACATTCTGTGGAAAACGTGCAAAACTATTGGAGGTGAAATTCACTCAGAACTCGCTAACGTGGATCTCTTAAAGAGACAGTCCTATCGGGATATTTTTGTGGAGACGAATTCGGGGGGGACATTCCAGGTTATACGTGATGCCTCCGATATTCAAAATGGCGGACCGGATCCCGAGAGAACTGTCCCTTTAACAATTCACAAACTAAATGAATAAGCGTATACGAATACATCTCTTTACACGTAATTCCCTCCAATACTCAGTCGTAGAGGATTGAAATAGGCACGTGTATATATGTAAATAAAACGCAGAGAACAGCTTAAGTATTTAATCAGATCATTAGAAAGAAAATGACAGGGAAGAACGAGTTTCAGTTGTTTTGACGTCCCCGTCGCTGGTGTGTTCTCGGCAGCAGTTGTCGCTGCTCCAGACGTGGCGTCTGCCGACTCTCTCTCTCCTCTAACGACTATTTCAGTGGATGACCGCGTGACCACAGATGTAGCCTTGGTGGGTTTTCTCTGGATAATTGAGTCCACTCGACTTTCCATCTCTGCTGATGTCCTCTGCAATGATACGTATAGCTTTGTATAATCAGTGGTCAGCATGTATAAATATAGCATGCTGTATAGGAGGTGCAGTTGATATTTTACGTCGCACTCAATATTATTAACCTCACATAAATATAGCGCAGTCAATCGTCAGTCAGGAGGAAATCCAACAAAGATAAATAAAGTTTTAATGACCAATCAAAAACAAGTACTTGTCTGAAAGAAATAACTTCTTTCAAAACCGAGAGGAAACCAATGTACTTCGTACACGTTTATGTCAAACTTTATAAGATTTCAAGCAATGTAAAAATCAACAATAAAATATATGCATAATTACCTTATAGCTTCGAATAGCCAGCGACCTGTGTCCAGTTCGTTCGGCGATAAGTTGTTCGTCCATTCCGCTGTTGTATAATCTTGTCGCTGCCGTGGCACGCAATGAATGGTTGGTGAAGAATCCGGTGAAGCCAGCTTGCTTGCAGAGATTGGTAACCGTTGATCTCAGTGGATGTTTGCCGACAGCAACATCGGCGCACCAGACTTCATTTTTAGCGTAGTGCAAGGGACGCAAATAAAATGCATTACATTTCCCGTCCTTGGGTCTGAAAAATGGACGGAAAATACTTAAAATGTTGCCTCTAAATGAGATATCAACCATCGATAATAATAATTATATATGCAATATAATCTATAAATATTAAGTACATCGGAAGGTCGCAATGGTATGTGAATGAATAAGCCTTCTGGCGCCTAACAGGCAGTTTGGGTTGTATACTTCCCAGGGAGGTGAACAAGTAACATAATGCAAAGACTGTTGATCGGACGGACAGAGCAATCTTCATTGTGTGGTTGTTGTGCTATATAAATTTATACATTATTAATATATTGCCGATATATTACTAGTATTTAATAACGCTTTCGCCTTATTCAAGCAATTGAGGTAATACTGCAAAGATACAACGAACTCATACAATGTATTGCCGTGATATTCTTCACCTTTACGATTCCCCACCTCCATCACAAATTTCATCAGCACTTTGTTCAATTCCATTTCATCTTTTGACAATTCGATGATATCAGCATTTAACGTAATGTCCTTGCATTTTCCAAGCTTTTCCCTTTCCGTAACCCATGATCTATAAACATTATAAGCCATTTGCTTTTATTTTCGGTGTTTGTGGATAAGGCCGAATTACAGAGACTTTCAACATCAGAATCAGTCATCGCTTTTGCAAAACGACTTTCATTTCCAGTAGGAATTTTGGGAATATCATTACAGACGGTTTGCGGCTCATAAACAGCAGCTTCCTCTAATTTCTGTGATAACACAACCAATTCCGAATCACCACCAGAGAAATCGTTTGTGCTTTCATTTCCAGTAGAACTTTTGGGAATATAACAGATGGTTTGCAACTCATAAACAGCAGCTTCCTCTATCTTCTGTGATAACACAACCAATTCCGAATGACTACCAGATAAACCGTTTGTGTTTATATCAAAATTGGGTATGACAATGTCACCACCGCTAGAATTTAACAAATCTTCAAAATCGGAATATTTCAACTTGATACGAACTTTTGAAGCTGCTTTGAGTAAGGAACATCTCGTTATCCGAATCCATTTCAGCTGTGTCATCAGGTACGGTCTGCACTGTTCGGAAGCTGAGTTACAATACACATTTACAAATACATGCATTTACTCGTGTGCTTGTTATCATCCGCCCTCCAATATATGTGCACGTGCAAAACATTAAATCGTGTATCTCATGTCGGTATAGGATATGGTCCGAAAAGTCTCCAATATTTTTGCACATGGGACTCGTTGGAGGCCGTTAGGCCGACAACGAGTCCTACGTGCAAAAATATTGGAGACTTTTCGGACCATATCTGACTTAAAACAAAGTCTGTCTCCAATAATCCAACGTTCGCTGAAATGCAACCTCAGCTCCTATACATAAATAAGATATCTAAGTATATGCGTAAGTATTTCCAGTGAAGTATTTATAAAAGTGTAATTAGTAAAGGTATGAATAATCGTATGCATGAATGTTTTGTTTGTTTTAAATGTATTTTATTCCATGAAAAGGATCGGATCGGTAAACAAGCCTGATGGCTTATATAAATACCTCTCCTTAACAATATGAACAAAATCACGAGAATGGCATATATTTACATAAACAAGTAAAGGAATACAATGGATAAATTGTACAAGCTAGAAATGACAATTTCGCGTTGATATAAATCTTATCATTCTTCTCTCAGGCCAGCTATCGTAAACAGAAACACGTCTTATAAATTGTTAAATCGTTTTGAAAAGCTTAAGAAATGAACTGATTCGAGTATTTTCTGATTTATGTCTTTATCCACGTTCACATTTCCAAATAACACACTTCTTATATCGAAACCCGTTCGATAAAAGTAACAGTTGGATCTCAGTGCACGTAAGAAAGAAATGAAATGGATCTTCGTTAATGTGACCACATGAGCAGGCAGGTGTGTCATATATACATCTTTTGAATTTGTCTCCATTTAAATCACTAAAGCCGAGCCTGAGACGACAGTGCGAGATTTGTAAAAGCCGGGGTCCAAAATTAAGGTATGCATGAATGTCTGTATTAATGATTCTGTATGAGTTTATATGAGGCCGCAACATTCATTATAAAACAGATTAATAACAAGTTGTCCATGTTTGTTTTTACAACATATAACACTGACAGGTATTTAACAAGACAGATACTTAACCTCGTCATAGCCAGAGGGCAACCCATTAATAACCAGTTGGCCTAAATGAGATAAGGAAAAGAAAGTTTCATTGAAATGTTAAAATGACAATAACATAATTAATATCATAACTACTTGACGAATTAATACACAGCAATGCAGTTGCTCTCTCTCTCTCTCTTTGGGATTACATTTTTCTTTTCTGTCTTAGCACGATCGAGTTCCTTACAGAATTAAAATCATCATCCTGAGACTCGGGAAACAATCATCATCACTGCTTCCCAAAAAGTCGAAACTGAGAATTTGAATTTTGCAATATTTTCTTTGTAAAAAAATTAATTTCACATATTTTAATGCATTTAGAAAATTGTCGTTTTACATCAATTGGGGTGGGGGATCTAAAATGCAAATATTAATGTGTATCAGTACTTTTGTAAAATAATATCTGTATTTACAATGCCTTAAGAATCTAATGTGACTTTAACATCAAGGAAATTAATTTCACCCTCACTTTTTTCCATAGTTAAAGTTACATCCATTGTGTTTCATAAAATTTTATTTGGCTTTTATACGTTCCAACATACCATATGTGCTGTTTACAACACAAGCAAATTCACTCAGCTTGCATATTCATCCCTAATCGCGAAAAATATCATAATTACTAGTTTCCAATTAAAATCGAATAACGTCATTATGCATGTGCAGAAACCGAAAGTGCACGTCCTATTTACATGCACAGTAGTTATATGACCTATTGAACATTATCAACCCAAATTTGTTATTTTGTCTGGTTTAAATAAGATTCCAAAATTACGTTTGACTCATTGGCGCGCGCCACACGCGGTGCATTGTCCGGTTTTCGATCAGAAATCGAAACTTTTATCTTCATATCGTCAATATACTAAGTCGAGTATCATCAAAATGGTAGTTTTCGGTAACAGTTGGTAGTTCTCGATAAAATAAGACCATTTATAACGTTTGGTATATTTGACCCCCATCAACACAATGGATGTACCTTTAAATAAAGGGAAGGATTAAGCGAATGAAGAAAATTGTGAATGTCGTGTAGAGTTTCATCCGAGACATTTAATATGGCAAAGCAATCATCTACAAATCTTTTCCACATACATGTGTGTTCTTTCGTTTCCTGTCAAAGTTTATTGCCACATTTTTCATAAAAAAAAACCTTTTTAGATATCCCAGAACTAAGGTTGCATAAGTAGGCGCAACTGCAGTACCTTTGGCAACTCGCGTTTCTTGTGAAAAATAGCATCAATCAAAGAACAAAATATTATTGTTCAGAATTAACTTAAACGCATCTATTATAAAGTTTTCTGAAAATCTTTCCATTATGTCCCGTCTAAATTATTTTATCCAATATTTAATTTTACTGAATCGGATTGCTAGGATGTAAATGAATTTTTATTTATTAATAGATTTAAGCCAAAGCTCAACTCCAGAATGTAGTCTTACCTTCAATTTGATGTATTGTAATGACATAATGATGCACTATGACGCTATAACAGACTCAATGTCATTCACTGATGATACCTCTACGGTCGAAAGCTATAGCTAGTGAATATGAACCACAGGCTGGGGAGGAAATCGACCTCTATCTATATTTCCTGTGATATGAATATGTCATGGTGAGATCTTCAAAATTTTTATTTTCTATTATATATTATATATTATATCTACTATATTTTTCATTAAGAAGGCAAGGACGCTAAACATTGAACAATTTAGAAAAAGGTAAAGAAGCAGTTCAATGTTAGGAATATTTCTCTCGTCACCACCTTCAAACGGTCACAGATCAACTGTCTGCAAATTATCAATAGGAAGCTCCCGATTTTAGAACAAAGTTAAAAATAGAGCCATGGGCTCTGTAGTTCATCAGTATTTCATTGATTTATTATCTAAGGTTGAATATCTAAGTTCTCTCAAGTAATACATTGTTAACAAGCAAAATAATATGGGTTTTAGATCATGACCCCTGTGACCCACGAAACTAACAATTTAGAATCCCCATTTGCCAATGAGTCTGCACACAACTTTTCAGCGCTCTAGACCTGTTGGAACTGGAGAAGAAGATGAAAATAGGTTTTTAAGGATGTGATCCCTGTGACCCCATTTGGGGTCATTGGGTCATGATATCAACAACTTAGAATCCCCATTGGCCAAAGACACAGGGGGTAAGCCCTGTCCATGCTAAACCGGAAGTTGGCAGTCGTCAACAACCATTTTCTTGACAGACAGTAGTTTTCAACTGGGTGGGTCCCGAAATTGGTCATTTTAAAATAGTTCCCTTTGAATGATTTTAGCAATATCAAGTTGTTTCAACTCTTGGATAGCTATAGTTTACAATCGCTACATATTTGGAACATGACATGAAAGATATATTTTATAATTTTAACAATACGGGGCGAGTCAATCGTCTTCAGGGAAAACAGCCGCGAAAAGGCGACTTTCTACATTAAAACAGCTAATCTATATGGATGTAAACCATATTTTATGTAAGTTTAAGTAGAATATGGTAATTTAGGACTTGCACCAACGTTATAGTATTCACCGATTGATCGAAGATGAGATATTAGCAAAAATAAAATCTGTACACATTGATGGTAGTTGCTCCTGTTGACAAACACACTGTCCGGGTTGTTGAAAATGAACTGTACGGGAAGTTGGTCTGACAGTTGTTAGCAGGTAACAGAAAATTGTTATATAGAACTAAAAGGAGGGTCATCAGTGACTTCATTAATTCTTCTAATGAAGTAGAGCTTATAAAGGAAGTTATTACTTGAGTTACGTGTGTTGAGAATACCACTTTTAAAACCTGACGTTTTATGATTTTCTAAAGTAAGTCCAGCTTCTAAGTTAATTACCTTTACCTTTCTGTTGGAAAAAATATCATTGATATTTCCTCCGAAAATATACACGATCATACATGTTTGTTTAACATGGGTGTTGAAACTTCTGCCTTTTATTGTAACCAACTTAAGTGGTAACACAAATGTCAGCTAGGAATTGGATTTCTATGCAAAATATATGTATCATGAATCATTACAATGCTTACACTTAGAACTGAAAATATGCCATATTCCTGTTAAGACCGTATTACATACGTTCAGAAAGTATAATTGCAGAATGTGTGTAAATAACGCGAATATGTTTTGGAATATTTCTTGTCCAGTCTACTTATACAAGGCAGACACAGTTGCCCAAAAGAGGTGGGATAACATAAAGTTTGTTTTTGCGCATTCTCTGATGGCCTATTTTGTGACCATATTTTGTGGCCATGTTCATTGTCCGTATTGCAAGTACATTAGAAATTGAAATGATTGTTTTGTGACCTGTAGGAATACGATTGTTTTATAATAATTGTGCGAAGTATTCTTTGTTAGAAAAACAATTTTTTGTTCTATAACCTCATGCAAAGGGTCAAAATAAATAACTTTGCTAATACAGTAACATTATACACAGTAAGTTAAGAAATTCTTGTCGTTCCCTAAACGGTGATCTGTTTCGTGTCAATTTATCTGAAAGAAAATCTTGCATTGGTGGTGCTTTAGTTGAAGATGTTTATCATTTCTTCTTGAGATGTCCAAGACATGCTGATTTCCGTTTAGAATTAAAGCAAAGATTTTATAATTTAAAGGCAGAATTTGATCTTAATACAATCCTGTATGGAAATCCAAATCTTCCAAAACAGTCAATGAAAACATATTTCACCATGTTCATAAATGCATTGGAAAGAGTCAACGGTTCAATTAATACATATATACTAATGTACGTATTGACCATATTCAAAGTGCATTTTGTCATAAGAATAACATTTCCAGTTGTGTGTTGCCTTAATAATGTATATTACATGTTTACCCACTTCGTCACTTGTATATTTCTTACTCTCTTCTGCATATATTGTGTTATGTATTTTAGCCTTGTCAAATAGTTGTTGATTACGTGGAGATGGCTTCTATCCATTTCTTAAATGAATAAAATATGTTTTCAATCAAAAATCTGCTTCTTTTAAATTTTAATTTAATGTTAATTTACATGTATGAAGTGTCTTATTTCAGAAAATGTCTTGATTTTAATATTGCTGTTTATGATTGATGACCAAAATAGTTGTATGCCCCCGAATCGGAGGTTCCGGGGGTATATTGTTTTTCACCTGTCCGTCTGTCTGTCCGTGTGTTTGTGCACAAAAACTTTAACCTTGGCCATAACTTTGGTATATCCGGGGGCATCCATGTTTAACAAACACATCTTGTTTATTGGTTGTTTTTCTCAAAGTTAATTAATAATTACTACAAATTGCCTTAAAATGTTGAAGTATCTTTAAAACAAGTATGACTAATAGTACGGAACATCTTACTTTAGAGATAACTTGTTATTGATGTAACGCTTTCAAAACACAATTCTCGAACAATTGCGCTGATGGCTTGCTGATTTAATAGTTCAATTTGATTCATGGCACATATTTCGAAATTATTTAATTCTTGAAATTGTGGTAATTTGTATCGTATATGACCCTCTTAAGAATAAGTCTTATATGTAACACACCGTCCTGCCAGTAGTCTAGCCAGTAATATTTCAAGGGGTGAGAATGACACAAATGACACTTTAATATAAATAAGTGGTAGTCGAACCATACAGTCGATGGATCTATATGTTAAACTTGTATTTTGTTGTTGTTACTATGTGTATGCCAAAAACCATGTCCGTAGATACCTTAGTTTACTAATTGAATTATTGATAATATTGTATTGGGAAAGCAACAGTGAAAATTCACGTGGTACCTTTTCATGTAATATTAACCCCTATACAAGAAGGGGAGAAAAGGGTATCAAATAGTGTCCTGCATAGCAACTACCTTGGACAGTTATTTTTGAAAAATTCCAACAACCTGGACAGTGATGTTGCAACTTCCATCAATGTGTACAGTTTATATATTTGCTAATATCTCGTCTTCGATCAATACTATAACGTTGATGTAAGTCCTAAATTACCATATTTTACTTAAAATTACATAAAATATGGTTTACATCCATGTAGATTAGCTGTTTTCATGTAGAAAGTCACCTGTTCGCGGCTTTTTTCGCTGAAGACGATTGACTCGCCCCGTATTGTTAAAATTATAAAATATATCTTACATGTCATGTTCCAAAGATGTAGCGATTGTAAACTATAGCTATCCAAGAGTTGAAACAACTTGATATTGCTAAAATCATTCAAAGGAAACTATTTTAAAATGACCAATTTCGGGACCCACCCCAGTTGAAAAACTACTGTCTGTCGAGAAAATGGTTGTTGACGACTGCCAACTTCCGGTTTAGCATGGACAGGGCTTACCCCTTGTGAAAGAGTCTGCACACAACTTTTCAGCTCTCTAGACCTTTTGGAATTGAAAAAGAAGAGGAAAATAGGTTTTTAAACATGTGACCCCTGTAAAACAATTTGGGGTCATGGGGTCACGAAATCTACAATTTAGAATCCCCATTGGCCAAGGAGTCTGCACACAACTTTTCAGCTCTCTAGACCTTTTGGAACTGGAGAAAAAGAGGAAAATAGGTTTTTAAACATGTGACCCCTGTGACCCCATTTGGAGTCATGGGGTCACGAAATATACAATTTAGAATCCCCATTGGCAAAGAAGTGTGCACATCAAATTTCAGCTCTGTGGAGTTATTAGTTCTGGAGAAGAAGTCGAAAAAGCGAAAAGTTTACGGATGGACGGACGGATGGATGGATGGACGGACGCCGGACACCATGCCGTGCCATAAGCCCATCGGGCCTTTCAGGCCTGATGAGCTAAAAATGAAGATCATTTTACAAAATACCAGATTTTGTAAACAGCGGTGAACAACAATCTAACTTGAGACGTATTCTCAAACGGTCAGATTTGACATGCTAGACCAGGGAGAACCTACAACTGAGTGTGAAGATGGACGGTGTTTTACCTGTAGAAACATCAAAGAGGGTTCCGATATATAAACTCTCTCAAAAGAGAAACCCAATCCCTATCTAAATATCTCACAACATCCCCTGAAAAAAAAGTGAACGTAAATTATAAATGTTTGACCTGTACTCTTAATATGTTCTCTTATGATTAGTACTAGCTCCCAAACGCAGCCTTTGTCACGCACGCTGACATGTTATCGGATTTTGTTTAAGAATGTGCGAGAAAGTCATGTGCATAATGCTAAATATTGGTTGCACATGCAAATTAGGGATAACGAGTTGATGTATAGGTCTATAAAAGGATGCGTAGTTAGGCAAATCTGTCATTTCATGTACTCCGAAAATCAAGGTCGACAATACCCAGTTGAGTACAGCAGGTCGAAATATTGCCATTGGTAGCATTGAGGCCTGGGAAAGTTTTGGATCATTTGCCCATCATCTACAGTTAAGCAAGAAACAAAGTACCCCCTTTCTAGAAATTTCTAGATAATTTCTAGTGCGTATTTAGATAGTTTCTAGCGCGTATCTAGAAAGTTTCTAGAACATCCATTCATTTCTTCTACATTAAAGTCCGATAAATTACAAGGACATCCAACTGCGTATATAAGATATGATTTAGATTTATGCATTAGAATCCGATTGCGTTTGTATGTATATAGAGGGGAGAGGATCTTATCCCGATCTGTCAACCTTATATCTTAAAGTGAATGCAATATTGCGAATAAAGACAAATATGTAAGTGGTTACGGCGTGATTATACAATGCTGAATAGAATATATAATATATTACTGTTTTGTTCATATTCAACAATATAGAATACCGGCTTTGTTATTTGGCTTTTAAGAGTTATAATATCCCAATATTGATACAAAATTATTTCGTTTGTATGCTTGGAAATTGGTGGATATGAGATATATTCAAAGCATTTGTCAACAATTGTAGTATGCCAGACAGAAGTCGTCACAAAAAAAGGTATATTTGAGATGGTCATGATTGTTATATATTATAGGTTTTATTACATTTAATGATATTATACAGGTATTACATTTTCAAAAGTTTGTATATAAATGTATAATGATATTTCCTTCGGTTGAAGGATGAATTAGAAGGAAATTGCTGGGTATGTAACTCTATATAATACAGGTAGTCGTCCACGCTCATAGGTGGCGTGGATAGATGGTATTTAAGGGTAGTGTGAGTTGTATTAGGTCATTCTCGCTTCACGTGCAGCTACGGCCAGTTCGTTACATAATTAACGTTTATGAATGTCTACAAACACATTTTATAAGTATGACTGACTATATTTTTTTATGTTTCAGGTTTGTTGCCTGTGTGACGGCTGAAGAGCCATGAGAATACTAGTCACCGATCATGGTGTGTTACCGTGCTGAAGAACCGTTAAAATACTGCATGTAAATAAAATTATATAGCTGTTATGGCTAATTGTACTTCATTTTAAGTTGTATAATTTGGCTGAAGAGCCATTATAATACAGTGTTGATAACGAATGCAACGTCATTTCGGAGAATTACTTTCACGTATATCGCAAGCTGAGCTTGATACTGTTGAGTTGAGGCTGGATGAACCTCACGTGTATTCAGGGCTGAAGAGCCGTTATAATACTACGCCTTGAATGAATGGCTTGTTTGTAGGCTGAAGAGCCGTTATAATTCTACGCCTTTAATGAATGGCTTGTTTGTAGGCTGAAGAGCCGTTATAATACTTGTTGGTAAAAATTGCGTGTCTGTGTAACCAGTTCTTTTAAATCGTTGTACATTTCTTACTGTTCAACAACATGTTCATAATTGTTTTCTCGCATTAAATGTTAATTGCATTAATTTCTTTTCATTTGTCACAATTTTCTGAAGGATATGTTTATACTGAACGAAATGCGGTGTTTGTTCACTATTTCAATATGCATACATATACATGAGAACTCATCTGTGAAACTATTTTGTTATATTTTCGGTCTCTCGTGGAATGCACGAACACGAACGAGAGAGAGAGAGAGAGAGAGAGAGAGAGAGAGAGAGAGAGAGAGAGAGAGAGAGAGAGAGAGAGAGAGAGAGAGAGAGAGAGAGAGAGAGAGAGAGAGAGAGAGAGAGAGAGAGAGAGAGAGAGAGAGAGATGTGATAAGAGAGGGGGAGTACAAGGGGAGAGGGAGGAGAGAGAGGAGAAGGATATGAGGGAAGGAGGAGAGAATCATAGATACACATATACAATTAAAAAACGTTAATTCAGGCACACATTCCCATTTACCTTCAAATACAAATGTCATAGTGTAGGGGAGGGGATGGGAGAAGGGGAAGGGGAAAGGTGAGAGGGAGAGGGAGAGAGGGGAGAGAACGTGTGAGGGAGAAGTGGTGAATTACATACTAAGGCACACATACTCATTTACATTACAATACATACATATACGAGTATATCTGTCAAGAAACATTCGCGAGATACATGAAGATAACAAGTTAAATATGGTCGACACATTAATACTCATTTATCCCCATATATACCGAACGACAAACACACAGGCAAACCTATAGACTGGCATACTTTCGCACAGGATTCATGTATACTTACAAACTGAATATGCAAATATGCATTTTCTACAACAATTGAGTAAATGGTAAACAAAACACATTACACAAACAGACACAAAGCTTTCGTACACATATTTAAAAAAGAGACTAAAACATTGTGAAATGAAGCTTACAGTTGAACGGAGTTTACTTATACTTTGGCTATTCATTAGATATTAGGTTTGTTACAGTTGGGGCGGGAAGGAGGGCTCAATAGAATTAACGTCTGTCTATTTACATCTGCAATAAAGTAACAATCAGTTAAAACGTGGATTCCATCTTCAGTTATATTAGCATCACACATTGTACATAATAGTTTACATGTTATGTTTAGAGTGATGATATAAAAACCAAGGTTTTAAACTTCATTGTTTTTTTACGTAGTATCAAAAATTTAAATTAGAGACGCTCCACTGCAGGACGTTGAATCCCCTGCTAATCACCCCTGTACAGATGTCTTCAGTACGTAAGTGATTCCCAATAACCGGTAACTGTCCAGTCATGTGCAACAGCCCTGCTTGTTTCATCACGTGTATACCTATCCGTCAATATACAATACACTGCAACATTGATATACATTCGCCTGTCTGTTATACAACTCTTTGGCGGCCTCTGCCATTGTGTTTTATGAGTTCATGCAAAGGTCTACCGACATATACATTAGAATAACTGTCTACAACGTGAACGAATGTGAGTTACGCAAGGTTATTTTTCCACTCCATTGATCCAGTGATTCCACGACAAAATTGCCAAAGTCCACACTAAAGTTGAACACAATTTCAAAAGTATACTTATTGAGTATGGAAATGTATATTTCAAAATGTTTATAAACATGTTACGGACTAGTACTAATATAAATGTACATTCAATAGGTTTTACGTTTTATTTGTCGAATAATTCTTGAGAATTGCCGTACCATATCACTGACTTGTATATTTATACCAAATTCATTTCTTCCAATAACTGAATTCTAATTCATTAAACTGAGTTAACTGATCCAATACTTACTCGATTTAATTCTCAAAAAAATGTTTGATATAAGCAATAAGCTATAAGCAATATAAGCAAATGAATGCAAATGACCTTAGATCTATACTCATTAAATAACTTAAACCGGAGCCCCCTGTCATGATCAAATACACTTGGTGGATGAAGTTTTCCTGTGAGATTGACGTTCGATCATCGATATTGTGTTGTGATTGATTTGATGTAATTAAACAATGTATTGTATGTAAGCCTAACAAACAAATTCTTAACAATTCACATGCAACGTTTTTTAACAAACTCATTTAATTATAAGTGCTTCATCAACACAATGATAAACTATCAGTATATACGTATAAACGTTTACATTTCTAACATGACAGGGTAACTTTAACTTACTTGAATCAAAGACTACAATTTATATTGGCTCATTATCAGTGTCACGCTAGCTTAAATTTATGTATTTTCATTAATTCCTTCTTTTTGATATAATAAAACATATTACCGGTATGTAGTAATTTACACAATCACATGCAAAAATAAAATTAATGTTACTGTTTGAAAAGCCTTTGAAAATGACCTATTTTCACCGGACCGAGTCACGGCAAATGGAAAATTCACGAAGGGAAATTCTTAACATGCAGACCTAAAATGAGCGATTAAAAATCGAAAAAAATGTCCAACAAATCCAATTTACTTCCTAAAATCGTATAAGTACCCTTTTAATCGAAACCGGACGCTGTCAAAAAAATATTTTGACTTTGAAACGAATTATCGGCAAAAAACGTCTCTCACTGCCGATGTCACAGTTGATATTATCACAGGGAACCAGGTTCATATTATCATCATTCAGATTTGGGTTACTCGAAGTAAGGGCGGGTAACTCTGTGTGTTTGTGCGTGTGTATTTTATCCTAATATTTGGAAACTTGTAACTATGATATATTTGACGATTGGAGATGAATGTGCAAGTTGAGTGAAATTATTTGAAATGACATCAACACTCATGGTATGTTCGCACTTATTAAAGCCAAATATTTTTTTTATGAAACAAAATGGGTGCATCTTTAATGACGAGCAAGCCACATGAAAATAAAACGAGCACTTCAAACGGTTTTATTAATGTTGATACATTTTACTGCAACAAAACAATGTATACCCCTGTCAGTGAGGTACCCTGAACTGAAAGACACCTGCTGGCTGCTGGAGCTGGTTGTCGCTCTGGAATACATCCAGTTTGAAGTGGCTTCTGGTGTTTTCCGTGTTGTGTAGTACTGGCAGTCCAGAGTTGGACCATTGGAACAGATGAAACTGGTACCTGTGAGTTCCCACTGGAGGGTGTGGTCCGCGGTAACCTAGGAAACAAAAATAACGCCTCATTGACAACCTTTGCCTTTTGGAGGTGAGGTGATATGAGTTGGGGTTTAACGCCGCCGACGCCGGGTTCGAATTCCGGTAGAGACACCAAAGATTTGTGACTTAGGTAGAACACTGTGTTGTGTCCTTGGGTAAGGCACTTCATCCACATTTAGTCAACCCAGCTGTACAAAGGGTACATGAAGTACTGACGAAGCGCTTAGTATCAGCTTTGAACGTACAATGCATTCAGGGTAATAATTGCAGCGCTTTGATTATACCTTAGGGTGTGGAAAAGGCGCAATATAAGTATCCAAGTACATGTATTATTATTGTTATTAATATGTCTTATCGCTGTTTAACCTACCTACTAATTCATGGTTCGCCTGCAGAACACCTTTAGTCTGAAAAAGGAAGTTGAGGTTACTACATTTTCACAGATGTTTAATCCGAACTAATAAGTACACAACAACAGGAATTATATTTAAATAGCAACATCTTTAATGTGAAAATACACAATGTGTATTTTCACATTAAAGAAGTTGTTATCCAGAAAATATTCATGTTCTTATACCACATCTAAATGCCCTTCAAAGACCTAATAAGTACAGGTCTGGTTTCGTTTCTATTACACTCTGAAATAATACATTAAGTCCATAATGATACTTGGTAGTTCGTAGATAAACTTACACCAAAGTCTGGTCAAATAGGATCACTGTATACATCTGAACATCACAGGACCAGATATGTATTAAAATATTATATATTTATATAGTTTATAACAAGAACCTCGACAAAGTACCGTTTTAAAAATATAGTTTTTGGCCTCAAGAAATCAAGGTATTGTGCAGTAGGTGAGGTGAGGTGAGTTGGGGTTTAACGCCGCTTTCAAGAGTATTTCACTTTTATCGCGGCTGCTAGTATTACGGCAGGGAGAAAGCCCGCAACACCATGTGGCTATTCATTGCGGTGAAACCTGCTAGCATCGGCTGGAACTAGCGAACCATGGGTGGTACTACGCTGAAATTTAGTGTAGCATTGCACCGAAATCTTACTGCGTGTGGAACAGTTCTCTACTGCAAACAAAGTTGCCGTGCCCCTGGCGGGTATTGTGCAGTAGCGAAGCGGATTTACGTACACTGATGAAGAAGGGTCTGACTGCTTATTCCTACTCACCAGTGTCACAACTGCTGCATAATGTAAGAATCTACTTCCGTCAGAGTTGGCACAAGGATAGGGAGCGTCCGGGTCAGAAAACATCAGTACATATGTGTCCCCCTGAAACATACATTGAATGGAAAACTTCAACCTTAAACTTACAAAACTTATTTTACCAAATGCAATGTACATGAAAAGAGAATAACTTGAGCCTTACAACGACGTTATTATGAAAGATGTAAACGAATATTGTGAGTTTCTTATCAAAGGATATTCCCTTTATAAGTGATTTATTTGTAAATGTCAAGTAAAATCAGTATCATCATCACAATTTACTTCCCAAAAACCCCACGACCGGTGGTACATGAGACAAAAAAGTACAATTAATATGATGAATACCATAAATGATGTACACATGAACATGAAAATAATTATTAAAACATATAAAAGAATATTCAACACAATTTTTTTTCAAATCCTTATGTTCATCATGGATAATAAATCCCTTCTATGTAGGTGAACATTGGCGAGATACTTCCATATGGAGACACGATAGTACATTTCAAAATGAAAATTAACCCCTAATATGTAGGTGAACTGGTAAATTGATGACAACAGTATAGCTTTGTCGATCAGATATGCTGAGTTTTCATTAAACTATCAATCTCTTTTATAATCCAATGACACGAAGAACATGGTATTGAAATTAGGTTTATCATGTGAAGTATTGTACAAACGAACTTGACAATCTTCTGTGATTTTATTTTTAGGACTCGGCTATATGAAGTCAATCATATTTCGATTTTCGATTGCAAACTCCTGTAATGTCAATAGTGACTCCAGATCTATGTAAAATAGTTTTAGAAAATATTTGAAAACAGTTGATTCTGTAATTATTTTGATCCTGCGTCATTTTGTGTATTCACACAATGACGCCTTATTATAGATAAATCCACTGAAAATTTTGGCATAACGAAACTTATACTCACCTCGTTCCCATGATTGAAGGAGATTTTAGGCGGTAATTCAACGTCTGATACGTACAATATCTCGTTGCATGATACAGGTTTTGCGTATTCCACTCGAAGTTTAGGGGGAGTGTTGTTGGTGCAGATACTATTGTCCACATGACAGTTCTCAATCAATGCATTGGAAAATTCTAATAAAACTGCTGTCAGCACAACTGCTATTGCTTTCATTGTTCTTCTCTACCAGTGACCTCCGTGTGACCCTGTAGAGATTGAGATAAGACATAGACCTTATCTTGAGAGATTCGACACTTATACACATACAATGTATGTATGTCAATGGCTCATTATTTAAGGGAATTTATCGGGAAAAGGTTTCAAAATCAGAGCTATGATTTATGTTATCACGATGAAACAGCAAAGAAACTACTGTAAATATGTTTCAGTGTGGCAATAGATGCACATGTAATCGCATAAATCTGAAAAGTGCAGCAACGAAATGGGTCAAATTGATAAAAAGACAGCATTACCCGAGCACGAGCGAGGATTTTTCACTAATTTTTTAGTTTTGAACCTTCACACATACATAAAATAATATCGACCTATCTAAGGTAGATGGGACACGGTCGGCCATCTTAGATCCTGGGACAGGAAATGTAAACTTCGACAAGTCTTCGAATTTTAAAAAGCTTAGTTAAGACCGGAAACCCGCTTAGCCATTTCCGGTCTCACAGACTCGTGTCTAGATCCTAGATGTCCGACAGTGTCGACCCTACTTTGTTACTTAGTTCTTTGTAAATGTATTTTAAATCCGATGGATAACACTCGTACCTCGCTGTGTTTCTGATCTGAACACTGCACCACAGATGCCATTATAGTTGACCTTTACCCCCACTTTCACTCCGACCAATGAGCGACGAGGCTAGAAAATACCACATTCAATGTCGTATCAGGTGAGGTCTCCAATTGGCTTAAATAAAGGTGAAACTTCACAGTGAAGGTCACTTGACAAGACATCTGCGGGGAAGTGCTCAGATCCATGAACGAGGGACGAGTGTTACGAGTGTCTGCTAAGATTTATCAGTACAGACATTTATGATTCAAGGTCTGGCGCCTGTTGATCGGGTGAGGTGAGTTGGGGTAAGCGGCTGCTCGTATTGTGACAGAGAGACAGCCCGCAAAGCCATGTGGCAATGTATTGCGGTGAAACCTGCGAGCATCGGCTGGAACTAGCGAACCATGGATGGTACTGCGCTAGAATTATGTGCAGCATTGCACTGCATATAGAACAGTTCTCAACAGCAGACAAAGTTGACGAGCCAAGGCGGAATTCGAACCCCGGACCACTAGATTTGAAGCAGATCGCGCTAACCACTGCGCTATGTCGCCCCCTATTTTGCTGGTGGTATGCAACATATAAATCGCTTCCTTTCACTTGAAGGAGAACACGTTTTTGGATAGTCAACTTCTCTATTGCACAGATGCGAAGTTTCGGTGCAGATGCAGATACCAGCACCATTATTAAGCAGAACTGTCGCATTTATAAAATAAAGAACATGACTATCCACAGAACTTGTTCTCCTCCATCGCATCTGCGTTTAGAATGCCTATCAAAGAAGTCGTACCTTTCACTTGTAAATACACGGCCATTGACAAGGAATCTGGTACAATGTTAAATATACGACTGTAGAGCGTTACCTTTCCCTGCTACATGGGCCTCTAAACAAACTCACCTAATCGATAATTGTGAAATCCATTCAACACTGCAAATCCGTGAACTTGTCAACGCATGATTACCGCACACCTCGTGCACACCATGTCAATTAAAGGCGCTGTAGCACGTTTTTCTTCTGCATATTGTTGTGTCTCAAATTTACCATTTTTTTAAAAAAGTTTTTGCAATAGTTTGGTACGTTAAACAACTCATTACACTACCTGATAAGTCGTATCCATAGCAAACGGTTATCCGTATTTGAAGAAAATTGTGCGATGTATACATGTAAAGCGACAGTAGTGTGTGACTCTTTAGTGTGAGAGATAGATCTAAGATGTTTAAGTCTCATGATAATTTGAGGGTTCAGACAGCAAGAATGATGACAATTCCACCATTGTGCGTTATTTAAAATTCTACTCTGGGTGTTTAGCTTACGCTACATCAGTCAGATCACTTGAACTACCTTCGAGCGGCTATTTTAATGTGGACACCTTAAAATGGCTGATGGGAAATGGACTCGCATGGCTTAATCGAACCATGTACAATCGTTTCAGAATTCCTGTTATTGATTCAAGAGTACTATTTAGCCAATGGTAATACGTATTTATATGTTTGTGAGATCACTTTATTTCAGTAATAAAAGTGTGCTGCAGCGCCTTTAATATCAGGCTTACATGTATTTGCTACAATGTGCGTTAATATGGTCAAGTGTGCCAGAAGGACAACATCGCAATATTCCGTAGACTTTACAATCTTTCTTTGTCCACTTCATTATGTTTGAGCAGCAGAGATAATATAGTGTATTGATTATGCATAATTTAGTTTTAAGTACAATGAAGTAGAAATAGTCTAAACTGTTTAGCTGATATTTCACAACCAGTAAATGATTCCAATGCTGTATGCTTATGTTACCGTTACTGTTGTCGTTAATGGGACTGTAGCATGTTTTCTGAATGAAATGAAGAGATCTCACAAAATAGAAGAGAAATGATACCGATTGAAAAAAATAATCCTCAATCAATAAATAGAGTTCTAAAACGAATAGTTATGGTTGCAGTAAAGAGGATGCATTTTCAAAAACTGTTAAAATGGCAGTTTTTGTTTTATACAAGGCACCGTTTTCTACGACTATGTATAATCGGGCTTTAATGGGCTGTTTTACCCTCTCAAGTTTTATTTAAAATGGCAAATTTGAACATTTAAAAAATGCAAAGAATGTGTTATAGTGCCTTTAAAACAATTCGTATAATTTCTATGTCATTTTGTCAATTTACTCCTTAAAAGACAAAGGAATTATACGAACTACGAAATACATGTACATGTTCAGGAACAACTTTCAAACGCAAGGCATAACTCTTGCTAGTCTGCATTACTGGCTGATTTAAGCTTTGCGGTATTTCCCTCGCTTTGTTGTGCCTAGATAGTGAATCGCTGCACCAGAAATGCATAGTGGGCCTGGATTTCTTAGCACAGATTTCTTAAGGAAATACTGCAAGGCCTAAATCAGCCAATAATGGAGACTGGCAAGAGTTATGCCTTGCATTGGGAAGTTGGTTCAGGAAATGACAATATGAATTTAATACACTGACATTGACATAACATCTCAATTATACAACCATTATCTATCGTTCCGTATTTTAAAAAATGATTTGTGCAATATCGCTGATTGCTGATTGAACTTACCGCATGTATTTTCCAATCTTATTCCAGCTAGAGACATTCCCTCTGGAAAAAATCGTGATGATCACATGATGTGCCTCATCAAGTTTTGATAAAATTGAAAATGAAGTTGATTTCGAAAGGAAAACTCTTGCACATGGGTTACTCTCTTCATATTCCCGTAACGATAGAAGGGAGCTCTGTGGGATGAGAATGGCAACCAGGGCCCCGTTCCATAACAGCGAGCGCTTATAATCGCTCATTGATTTTGCTCAATGTAGCGCTCAAGTAGCGCTTATTCTCTCCTGAACGACACGGTGCAAAACCTCAAAGTTCGCTCGCTACATTGAGCAATCGCGTTCAAAAAGGTTTAAAAGTAATCGCTAATTGAGCGATTACTTTTAAACCTCTCTTGAACACGGCCCAGGCTTCACAGAGAAGAAAAACTGGTCCTGCAGGAGACGGCGGTTACCTAATCTCAATAGAACAAGCCCACAATTCTCACCTCATCTATTGAATTCAATCCATTCACTCTCTGGGTGAGATTAACGTGTTATAAGGAGGTTCGTCTGATAACGGGGTATACAATCAGCTTGGGCAATAGAGATCCATACGATACAAGAAGGGGAACAACATGGGGAATAGGATATTAAATGTATCCAGGTGTCTGGCAAGGTGTATCCGTCATATGAAAATAAGGTAAGTTTTTATAAAATTTATTAAATAAAATATGTATTAGTTGTACCGCCATATAGACGGACCAAGATTGTATACGTCAGTATACAATACAAGAAATGGTTCATTCTATCAGCAGAATTACTTTACGTACATCATCCCGTTATTCTAGCTTGCAATGTGTAGTTTGCTGTCATCTAATCCCACCCTAACTAAGCCGGGAGATGACATCCTCCATTTTGGCGAAAAAAACCAACTGAAACATCTTTGAGATACCCGTCCAATATGATATATATACTCACGTTCAAAAGAAACTCCCCACTGTTTTTAAGAGAGTATAAAAGGAAATACTGCTGTCAGAGAAAGTAGATATTGAATGTATTCGATAGACACCTGTTTAGTAAATAAGTACACACAATTTCGTACATCGGAGTGTGATATTTATATCGTATATAAGTCCAAGTACACTTTGGGTGCTGAAATCGTTTTTTCAACATGTTTTATTTTTGCAAGAATGTTTGTCATGTCCAAATTCAATCAATAAACGACGTTGTTCATGCTTAAATTTGGTGACGCATATTTACCGTAGGACGTTTTAAAACAAGACTGAGTATCAGTATAACGTACTACTTTGTTTGATTTATCCATGTTATTTTGAGAACACATAATCGTATCCTCAGAAGGATTATCATAATCATTATTATTTGAAAGAGCGATTAAGCTAAATACATAATGCGCACAAAACTACAATGTACCATTCGGTAAGTGGATGTGTGGAAATGACACAATACTAATTCTTAGTGTATTTAGTATGATAAATGTAATAAACAAACGTTTCAAAACCGTATTCATTGAGTATTTGTATATACAATATTCTGTCCTTATATCTGATATTTTAAATATATTTATATTAAAATCTTGTTTGATTCCATAATAGGGGTATATTGCATTCAAGTATTATGTTTATTTAAAAACATCATGTTTTGCTCCTTTTTGATTACTATTACGTTCAAAATGTGTGAACATCAAGAAAGATATCGAAATTAATATTATAAAATAGCTATATTCGAATCTATGTGGACATGGGCGGTGCTCATTTTGACATTACCCTAGTACAAAGGTCTGGAACATAGATTAGTATATACGGAGCCGTATATACAACAGTCAAAGCGCTTGTTTTACAGAGAAATCCCAACCCATTTGTCGCCACAGAACCCAAAATAGTTATACATCGTTAAGCATATTTGTATACACCTATATCATTTAAGCATGACGGTGTTTAACACTTGTAAACTAATTGTTACGAATAGGTAAATGCTTGAAAGGCTCGTTGATTTAGTCACACCCTGACACTAGTCGAACCTAAGAACAATATCCGCTAATTATGGTCTGTGTGTCACTATAGTACGACAAGCCCCGGGCTATACAACCATTCTATTATATTTCATTGACCATACGTCTGGTGTAATACAGCGTGTTGGGTCTTTTGTGTCCCATATACTAGGGGGTTGTTTCATCCTACACCTCTGTAGTGAACAAATGAAATTACGTAACAGTTGTAAAGGCTGGATACTCCATAGAATTCATACAACCATATCAGACATTAGGCCAAAAATTGCCAAATTTGTTTCTGGTTTCCTCCCGCATCCGTTTCAAACCTACGCCTCAGGTCTTTTTTCTAGGTTTTAATAAAAGAAAGGGGCAGATAAGTCTAATTATGTAGCCTCAAAAACATTGGGTATTGAAAATGGAGTCATGGGTGACATTATTAACCATTTGAAATACTAACACATATTTAAGAGGGTTTGTTTATATGAATACTTGTTTAAATTTGCTTATTTTAACTGGTGATAAGTTTGTATAAAATTGAATTTATCTCTTCGTTCGAAAAAAAATCGCGTCATCGCATTATTTTGTGTCAGCCTGTAAAGACCAGAAACATTAAAAACAAATTTGGGGCCTTTTGTAATCGTACGTGTCTGTCTTCTTCATGGCTGCGTTTGATTTGCGGACTCGAGCGTCGAGTTTGTAAATCAAGCGACAAGTATGGCCAAATCGACTTTAGAGTCAAGTCATGAATTTGCTCCACATTTTTGAAAGAACAACTCGAGTGTCATGCATTATGTGCAAATTCCTCTCTAAACGAGTCATAAATGATACATTATGAATTAAATATCACATAAATACCGGTAAATATTTATATTAGTAAATATTTAGATGTACATTTGTTTCAAAGGAAACTCAACCCTCGTGTTGTTAAAGTAGACCAACCATTACTTATATTTGACATCTAAAAAGCGGTCCGGTAGTGTTATAATAAAAGTACATTCACGTATATTCTTCATAGTCGTTACTATACAACGTTAATAATGTCTTCTCAACAGGTGTTTCTTCTGTCTCTGTTTTCTTATGGTGACGTATTACCAATCACGGACCAACGGTAGCAGTGTCAACATCGATGAAACAGGTGAGAGACGATGGAGTTCTTTAATTATTAAATCATCGCTAAATAACCAAGTCATTTTATTTGTCTAAAGGCCACATGCCTGTATACAAAATATAAACATATTTACATAGTTACAGTGTATAGTTCAATTTGAATACAATGCATAGATATAATGATACACTACGTGATTGATACTTTAATACGTTAGTGTAATGCCAAACAATGTCATTAACTTTGTTCAAAGGCATGGCATGTATATTTACAAAGATTTCTCAATACTGTTTCATTAGTTAACAGAGATTTCAGTTTGTGGTTGCTAGGTTGTTGACAATATACCGGTGAAAATATTTTAATCTAATAGAACTGTAAACATTACAAACTCATGAATAATGAAGTATTGAAACCTTTAGTTGTGTTATTCAGCATTGGGTAAAATGAAAGATACAATTGACTGCAAACTAATATTTCTCTATATCTTTACACACTACTTGTACTGATTTCCATGTTCTCGGAAAATGGTCAAAATGTTACTTGCACGCACACAAACAACAAACAATAATTATTTGGCTTTTCAGTAATGACGATGTTATCTGTTTAAGTAAAGTTCCCTGAAAACACACAATGGACACCACAAAAGGACTTTCATCCCGTGATACTAAGCTGGCATGAGATGATGGGGAGAAGAGACTACAATATAACCTGTAACACCCGTCGTTGCCTGGTAACGAACGATCGTGACGTCAGACATAGGCAGTCATTGTTGGTAAGCACTTTGAAACATTTGTCAATCTTCCTTCATTGTGATTTGACCTTTTTTGGAGTTGTTATTTAATTGACGACTAGTATACAGTATATACAATGTAATTCTAGAAATGTCAAAGCCGAAAAGTTATTAATACAATGTAGTTTTTATTCTGAATAATATACAATATAATTAATGTTACAAGTTTCGTTTTATAAATAGAAAATAAAGAGTTGTCAAGTAAGTTTTGTAAAACGGACTTTAGCATTTCCAGACCTACATAGTTACGATTGCAATATTCCAATGTATATCTCTAGAACTTTCTAGAATTACATTTCTATTTTGTAAAGTTAGATTGACAGGATTAAAATGTTTGCATCCTTGGACTTGTCGAGACTTTCATGGTCGAGAACGACATGTTACATTTTGCAAGTTACAAGTTTACGTGTCTTCATTTTTGGCACAAATCCCCTTCCATAAGTTCCAGTCGATGCTCGCATGTTCAACGCAATGCATAGCCACATGGCGTTGTCCCTGCAATAATACCAGCAGCCGTTATATAAGTGAAATTCTCCTGAAAGCGGCGTTAAACCCCAATTCACCTCACCCCTAAATATTACAGGGTATATTCTTCTATGGCACTCAATTTGCTGTTGACGGGCTACCCCTCCCCCGAAAGCCGGGCCATATTTGGTCAGTGCTACATGACGAATCCCCAAAGAACAACGACTGGCTCTTCAATGCCAAGGGATCCATGGAACTCTTTAACTTGACAGCTACCTTCAAGAGAGAATCGCACTATCCATTCCCATTGATGTGGCTTCAGGTAACACTTATTATGTTATTATAAACTGAAGTACAAAAGAAAGTTGGTTTTATCATGTTTGATTTTCAATTACAAATATCGTTTGTTTTCGACATCGTGCTCTGAAACTGAAAAGTGCAGGTGTTTTGTCATCAGCCAAGGAATACTTCT
This sequence comes from Gibbula magus, assembly GCA_936450465.1. NCBI lineage: Eukaryota > Metazoa > Mollusca > Gastropoda > Trochida > Trochidae > Gibbula > Gibbula magus. Next base: position 41,593,496 of record OW388289.1, read on the forward strand.
ATGTGGTGTTTACATTTTTGGGGTAAAATTAAATTTTAAATTTATAATGTTTTTAAAAATTTATTTGGATAAAACATAACTGTTCATCGACATATTAAACATATTCTATGCCTCATTCTGCACACATTACAGACATGGTAGGGGCCATGTTAGTGTAAATTTTTATTTCTGGTCCCTTTCTCTCTTAAACAAAGATATTTTAACTAAAAATTAACCAGGCACAAATTGTATTCATTCAAACTACTGCTGAAAATTGTTTTTGTATCGTGCCATAATCACACGCATCTGATTTCTTTTAAAATATCAAATAATTCGAAACCAAATGAGGTGTAAACTTTCTTTTGTATTTCAGTTTTCTACACCTAACACCGGATCCACTTGTTTTTTTTTTGGAGTGTGTAGTTGTTGTATTTCGTCGTAAAATAGTAGTAATAAAAGAGTATACTTTAATCTTTACAGATTTTAAAAAAACAACAATTTTACCATTTCATTTCAAACTGTTCAGTATCAAAACTCGTGTTTAGTGATTGAGTATGACGTGAGAGATAGAAGCAATGTGTAGCATATCCTTGATCCTTGATCCACAGCTGGTTGTCCTTGTAATTTGGTTTATTTCATATGTTTTTCTGTAGATGACTGAGTTTATGTTCTATCATTTGAAACGTGCCACATTTGAAACCATTCTCCTCCCTCAGATGTTACTCCAGTCCTTCCATCCTAACGTGAGGATTCTTCCCACAAATGTTTCTCCACTCAGTCCTTCCATCCTAACGTTAGGATTCTCCCCACAGAAATACATATACGTGTAACTCCAATGGATGGAAGAACTGAGTGAGTAACCTCTGAGAGAAGAGAATTTGAATTTGAAGTTGAATTGAATGTTGTGTGGAATTTAAGAGCAGGTTCATTTTTTCTGACCTTGAATCCAGGGCGAAGAGGAACTGATGAGCACGGAGTACGTTGTGCACCTGGAGAGGAAGAACGCGTTAAGACGGGAGGGTCTGGCCCCGGTCGTGTTTGTACACAGCGACTGTAACACTCCTTCAGATCGTTCCCACTACATGAGACTCCTGCAGAAACACATCAATATTGACTCCTACGGGAGGTGTGAACACAATAAGGACTTTCCAAAACAGTAAGTCAAATCATCGGTTTGGTTACCATCAAAGGCATTTTTTTATACCGTGATGTAATTTTTTACTTTTAATGTAATTTTTTGCATGTCCAAAACCAAAGAGGGAATGCGAACACAATAAGGACTTTCCGATGCAGTGAGTCCAAACAATATTTGGAAAGTCCACCTGAACAGTTCTAAAAATCACTATTCAAAAGTCATGATAGTTTCCCCACGTGCACCATTCTCGATAATCCAGAGTATACGCTCCGTTAAACCTACTCTATAGATTTAACTGAGCGTATACTCTGGATTATCGAGAATGCGCGTGAACAAGGTATAAAGTTATATTTCAATCTGGCATAAACCGAAAGATTTATTTAATAAGCATTTAGAAGTTTGGAAGATGAAAAACTACAAGTTTATGGATTTATGGATATACAAATTGCTTAATAACGGTGTTAATACCGAAACGTAACATCACATCTTTACAATAAAGAAGTTGTAAATCCAAAAACTTGCATTTCTTTAAACCGAAAGATGTTAATGTTTTTTTCACCATTTTAGAGGGATGGCATTTGATGGGGGAATGAATCCGATGACATCACCGGACTTTTACAGGGTGATCGCAAAATACAAATTTGCCTTTGCCTTCGAAAATGCAGTATGTGACGACTACGTGACGGAAAAGTTCTGGCGACCCTTGAGACTTGGTGTGGTGCCAATAGTGTTTGGCTCTCCTAGAATCAAGGTAAGTTGGATGAATTAAATTTGTTTCCAGTGATCAGTTTCATAAAGATAACTATTTGTTGTAATAACTTCTACTATTCAGAAATTAGGATAAAAGACAACATAATAATCTGAAGTACTTTCAGTAAATAGAGAAAGGTGAACTTTAAAGGTATTACGACTTATGATTAGCGCACGATAATCGTAATATCTCATCTGAAGAAAAATAGTTCTCCATATTTTGTATTTGGTACACTGTCGGCAAAAAGAAACGCTTACCAGATATCTTATCAAAATGCGTAAACTCTATAATGAACAGCTAAGCAATATTATAGCATTATGAAGTTGCACCAGTTCTGCATTAAAATACAGAAGTTGTCATGTCACAAAAGAATAACGATTGCTGAAATGAGACAACAGAAACTGTTCCGCTTTCGACCAGTGCTTGATCAGAAAAAGATTTAAATTAAAACAGATTTGCATAAAACCACGAGCAACAGTACAGGAACGCATTCGCATTGTTGAAGCTACAGATTACGTGGTTACGATGTGCAAGTGAATCAACCGGAAATAGCGGTATTCATTGGGCATCGTTTTCATGAATATTATTGACTCGAATCAACGTTTTTCCACGATTTCAATGAAATTTCATATTAAATATTGTTTCAACTTAACGTGGAGACCCCCATTAATTATATGTCAGTTCTCAATTATTTCATCTTTCATTTTAAGGAAAATCAAGTAGGCATTTCCTTTGACCGACAGTGTATAGTTAGGTTGAAACTGGTTACACTCATTAAGTCATTACGTCAAACATAACATGTACTATTTAAATATTCTTTAGTTTAGAAAATATCTACAATTTGAGTTGAAACGTATCGAATCTCATCGTATTGTTCTGATCCCACTGCTATTGCTTCTACAGGACATGACTCCAACCAGCCACTCCATCATTGATGTAAGGGACTTCCGGTCTGTACAGGAAGTTGCTGAGTTTATTAAACACCTCGATGCGCATGACGACGAATATAAACAATACATTGACTTCAAACAGACTGGAATAACAAATCAAGTTCTGAAAGGATTCCTGGAGAGGCGAGACCGAGGAGGGGGCAAACAGTACGGGTCTCATTTCGCTGACTTCCAGTGTTTCATCTGTGAGAAGGTTCACGAGCTCCAGGAGGAGATGGCAACAGGTCGTCCCACTACCCGGTATCAGGGGACTCACAGCCAGTATGGCTGTCCCTTGCCAAACCTGTTCAATGAACAAGGCCAATACGTAGTGGAGGACAACTTCTGGTGGCATCCTTATAGTTACGGTCATTATTATCTAAAATCATTACAGCATCATATTGATACTAATAATGATGCTGATGTGAAGGTTATTCATAACTATGCTTCACAGTTACAAAAGCTTGACAAAAAGAATAATATTAAACCTGACGTGTAGTTCGTCATATATCTAACCTCTACTATTTTTCATATTTTATTTGGCTTTCATACGTACCGAGATACCACATGTGCCGATTTAAGTTAAAATAATTTCACTTAACATATTCATATCCTATCGTAAAATGCATGATATAATTACTTGTTTCCAATGAAAATCCATCCTCGGTTATCCAGGGTTTTATATATGCTCCGGTACTATCCGCTATATCACCCCTGGGAAACTCCATCAGAGAAATCTGTACTCAAATTTCCCGCCCTTGCCCGACGTGAGTCAATCAAACTGCTACGCAGCTTGGACCTGCGGGCCAATGACAATTCATATCACTTCGTTGCAAAGCACGTGAGGTTATTTTGTTAGCCATCCGTCACCGGTTATCTCCCTTGACCATTTCCGTCTTATCCTATTGAGCATTTTTTTACTGACTTTGTGATATAGTGGAGAGTAATGGAGCAGATATAAAACCCTAGGTAACCGAGGATGATAAAAATATCGAGCAACAACCTTTTACATTTGCAGAAACCGAAATTACACGTCCCTTATACGCGCACAGTAGTTATTTGACATACTAGTATTAAACAATCATCAACCCACATTTGTAATTGTGTCTGTTCTAGGTAAGTTTCCAAAGTTACGTTTAACCAATTGTTTCTAGTCATTTTTTTGATATATTATGATTATATTTTCTGACGACAATTTAACAAGTGTTATCCAAATTACCTGTACAATGTACATATAGAGAGATATCCCATGGCACACTTGCATGAATTAAAATCTAAATGGCGTATTTGATAAACGAGAACTTACACACTTCTTTGCAAATGTTAATAAAACGTTAACAACGGAAAAAACTAACCATGAATGTATGTAGGCAGTTAACGGTTTTATTTAAATTTAGCTCCATGGCTAAAACTCAAACAAATTTCCTTTCCAGTGTATAAGGACACAACACAAGGTTAACAGCTTTTACTCCAAATATAATTACATTGACCATTTTTTTCCATCTGAGCTGGTATTATAAAACATAAGGAGAAAGTAGGCATAACTGTACTCTAATATTCTATTAATCACCCTTCAGATGGAAATCTGCAGTTTTTAGATAAAACAAATATTTGAAATAGTTAATTTATTTCAGACACACGATTATAACTTTTTTTATTATATGATATATTCTAAAACATATATAGAGTATTTCGTATTCACACATAGACTATTAATGAATTTATTCTCAAGCTCCCGTCGTAAGCTCTATATAAGCAATACTCATTTATTACTCTGTGGTTACGTCAGCTTTGACGTTAATCTGAAACACAGCAAATGGGTTCTCCAGCCCATTTTTGGACTGGAATTCAGACAGCTTGAATTGAGAGTTGTGTGTTACGTTGTAATCTTCATTGGACCACTTGAACAGGAAGAACTGGTATCGATGACTGCCGCTTGGTGGCGCTGGAGGACTGTAGGGGAGTATATCATGTTCAGCTTCAAGGTTACCAGTCTGAAAAATGAAAATGTCAAGGATGAGATGTTCTAATTATCGAATGTCATAATTAGGTTCTGTTTGGTCACCTTGATAGAAACGTCATTGCTCAGCGGCGCTCTAATTGCAGAAATGACGTAATCAATCACGAGCCTGTTTTATTGTCTCGTAAAGCACGCTGTCCTATGTTGACTGCCTAAATTCCATTGCTTTTGAAAATAAATGTTTCCATCAAATTGCATATTTGATATTCATTTTCATGCAACCTTGTTTTTTTTATACTGGTATCTGCAGTATTATGAATGTGGCATTCATAATACTGCATGCACACCAGAATGACGTGGCATTCACCAATGCTGCATGCGCAGCAGAATGATGTTGCATTCACCATTTCTCAGAAGAATAAAATGACTTTCACAATACTGCAGGCGCAGCAGAATGATGTGGCATTCACCAATGCTCAGAAGAATAAAATGACTTTCACAATACTGCAGGCGCAGCAGAATGATGTGGCATTCACCACTGCTGTAGAAGAATGATATGACATTCACAATACTACATGTACATGCTCAGCAGAATGATGTGGCATTCACCATTGCTCAGAAGAATAAAATGATTTTCACAATACTGCAGGCGCAGCAGAATGATGTGGCATTCACCAATGCTGCATGCGTAGAAGAATGCTGTGGCATTCACCATTGCTGTAGAAGAATGATATGACATTCACGATACTACATGTACATGCTCAGCAGAATGATGTGGCATTCAGCAATGCTGCAGCAAAATGCTGTCGTGAGAGCAACAATTTACAGTTGAATCTGTTCACCTCATACGATGAAACTATGTAGAATTATGTCACTGTAACATTTAAGAGATTCCCCAACAATATCTGCTAAAAGGTAAATTCGCGAGGTCAAGCAATATACCATTATAGGTACATATATAATGAGTCAAACGTTGAATCTAAGTGTAATAATAAAGTAAGGTTTATAAACTTACATGTAAACTCCCGATCGCTATATGGTGAAGATAGCAGTTGGCGTCTGGGTCCACCATCAGAAGTAGATAAAGCTGTCCCTATAAACATAATGTATATATTCTTACAAGCATACAATTTTTCAGCAGATTAGAAAACAAAATACTGTTGTTGGATAAAGTTGATTATGGATGTCTTTGAAAAACTTATATTTATTAAAGAAGTATTCACAATTTCAATCGACAGGGCATGGTGATTTTGATGTTCTGTTTGCTCAATCACGCCAGGAGTGTAGTCTTACACTCCGATTCTGAAAATAACATTATTCGTAAAATATTATTATTTTTTAAATATTGAAAAGGAGCCTATGAGAAATGGGATTTTCTGAAAACAGAGGCACCTTTTCAATAGTTTCAATTGTTTAAATGTAAGACTAAAGAGGGTGTTAAAAGAACTTCTTGAAATGGTTTTTGTCACAAGGTTTGGCGTTTAGGTTCAAAATTGATAAAATATGACAATAGTGTTACTAAAAGATACATCATTTACGTTCTTGGACTTCATTAACGCATCATTGCTGTAGGACGTTATACGACAAGCAAATGGTCCTATTTTACTCTCCTATCACGCCTAGTTACCGATATTCCGAAACGGCGATTGTTTAAAGGCACGTTTATCAGAAAGGTGAACAAATCATGTTTTCAAAGACCAAAAGTCTAGTATCATTAGGATTCTAGAGCTATTATGTGGCTATTTTTTAAGGTGTTCGTCAGTCAAATCATCAGCACTTTACTGTCATATCGCTTGTTATATGAACAAGTGCAGTCATATTATTTATAGTCTAATGTATTATCCATGCCCAAAGCATTGCCAGAGAGGGAGGGTCAGAGGGTTCGACCCCCCCCCCCCCCCCTTTTTTTGCATGTAAATTTGATGAATGTCTTGGGTGAAATTAAGCTAATACAAGTATTTGACATAATGTACTTGCTTTACAATAAGGCAAGATGTGCAAATTCACTCTCCTAACTCGTCTAGTTAGGGAGTTATATATGACGTTATTCTTAAAAAGAGCGATTTTTCAGAAACATTAACACAAAGTGATACAAAACTTATAATTCAGTTTGGCTGGTTCCTAGAAATATTACGTATTAGTGTGTCAGTCATATCAATAACTCGTACGTTAAAATATCTTTCATTTCGGTGAAGGCGTTTCTTTTGCCAGGGAGCGTACATGACAGTCGGAAGTTCGGGACCCATGTAGTCCGCAATATCAGGTCAAGATGTAGGCAATAACTTGCCTTCAAATAAAAGGGTTAGCTCCTTACCTCTTCTCCCCCTGGGATTTCGATGGTTGGCTTGTCCTTGGTCATACCCTTAGTGAGTTCGACATCGCAGGGTACGTCATGGGCGTCGTGATAAGTTACCATCAACAACTTGTCTCTGTAGATGTGATCATATATAGAGATTATTACCCGAGGAAGTGTCTTTTACGAAACGAGAGTGAATGTTTGGATTACCCGAGCGAGAGCGAGAGCGAGGGTTATACACAAATTTGCACGAGTTTCGTATAAGTCATGTGGCACACTTTCGGTGGATTACTTTTTCATTACTCATTCTATTCGATTCGAATCGCGTAAATAGAGTCAGGAAACGGCCCCTTTCTATTGCGAGGGAACAGTGACGTCACAAACAATTGATTTATGACGTCACAAATACGACGAAATACGGGAAAGAGCGTTGTAATTATTTGATTACAGCAAGGCTTCCGTCCATCGTGCTTCTGTCGAATGACGTTACATGTTCACTGTGCAATGCCGAAGTCGACCACAGAAATCGTATTGCACGCCTGTATTACTGTTTCAAGTTTACATGCTGTATAATAAAATGATACATCAGATGTTATCTTTTAGACTCCCGTCGCACATAGCAGACTGAGTGAAAGACAATAGTATTCTCGTGATTAACGTGATTTACAAGGCATAGTAATGTATTACCCATCGACAAATGGTCGATATAAAACACAGTTGCTGTCTTTACTATATTTGATTAAACAATCTTTATCATGCATTTGTAAATTCGAATTTGAAGACAACATTGATAAAAACAACTATGCGTTAAAACGTATAAAAGTGTATAAAAATACACACCATCTGCAATAGTACATGTTTTCGGCACGAACCCTTTGCGGGATTCGAACCCACACTCTCAAAGTATGGCACCAACCGTGCTGAGATCAGGAAGGTAAACAGTTCAACACTTCTCAAACAATTAGTTTGTAAATTATGTAGGCATAAAAATACAGATTCTGATCTTTCGTGGTCAGATTCAGTATTTTTCAGAATTTACATCTGCTGTTGAAGATGGGAGATGCAGATGAACTATACATGAATTTGATGATTGTAAACGAAAGCTACAAGTACAATCTGCTTACCGTAAGCACAAATCGTCATCGACTGTACACGAATTGGTCCGAACGACACCAACCATACACGATACTATCACAACCAGCCATGATAGACATCTACACGCACCGGCCATCTTGCTGTATGCACTACTTCTGTAAACTGCTGATAAGAATTCTATACCATATTTAATAAACTTATTTTATTGAATTATTGACATAAAGTAATGACAAGCTGGTGTGATATGTTTCGTATGAGTCAATACAACATGTTACTATTATAGATAAGGTATAATGTGTCATCTTCACAGTCGATATTCAAGGTTTGTACCCAGTTGATTAACTTCCCTCCCAGTCGAAGGACTTTGTGAATTTGGTATTCTCCCTGCATTCCAATGAAAGCACGCCGTGTGTTTTGTTTTAAGGCGCCTTAACAAGAAACTTTATAAACTCATTCTGTTTTCGCATCAAAATTTCAAATTGCTAGATCCAAGTCAAATTGTATTCATCATTGTTGTAACAAGTTTGGCAATTAGTTTAACTCATACGTGTTATTATGTAAAACTTCTGACAATGCTCGGCTTCATTTCTTGCATCTTGATGTTAGTCCTTCTTGGACAAGGTTCCCAATTAACATGACTGTACTGGACAAGTACTTGTTTGGGCAAGTTTAGGAACTGATATCGTTCCAGTAACGGCCTGATACTGGCTCAGTACTCCAGTGAGCAAGTTGGGACAGGACCAGTACCGGATGCCTGTATCAGCCACAACTGGTCCAGTACCGATCCAGTACGGTCATGTTTACTGGGTTAGGTTGACCAAGGTCAGGTCGACCTCGGTCATCTCAACTACGACATATAGATTACATTTCCATAATTAGTAATACATTTTATTTAGGAAGGCTTCATCTGTGCTGTCCGATATGATCCTATCTCATACATGTGTATGACATATTTAATCATAACACCTTGCCTTCGTCATATTGAATTCTGCTTTTCTCACATACACCATGCAACGCACACTCTCTACAGCAGGAAAACTAAAAAAAACATAATCTTATTAAATTCTCGTTATACCTCACATATACACTGCCGAGCACAAGAAACGCACATATGAATTATTTTTTAAATTAGAAATTAGATAATGTTAAAAATATAACTTTTAATAAGACCATGTCCAATGACGATCGCTGCTTCAGCTTGATTCACTTGCGCACCGTGACAACGTACATATTCAGCGTCATTACCACTTCAATGCGAGTGCGTACCTGTATTGTTGCTCGTAGTAAATATGTTGTCATCTTTCTGACAATCACTTTAACCTAAAATTCAGAATTGCGGCAATGTTATATCGCCCTTAGAAAGCTAAGAATATTTTTTTAAAGTTTCTTGTGTTTGATAAAATTCCGTTTTACAGCCTTTCCTTTGCAATCTATACACATCGTCCAACGTACCGCACCACTTATTTGAAAAGAGAACATTTGAGCATTTGTTGGGCATGTATTGAACTCGGGGTGAGAACAAGGGGTCCTTAAGTTCAGAACGTCGAGGATTTGACCCATATATTGTATGAGGAGTGGTAATGGACCCCCTAACAAAGACACAGACTAATAGTTGCAAGCATGATACATTTTGCAGAAAATGTTTCACCTGATACTAAGTTCACCAGTCGTTGTGGGCCGTATAAGTGTGTTCAACATCAATTTAATGCTAAGTGCCATGAGTGTCTTTTGTAACGTCCCCAAAAGCAATGCTGAATTCGACGTATTTAACGCTAATTTTAGTGAACTTAACTTTGCCATACTTAACCTGGAATTAGTGTTCAAATTCCACCGTGTGATCTAAATTTTCTTACTGAACAAGAGGACATCATAAGAATTGAATGTGCTTTTCTATTCACCATGTGTATGGGGTTGAAGATCCACTTTTACTGATAGTGATACACTGCAAAACCGGCCTTTTGACTTTAAACATTTTCCAAACATGTTTAAATCAAAGCATGATATAAAAATTTGGTACCCTTAACGAATATGTTACAGCACGTTATGCTTTATTAAGTTAAATTTTGTTTATGTATTGTTAATGAATGCAAATGATTGTAAATACACGAACATTTGTCATTGTAAATATATGAGGTAATAACTGTCGAAAGACGGTCTTATGTCCCTTTTATTACATAATTTGGAGTGGGATACTCGGTTTTATCAGTGAAATAAACCCTCTATCAAGCTACAGTGGTGATAACCTTTATCACCACTCTACTGAGTGACGATAAACTTTATCACCACTCGCGTGACGTCATCGGGACAATGTTATGACGTCATAATGTCAGCTTGCGAAGGCTGTACGTTTGCCGTTGAAATCACTCCAACTCAACGTAAAACACAGAAATAATAATATAATAAATATAATATCTGTTTTTTTCTTGACAAATACCATGTTTATCTCATCTCGTGAGGTAGAAAAGTTAATATATTTCGTGAAATATCTACTTTTCTACCTCAATTAATGAGATAAACATGGTATTTGTCAAGGAAAGACAGATATCCTCTATTTATTATATGCTAAGCGATGTGAGATGTGTTCTCATCACTACAGTTTGATATCACTTTCTCAACACAGTGAAATATCACAGAGGGGATGACTTCATGTGTACAGTGGTATGACGTCACGTTTACAATCAACGCGACGTCATCGCCGTTGCTAAGTGACAGAGCAACAATTGACACGGTTTTGGACGTAAAACGCCATATTTCTGACCACAGAAGCATATAATAAACAGAATATGCTTTTGTTTGCAGTGCAATATCACTTATCTCTCATCTGCGCCACTCGTGAAAATATCGGCTTTACCCCGTCACTCGATGAGAGATAAGTGACATTGCACTGCAAACGCAAACTATCCTCTATTTATCAAAGAACTGGCAGTGTATGTGAGTGAGACACTACATTTGCTAGAGATTAGAATATGATGGTACCGCTATTTCCACGCAGGAAACACGTTAAGAATCAAAACAAACATGTATTTCCAAAACACGTTTATAATCTAAACACATTTCACAACATGTTTAAATCGAAGCACTTTTCACAACATGATAAAAATCTAAACACATCTCACAGCACGTTCTTATCCTGACACATATTGAAATAAAACACGTTATGGAACGTGTTTAGGACCAAACAGTGTTCAGGAAATGCACGTGTATAAAAATGGAACAAGAAATGTACTTACGTTTGTGTTCAAGACATAAACGCCATTTTCGCAATGTATTTATAAAGCTAAATGTATATGATCTTTAAGATTTTAAAATTATCTGCTCATTTCCTATTTATCGTCCATATTGCTTCCACATTTTTACCAAGGAAATAACAATAGCACCATTACTGTTCTTCTTCTGTGCAGCTTCCTTTAAAGTACGTATCTACACGTGTTTCAAAAACTATCAATACATGTACTTAACACAAATTATTCTAAATTTTTATTAAGATCATACTTTTACATAGATTTCACCAACGTCATGACATTGGCAAAGCTTGTAATGGTGAAAAGGCTCAGTATCATCTTCAAAGGGCATCTAGTTCCGGATTCTGTTGCAAAGGACATCTAGTTCCGGATCCGGTTGCAAAGGACATCTAGTTCCGGATCCGGTTTCAAAGGACAATGCAGACTCGTGGCCAAACGGTCTCGGTAACTCTGATATTTGTTTGCTCAAAATTACGTATATACAAATAGAGGCCCGACCATAATCTGGAAGACACCTTCCGGCTCGCCTAGGTTATTCTGATCGACGAACTGGGTAAGATTGAAGGGGTGACCGTTGTAGATGACACTGTAACCTGAGTGGACCCAGGAATAGAGGAAGAACTGGTAGCGGTGGACTCTATGGGGTGGCGTCGGGGGGTAGTAGGAGACCACGGTGTGTTGGGGCAGTAGGTGGCCACCCTGGGAATAAATGTAGAAACTTGATAATAAGATGTTAATTTCTTTCCCTCAGTTGTTTTAATTAATAAGAAATGAATGAATTAACGGACAAATTCGAGGCGAAATGGTCGTGTGGTAAGCTGCTGGTACAGTCCATGCTGGCGATAGTTGCCTTACTCTGAGGGCGTGGGTTCGAATCCCGTATGGGACTCGGCCCGAAAAAGTACAAGAATGTGTACTATTGAAGGTAGTGTTATCCCAAATATAACCATGTTATGGACAAATTATGTTAATTCTGTTTCTCAGAATTTCTTTTGAAAATAGTTTAATGGAACAAAATGCAATTGCAACTATAGAATGACTTATAAATGTAATTGAAAGACCTGATACAATGCCTTAAAACTAATTTTAAACATTTGGTTTTTATTCTGTGTGTAACAATTTGAAAATAAAATTTAAAAATAAGCTTGTTTCCGGACGAAGCGAGTAGCCAGGCAATGTCAAGGTTGAGCACAGAACATACATGCATACTCACCAGTACGCTGTCTGTCTCCAGGTTGTTCAAGGAATATATACTAATCAAAGGCTTGTCGATCTCCATGTTGTGCACGGAGCATATATTCAACAGTAGCTTGTCGATCTGCAGGTTGTCAAAATACTCACAAGTAGCTTGTCTATCTCCAGGTTGTCAATATACTTGCCAGTAGCCTGTTGATATCCATGTTGTGCACGGAACATATGCTGACCAGCAGCATGTCGATCACGAGGTTGTTCACGCATCATCAACTCACCAGTAGCCTGTCGAACTCCAGGCTGTTCATTGAACTTATGCTCACAAGTAACTTGTCAATTTCCAGGTTGTTTACGGAACACATACTTACCAGTAGCCTGTCGATTTCCATGTTATGCACAGAACATCCTTCTGGTGCGTCCGGGTCGACCATAACCAGAATGTATTGGTGGCCCTTTTAGGTATAATATAAAAGAGTTCATTTTACTACCGGACATTCATATCAAGGATGGTATTAAGATACAGAGGATAACAAACGGCATTCCGTGTAATATTAGTTCATCAAAGTAGAAAGGTAACGTCATAGTATTATTTATGACGTCACCATGACAATAAATATTTTGGCTTAGAAACATTTGAACCCCGGTATGTTGATCCACTTTGGAAATAGTATTGTAGCTGCTTTCTTCAATTAACTTTTATCACGTGTTTTAAAGAGTATCGCCAAGTTGTGGTTAACGTTGAGATGCCGATATCAATATTAATGTACCAGTTACAAGTAACGCATTATAACATTATCTTCAAATCATGCAGATAAGCCAAAAAAACGTGAACTTACACACAATAATTGTGATTTAATATAAGAATAATCAACGAGTTGCGAGGAATTACGGATTATCTGTCCCGAGTTAATTATTGTGATAAACTCCGAGCTTTAGCGAGGAGTTTGACATAATAATTGACGAGGGACAGATAATTCGTAATTCCGAGCACCGAGTTGGTTATTCTTTTTCTCACCCATGATCATTTTAATGCATAAACATCGAAAAACAAGACGCGAATTCACGATCTTTGATTAGACTGCAAAATACGAATTGTACTCATACGCCATTCATAAACTCTCTCACATCTTCAAGATGCGCACATCTAAATAGTTTACAACTTGCGCTCTTTTCCCCAGTAAGATTCTAAAGTAACTGTTGAATTTTATTCCCAAAATGGTTTACTGATGTAGTAAACAACTCATTTATATCTAAAACAATATCGCAGAATGAGAGATAATTTGTGAAAACGTGAAATGATAATCGCGCTGTTGGAATGCAAGGTAGGCGTGTAATTACGTCACCAAATGACGTCATGGTTAATGACGTCACAAAGCAATGACGTCACGGCAGTGTAGTCGGCGACTCTTGCATGCTGCTTCGCCTTGCAAGTTTAGTACTGTAAATACGATCTCGGAAACATAGGTTGAACATGATTTTATATTAAATATGTTTTACTGACGTGTGACTTCAACTAGGAATGCTCGAAATTGTTCAATTATGTGATTTAGCTTGAATAGGAGAGCTAAGCAATTCATGAATGAGCGTAAAGTAGTTCCGTCAACCAATCAAAACGCAAGTTATATTTAGAAAAACTGTAATTCCCATGACCATTATGAAAACTTTAATACCCGGCATATTTGTGCCCGCTTGGGTAAGAATTTAAATTATTTGAAGGTCACATTTTGGGCATGAATGATTAACGACTGCTACCATGACAACATGAAGTACAAAGAGATTTCGCACGAGCACGCGTGTTATTGATAAGAAAAAAATGAGTAAAAAATGAGAGCAAATATCGTTCAAAAGTCATTTTAATACCAGAAAAAATCGTTTAAAACATTAGCTATCTTCTAAATGTCTGATTGCTGGGAAAAGTAGCAAAAACTGAGAAAGTTCAAGCCTTTTATGACGTCACATAATATAAATGTTTGACCCCGAGCACAAAGAATATTTGCACTTATTTCACCGATTGTGTTTAATTATATATAAAAGGAACATCCATTTGCATTACAGATTTTGCCACTATCACAACAAATAACGAACACTAAAGAGATACTATATATGTAAATACCTGGACACCCCCAGGAAAGTTCATAGCTGGTTTGTTGAAGGTCACATTTTTAGAGAGTTGCACATCACAGTAAACGTTGTAGAACGGTCCATATGTAACTGCCAGAATACTGTTTCTGGATAGGAAAGAAGGGATGTATGCATTGGACACTTAATTCTAGTACTTTGTTTCACAAACTAAATTAAGATGTCAATTTTCGTTTCCTTGTCGAATAATGGTACATAAATCATAATATAATTTTTACCCAATTTTGTGTTTATATATAACTGATTATTAACTGTTCATTACGTCGTGCATGAATGCCCCAGGTCCATATATTTTATACGATATATAGCCTTTTATACGCACTAAATTCCAATGTTATTGCAAAGTCTAAAACATAAACTTATATATCTTAGTAAGCATTTAAACATATGGAAATGATATATTTCTTCTTGTTACATTTAATCTCTTGTAATGTACACTACAAGGCAAATGAAAGTATACACTTTAGTCCTTGTTTTAAATTAAAATATGTATGATTTTCAATTACAAATATCTTGAGTTTTCGACGTCGTACTCTACAACTGAAGGCCTTTAGTCATCAGTCAAAGAATACTTCTACGTCGTTTTAAAAAAAATATTTTAAAATGAAATTTTGAATTTAAAAAGTCTTCAAAAATTAATTTGGATAAAATTGGATAAAAACTGTTCATCGACATATAAAACATACTATATGTGAAAATCTATAAATCTGTAGACATTTACAACATTTTAAACAAGGTATACATAAGGGTCATGTTGGTGAAAATTTATTAAACAAAGATATTTCAACTAAAAAATAACCAATCACAAATTAATTCATTCAAACATCTGCAGATAAGTGGTGTTGTATCGTGCAATAATCACATTTCTTTTAAAATATTGAGTACATCGAAACCACATGAGATGTGTATACTTGCAGTTTATATGCATGTCAGAAAACAATATTCAACCGTAAAACCAAACATTTGGCCCCACAGTTTCATATAGTGCAAACATACCTCCGACACAGATAGTCATCAACTGTACATGAGTCAGACCCCAATGCATTTCGTGTGACAATACATAGGGTTAACACGACCAGCGACTTACACACCATGTTGAGTGTTTTCTGAAGTGTCAGGATTCACAATATACTTTATATACTAGGGGAAAATATGAGTATGACGTTTATTGAAAGAGGTCGTGTTTAATATATAAAATTGATCCTTTTCGTTATTAAACCTTTTTAAAAATATAATTTCAAAATGTTGCTGACTTAAAAGGTAAGCTGCAATGCATTTTGTGAAAGAATGACCTATTAAACATATTAATATTACATGTTTTGTATATGTATGTGCACTATATATCGGGATGTAATTAGCATAAAACCGAGACAATATGCTTTTTAATTTGATGATTAAGGCAAACCACCAAACACCCCAAACCACATGTTTATGCAATAATTATGCCATTGTGATCTGCGGAATTACCCAGTTGTATAGCTAAGCATTCGATATAAAGACCATTTGAGTTGTTTTGATCAAGATTAGTATGTTAAATCGACAAATACAAATGTGCTAAAACACATTGAAATATCATTTACGTGGATAACCAATATGCGCCGGGAGTCAAACCCGGCAGATACGCTTGAGTGACTTCAGTGAATCGTATGTCGGCACTAATAATACGGTGTAATTAAAAGTTGTAAGTAAGTAATTTATGGGGCGATTTCTGAAATTTAAGTCGAATATTTGTCAAGTTTAAATCCCCTTTTCATGAGTCCCGAAAGTGACCATAGAGCATCAGACACTATCTTTAAGTTTTAGATCGTGGTTCATCGATCCTGTTGAAGCTGTAATAGACAACATTATTTCACAAAGGACCAACACGGAGGCCATGCAAGAATCTGTATTTATATTTTCTATGTTTTCAGACAATGGTCCAATGTCTGTGTCAAGCACATTGTTTGTGAACTGTTTAATTAAATTTGTGAGTTCTGTAGTGTGATTACCATTTTACTTTTGCATTATAGGCTATACAAGTACATCATTCACTCAGATATATCAGCATACACCTATTGTTCAGAATATTTACAACGTTATTTCAAAGCATTGTTTGAATATCATACCTAATGGTCTACGGAGCCACCTTATCTTCAGTGTACAAACATGTATGCATTATCTATGAAAATGTTTATATGAATACATATCTACTTTTTATATGTCAGTAGCTGTCTATTCGTTTTTATATGTCAGTAGCTGTCTATTCGTTTTTATATGTCAGTAGCTGTCTATTCGTTTTTATATTTCAGTAGCTGTCTATTCGTTTTTATATGTCAGTAGCTATCTATTCGTTTTTATATGTCAGTAGCTATCTATTCGTTTTTATATGTCAGTAGCTGTCTATTCGTTTTTATATGTCAGTAGCTGTCTATTCGTTTTTATATGTCAGTAGCTATCTTTTCGTTTTTATATGTCAGTAGCTATCTATTCGTTTGTATATGTCAGTAGCTGTCTATTCGTTTTTATATGTCAGTAGCTGTCTATTCGTTTTTGTATGTCAGTAGCTATCTATTCCTTTTTATATGTCAGTAGCTATCTATTCGTTTTTATATGTCAGTAGCTATCTATTCGTTTTTATATGTCAGTAGCTGTCTAATCCTTTTTATATGTCAGTAGCTATCTATTCGTTTTTATATGTCAGTAGCTATCTATTCGTTTTTATATGTCAGTAGCTGTCTATTCGTTTTTATATGTCAGTAGCTATCTATTCGTTTTGATATGTCAGGAGCTGTCTATTCGTTTTTATATGTCAGTAGCTGTCTATTCGTTTTTATATGTCAGTAGCTATCTATTCGTTTTTATATGTCAGTAGCTATCTATTCGTATTGATATGTCAGTAGCTGTCTATTCGTTTTTATATGTCAGTAGCTATCTATTCGTTTTTATATGTCAGTAGCTATCTATTCGTTTTTATATGCCAGTAGCTATCTATTCGTTTTTATATGTCAGTAGCTGTCTATTCGTTTTGATATGTCAGTAGCTGTCTATTCGTTTTTATATGTCAGTAGCTATCTATTCGTTTTTATATGTCAGTAGCTATCTATTCGTTTTTATTTGTCAGTAGCTATCTATTCGTTTTGATATGTCAGTAGCTATCTATTCGTTTTTATATGTCAGTAGCTATATATTCCTTTTTATATGTCAGTAGCTGTCTATTCCTTTTTATATGTCAGTAGCTGTCTATTCGTTTTTATATGTCAGTAGCTGTCTATTCGTTTTTATATGTCAGTAGCTATCTATTCGTTTTTATATGCCAGTAGCTATCTATTCGTTTTATATGTCAGTAGCTATCTATTCGTTTTTATATGTCAGTAGCTATATATTCGTTTTTATATGCCAGTAGCTATCTCTTCGTTTTCATATGTCAGTAGCTGTCTATTCGTGTTTATATGTCAGTAGCTATCTATTCGTTTTTATATGTCAGTAGCTGTCTATTCGTTTTGATATGTCAGTAGCTGTCTATTCGTTTTTATATGTCAGTAGCTGTCTATTCGTTTTTATATGTCAGTAGCTATCTTTTCGTTTTTATATGTCAGTAGCTGTCTATTCGTTTTGATATGTAAGTAGCTGTCTATTCGTTTTGATATGTCAGTAGCTGTCTATTCGTTTTTATATGTCAGTAGCTATCTATTCGTTTTTATATGTCAGTAGCTGTCTATTCGTTTTGATATGTCAGTAGCTGTCTATTCGTTTTTATATGTCAGTAGCTATCTATTCGTTTTTATATGTCAGTAGCTGTCTATTCGTTTTTATATGTCAGGAGCTGTCTATTCGTTTTTATATGTCAGTAGCTATCGATTCGTTTTTATATGTCAGTAGCTGTCTATTCGTTTTTATATGTCAGTAGCTGTCTATTCGTTTTTATATGTCAGTAGCTATCTATTCGTTTTTATATGTCAGTAGCTGTCTAATCCTTTTTATATGTCAGTAGCTATCTATTCCTTTTTATATGTCAGTAGCTGTCTATTCCTTTTTATATGTCAGTAGCTATCTATTCCTTTTTATATGTCAGTAGCTGTCTATTCCTTTTTATATGTCAGTAGCTATCTATTCCTTTTTATATGTCAGTAGCTGTCTATTCCTTTTTATATGTCAGTAGCTATCTATTCGTTTTTATATGTCAGTAGCTGTCTAGTCGTTTTTATATGTCAGTAGCTGTCTATTCCTTTGTATATGTCAGTAGCTATCTATTCGTTTTCATATGTCAGTAGCTGTCTATTCGTTTTTATATGTCAGTAGCTGTCTATTCGTTTTTATATGTCAGTAGCTATCTATTCGTTTTTATATGCCAGTAGCTGTCTATTCGTTTTTATATGTAAGTAGCTGTCTATTCGTTTTTATATGTCAGTAGCTGTCTATTCGTTTTGATATGTCAGTAGCTGTCTATTCGTTTTTATATGTCAGTAGCTGTCTATTCGTTTTTATATGTCAGTAGCTATCTATTCGTTTTTATATGTCAGTAGCTGTCTATTCGTTTTGATATGTCAGTAGCTGTCTATTCGTTTTGATATGTCAGTAGCTGTCTATTCCTTTTTATATGTCAGTAGCTATCTATTCGTTGTTATATGTCAGTAGCTGTCTATTCGTTTTGATATGTCAGTAGCTATCTATTCGTTTTTATATGTCAGTAGCTATCTATTCGTTTTTATATGTCAGTAGTTGTCTATTCGTTTTTATATGTCAGTAGCTGTCTATTCGTTTTTATATGTCAGTAGCTATCTATTCGTTTTTATATGTCAGTAGCTGTCTATTCGTTTTGATATGTCAGTAGCTATCTATTCGTTTTTATATGTCAGTAGCTGTCTATTCGTTTTTATATGTCAGTAGCTATCTATTCCTTTTTATATGTCAGTAGCTGTCTATTCGTTTTTATATGGCAGTAGCTGTCTATTCCTTTGTATATGTCAGTAGTTATCTATCCGTTTTTATATGTCAGTAGCTGTCTTTTCGTTTTTATATGTCAGTAGCTGTCTATTCGTTTTTATATGTCAGTAGCTATCTATTCGTTTTTATATGTCAGTAGCTGTCTAATCGTTTTTATATGTCAGTAGCTGTCTATTCGTTTTTATATGTCAGTAGCTATCTATTCTTTTTTATATGTCAGCAGCTATCTATTCGTTTTTATATGTCAGTAGCTGTCTATTCGTTTTTATATGTCAGTAGCTATCTATTCGTTTTTATATGTCAGTAGCTATCTATTCGTTTTTATATGTCAGTAGCTGTCTATTCGTTTTTATATGTCAGTAGCTATCTATTCCTTTTTATATGTCAGTAGCTGTCTATTCCTTTTTATATGTCAGTAGCTATCTATTCCTTTTTATATGTCAGTAGCTGTCTATTCGTTTTTATATGTCAGTAGCTGTCTATTCCTTTTTATATGTCAGTAGCTGTCTATTCGTTTGTATATGTCAGTAGCTGTCTATTCGTTTTTATATGTCAGTAGCTATCTATTCGTTTTTATATGTCACTAGCTATCTATTCGTTTTTATATGTCAGTAGCTGTCTATTCGTTTTTATATGTCAGTAGCTATCTATTCGTTTTTATATGTCAGTAGCTGTCTATTCGTTTTTATATGTCAGTAGCTGTCTATTCCTTTGTATATGTCAGTAGCTATCTATTCGTTTTCATATGTCAGTAGCTGTCTATTCGTTTTTATATGTCAGTAGCTGTCTATTCGTTTTTATATGTCAGTAGCTATTTATTCGTTTTTATATGCCAGTAGCTGTCTATTCGTTTTTATATGTCAGTAGCTGTCTATTCGTTTTTATATGTCAGTAGCTATCTATTCGTTTTTATATGTCAGTAGCTATCTATTCGCTTTTATATGTCAGTAGCTGTCTATTCGTTTTTATATGTCAGTAGCTATCTATTCCTTTTTATATGTCAGTAGCTGTCTATTCCTTTTTATATGTCAGTATCTATCTATTCGTTTTTATATGTCAGTAGCTGTCTATTCGTTTTTATATGTCAGTAGCTGTCTATTCCTTTGTATATGTCAGTAGCTATCTATTCGTTTTTATATGTCAGTAGCTGTCTATTCGTTTTTATATGTCAGTAGCTGTCTATTCCTTTGTATATGTCAGTAGCTATCTATTCGTTTTTATATGTCAGTAGCTGTCTATTCGTTTTTATATGTCAGTAGCTGTCTATTCCTTTGTATATGTCAGTAGCTATCTATTCGTTTTTATATGTCAGTAGCTGTCTATTAGTTTTTATATGTCAGTAGCTGTCTATTCGTTTTTATATGTCAGTAGCTATCTATTCGTTTGTATATGTCAGTAGCTGTCTATTCGTTTTTATATGTCAGTAGCTGTCTATTCGTTTTTATATGTCAGTAGCTATCTATTCGTTTTTATATGCCAGTAGCTGTCTATTCCTTTTTATATGTCAGTAGCTGTCTATTCGTTTTTATATGTCAGTAGATATTTATTCGTCGTTTTACATGTATGCCTGTACTTCTCTATTCTCAGTTTTATATGCCATTACTTATAGCCGATATAAGCCATTTAAAGTGTGACTTCTTTGTTGGTATACCTTCCGCTTTATTTCTGCGTTAGAAGTTTTAAAAGAAATAAACTGTATATATGAAAACAAGATCGATAAACATGACAGCAAACTATAAACAAGTAAACAGGTGGAACATCAATATGTTGCAAATGTGGAAAGTCGATAAATCGGACAGTTTTATTGTGTCTAAATTAAAATATGACAAGACATCATATTTAATAATAGACAATATTATATTAAATATGCTACAAGGCTTCAACACCGATAAGCTGACTACTGAAGTTATCACTTCTCCGATAATGTGTCTCAAGGGAAATTTCACTGTTGGCATGCTCATTAATATGGTGCGTACATCCATCATCGGTCGGTATAAAAGAACTGAATGTTAACTCATTAAAGGGGCAGTAGCACGTTTTTTTTCAAAAAAATGTTTTTCAAATTTCCCATTTATAATGATAGTTTATGTCATTTATGTTTACTTTAGAGGGTAAAACATCTTATAACACAAACCAATTATCCCTAGTGGTAATAACGATGTTGCGTATAAAGCAAAAATTGCCATTTTATTATAGTTTTCTATTATTGACATTATTTTTAAAATACATTTCATCAACTTATTTCAGTGAAAAAACGTGCTACTGCTCCTTTAAACGGTTTTCGATTATTGTATTACCTTGGAAAGATCTTGTTGAACGTGATTATGACTAAGAATAATGTCTATTAAAATGATGTGACATTAAGATTAGTTTCAATTTGAATTACATGTGGTGTATGTTTGAAATAGCTTAGAATGACTTAAATTTGCGTATATTTTATAAATTGAAATTGATTTCCAAGTCAACATTTTTGTGACGATACCATTTCACTCTAAATTGATCATAATGTTGATTTCATGTAGTCGTACTGCAAACATACCTGTCCGATATTCTAGTCAGTTTTTATTGATAGTTTAGTCTAAAAATGAGAATGTGATAGTATGTATGCCACAACAAGTCTCACTAGCTCGTATATTAATTAGCCTTTCTGGTCAACGCTTTCCATGTAAAGAATGTTTTCCATTGAAAATTACAAACGGCATACATTTCCTAAAACGCCCCTACCTTGAATCGAATCGGAAAGTTTACGACTCGCATGACTTCAGTCTTATAAACCTCTAGTGACGTCACTCTATTGTTCTATTAGGTTCTACTTTTACCGGGTAAACCTCTATTGTCAGTTTGCCGGGCGTTCTCCCATCCTCGATAATCCAGCGCTTTTTGTTCCGATAAATCAAAAAGCGCTGGATTATCGAGGATGGAGATATCGATGTCGTCATTGATCGATATACCAAAAAATGTCCTCAAATTTAATTAAAATCAAAAACTTTGACAAATATTATATAGGTTTTTAAAACTTACTTGACAAGCAGTAGTGTTTGATGTGTCGATAGCGTGTAGACATAAAATCGTAAAGTACAGTGCCGTGCCGGTGACGTGATTTTCATAGACGTGCATGTAAATTTAATCTGGGATAAATAATTTTCATAGATACGATTGATTTATATCCGAATCTATTCACATTTATCAGGTTTGTGGGGAATCGACTTGGCTACAACCTCATAATTTAAGTTTAATTTTCCGTTTACTATATTGGGAACGGCAGAACTTTGATCAACATATATACGTAGTTGTGAAAACATTTAACATGACGGTCTACGGGAAACGTTTTTATCTAACGTACACATGTAGGGAAATTGGATGACATTAGTTAATTATCGTCCAAAAATTTAATTTAAAATATTTTCTTCAAGCTGATTTAAACAGAACTTATTTCATGAAAATCATTTATCTCAGCGTAAATTAACATGCAAGTCTATATGGAAATACGACACTGTACGAATATAACTGCCACGTAGGCCTACTGTAGGCCTAATTACATGAGAAATGTGAATTTGTAGTTATAAATGTTGGAGGCAAATTACTTGAAAAATAGTAAACATCAGTTTATTTCACTCTTGCACTTGTCTGTTGCAGGTACCGTTATCAACCGCCTCTTGTAGGTGAGAGTTTTTGTAAATGATTTGTGACATAGGCCTACCAACTTGAATCCATCAACAATCTCATACTTAATTTCGACTGGCATTTTTATTTGCTACACATTGAAATAAAGGATGAACTGTTACCAAATCTTGAGTTTTTGTCCAAATTATAACTTATCTGCGGTAGTCCAGTCCAGCGGCCTTCGAGAGATTCCGTACTCCAGTGATCGAGATGAAATGACACCCGACCTTCAAGAGTTCTACTATGTGCGCAGGTACTCACTTGACAGCTAGTGTAGAATCAAGGAAATTGATGGGATATCTTTCTTCAACACTTGTCAGCTAAATCAGATTGTTTTCCCCCATAAGGTATTGTCTTTTTTGCCTCAACACTTTGATAGAATTGCTCAAATATTCGTTAGGCTTACTATTTGCATCATATAAATTATATGATATAGATTTGTTTTTGACATTTGTTTAAATATTAACACGTGTTCATATTTAAATTGACAATTGTTCATTGTCATATTTAATTTACAGTGCTTGTAGTAAATTTAGTATTGTTTACGTTTTAAACAAGAATTTAGTTTTGCTCCTAATCTCCAAACACATTACATGTGTGACAAACGGTACACGACATTCATTTTTAAAACTTTGTTCAAAGGGGTCGCTTACACTCGTAAACAAACCATAGCTTAACAAACTTATGTCTGATTGTGATTATGTTCCGTTTGTACACATATATGTCTATATTAAATGTATAGATTACCAACCAATACCTTATGGGGAAACGTTCTATTTTCTGATTGGCTGAGAATGGAATTCCCCAATGTGGTTTCCACTTGGTTATCGTTTGTCGACAATTATAATACTCCATTTGGAAATTAATATAATTAGATGCTTTTGATTTATAGTTCATCTTTTATTCTTTATTTATTAATTATATATAGTAACATGCATTACGTTTATAATTATGTCAGATAAATTAAACTATGCGCACACTGTACTATGTAGCCTAAGTATTGCTTCTTTTATGATATCTGAATTTACCATCTTAAAATTATAAATATCCTTTAGTATCAATATTAATAACCCTAATCAAAAATGAAAACAATGTTTTCGATTCTCAATTTATAAATACTTCTTGAAATCGTGTGATCCCACATCTTGTCAATCGCTCATGATATATACTGCCATGACGTTTTCGAGCATGTGCTGAGATCTGCACATCTGTCCACTTGTGTCGTCTGCCGCTTGTGTTTTGAATTTTGAATTGAGGTATTCGTCCCGTAATTACATGTGAATCAATAGCGAAAACAATTTAATAATTGGAGGTAGAAAATAATATCTTCTGCTTCTGGCACTTCTGGACTTGTCTGGTGATTTTATTTTTTCTTGAAGCTTCTAAAGGGAAGTAATAATAAACTGACTTCCGTTGCCACGTCATTTCCGGAATGCAATAAATTTTGATCTAGTTTTTACAGTAAAGGTAGGATTTTTGTCATATATTATTGTCAAAAGACCTTACACATTTGTTGCAGATACTTTATTTATTAATACACAATTTATTCGATGACGAATTAGACGTTTCTGAGCTTGTATTACAGTGTAGAAAATGTCATTTGGTCATCGTTTTCTCTGTTGACCGGCCTCAGGTTATTGTTTGCATCGAATTTGTATCCGTTGTTTACACAGTGCTGTTAGTGAAATGCTACGGTTATCACATTAAAAATCACATGGTATAAACATATGAATCTCTTTGTATCCACGTGATAATTTTGGTAGCTATTGAAACAATTATTCTTAATCTATTGCTTGTATTCGTTCTAATTACCGAAGTACGCCATTTTGATTTGAAACAGACGATTTCCGAGACATCAGCATGGGTAATAGCTTGCTTTTCGAAAAGTGTAATTTCTACAGTGATGAAACTTTATTGATACCACTTTTAGTTATTGTTGATATTTATTCTTAAGTATTGATTCTTTGTGTTCTGTAGTTTGTGAGAAAAGTTGATGAATTTATCAAACAATAATAACGTCTCCGTTTTATGTTGACTTCCAACGATGTTAGATAATTTATCGCCATGGTAACTACAGTAATCGGATAACAGTAAAAATCCTTGTGAATATTCGGTTACAACCCTGAATTCGTAAAATGTGAATTTATCTGAATTTTTTTAGTTTTATATTTCAAATGATCGATCCTGGATAAATCGCCCAGATGACAAAAAAATAGATTTCATGAAAAAAGTACTACTTTGCTGTTTCAAGGATTATTTCTTCATTATTGTAAGTGGTATGACAATAAAAAATATATGATCACATAGCCTAGTGTGTGAAATTTTGCTTAAAATACTTGTTTACTTTTTGATTAATTTCAATTATCGCAACGTTGTTGATTTTACGGCGCTTCAGCTGAAATTAATCCAGATGACAGTGGGTGTTAGCCTAAAACAATCCATCAGGCTAAAGGTTAAAGAGTAAGTATATACTCCGAAGTGTTTTACATTAAAGAAGTCGTTTTCAAGAAAATCTTCCTGTTCCTAAGTCTGGGTTGTGTTTGTTCCAAGACGTTTACGGTAGTTAAACAATCTCAAGAATAACGGAAGTGATTTATTCAACTTATACACAGTATAGCTCATGGGTGAAACTGTACAAATCAATAGACGAGACCCTTTCACTTACAAACAGTCACAGGCTAGATATTGAAAACAACAAAGTCAGCATGAATGGACTCTCTCTCTCTCTCTCTTCTCTCTCTCTCTCTCTCTCTCTCTCTCTCTCTCTCTCTCTCTCTCTCTCTCTCTCTCTCTCTCTCTCTCTCTCTCTCATTAACTCAAATCTTAGATTTACTTCGCATTATGCAATCATATGATCTTATATCATATATATATTCTATACAATAACATATACACTATATACGATAACACACAAATAACACTGAGAATCAGGAATTTATTCAACATAATTTATTAATTTAAACTTAACCATATTCACACTTGTGAAGCCGTATGGCTTTCAAACATTCATGGCGCGGCCCGGGTGTCAATTTCCGAATATGGCGGGGGTGGGGTCAGCGGAAATAAAGTCCTGTAATCCGGAAGTGCTTCACCCGGATTGTTATAAAAGGCCATATTGTTCGCTCCGGCGAGAGTCCGGGGGGTTCTGTAATGAAAGTATCTGGAGCTCCTCTCGGCAGGTCTCTGATAGGGTAAAGTCTGTACATTAGTGCGGCTCACTGGCGGACTCCGTCCTTTCCGTGTGAAGATGTAATAAACTAGGGCAACTATCACCGTGAGGAAGATGATGCTCCCGACAACGCTGAGTCCGATCAGGATGGGCTCATTGTTAGTCATTGGGGCTGGTGTGGTCTTCGTGGAACCTAAACAAATAAATATTTATTGATATACACTCAACCGCAAAAGAAACGTCACCATGCAAAATACAATAATTCAATCCGTGACTGATAAACACTACTGAAACAGAGATACGCTATATTTTCAGAAGCCATCTAAACTAAATGCGTAATTTCAAAACATTATCCGGTCATATTTCTATTTCTTTTAGAAATCCTCGTTTTCGCATCTCATTAACTAGGATTGGAGAGTCAAAAACGACTTTATTGGCTTGTTCTATGACGTCCTATATATAGAGTAAATACGCGTCGACAAATTTAAGTCTAAGAAGGTTAATTATGTCGAATTTATCTTTTGCTTATAAAAAATCAATTGTTTATTTAAATGCAAAACATTCTTGCCAAACAAACTTTGAAAAAGCGATTTAAACAGCCCATGTGTACTTTTACAGATATAAACATAAAATAATTATTCTCTTATGTCTGAAATTGCGAGTACCCCTTTACGAATCCTCTTCCTATATGAAGCATTCAAAGTCTACTTTCTCCGACAGCAGTATTGCGCTTTTTACACTGTTGAAGATGTGGTGACTTTTCTTTTGTGGTTGAGTGTAAGTGTGTGCAAATATTGTATACACGGAATCACGAATTGAGAAAGCTGTAATGGCAGCGCTTGCGAGCGCACAATGCGAGCAATATAAGGTATTTCAGGTTGGAGACGTTTAGCATGGGCAATTTCCACTGCGGAAGCAATGTTTTTGATATTAACAAGTATTTTTTATTTTTTTTTTATGAAATCATGTCTTATGCCATTCAAGAAATACAAACAATTTTTTGTTAAATACTATTAGGGTAATTAACGACTAGAACGAAGGCGACATGTCAATAACTGGCCTACTACATGTATGTCTATCTCATGTTGATATCGCCTTTTAGAAAATAACACTTATTAACTAGTATTTTTAATAGTGTTGTGCGTTGATTAATACATCGATCCATGAGCATTTACTGATTTGAAGAATTCAGTTGCGAAGATATATATTAAAATAATTTTCGTGCAGGGGTTCGACTGAAACGTTTATCAATTCCTTATGATGTCAAATCAAATCATGTACATTGAGTTATCACTATTTTATATCTTCAATCGTGGGAATTTATTCTTTGTTATAAAGAATATTTGTCATTTTAATATTTAATTCTAAATTCTACAGGTACATTTCCGTTGAGATAAACTTACATTGTTTTGACAACGATGATTTTCGTTTTATGTCAATGAAATATTTTATTAGAACTGTAACTTAGTTTTGGAGAAGTGTCACATATAAACTGAGGTACAAAAGAAACTTTACACCCTATTGTTTCACTCATACAGTATACATAATAAAATAAATTCATATGATAGAACCGGGATATTATTTAATGTTCAGTGTTGACTCATTCGGCAAACAATCATACTCGTTTTTTTTTCAAACATGCCGAGTTAGAGTCACTGGAAGGACCAAGGGGTATAACATCCTTTTTACACCAACATGACCCCTACAATGTTTATGATGTTGGAAATGTGTGCAGAATGAGGCACATTTATTTATTTTCACTTAGCAGATGTCTTATATGTCGATGAACAGTTGTATTTTATCCAAATTAATTTTTGAGGAATTTATTAATTTAAAATTTAATTTTTCCCCCAAAAAAATTAAAACCACATAGAATTACTCCTTGGCTGATGACTAAACGCCTGCACTTTTCAGTTTTAGAGTACGACTTCGAAAGATATTTGTAATTGAAAATCAAACATATGGCAAAACCAACTGAGGTCTAAAGTTTCTTTTATATCTCAGTTTATTAGTTTTTACCTTGGTATTTAGATTTGGAAGTCGGTATACTTTGTGTATTTCAAAACATTAATCACTGCGTGGAAAGCGATTAAGGATTGCTTTTTGTGGGGTTTTTTTTACAGTAACAAACTATTCTATATCGTTAAATATCTAATATACGATAGGAGGAATCATATGCTCAAATAATTCATAGAAAGTTACTTACAAAAGGTTTGGGGGGAGAGAGTACGATTACGATAACATGTCAACATGATCGTTTTTGCTGAGAGTTCGTATTATTATTCGTACATTCTTCCTTGATAAATATGGTGACCCTTTGACTCCAAATATGGGTCACATGGGTCATGACCTAAAAATCTATTTTCATCTTCTCCAGTCTAAAGAGCTCTCGAAAACTGTCATATTGTGTACAGACTCCTTCGACAATGGGGATTCTACATTGTAGATTTTGGCGACCCTGTGACTCAAAATTTGTGTCACAAGGGTAATGACTTTCAAAACCTTTTTTTCAGCTTACAAAAAGCTATAGAACGCTGAAATGTTGTGTACATGCCCCTGATATCATGTTTATACACACTGCCGATATTAAATTATAGATTTGGTGACACTGGTTCGCCTAATAAATAATAATGGCCTCGGAGGCCATGGCATAATAACCTATTTTCCTCAATGTATTTGCAGGAATTGTGATGATTAGTCCCAGTTTCATCTAAACTAAATGTCCAGTCAAGATTTTGTTATGCACTGACAATTATGAAAACTGTTTTTCCATGAATATTCTTCTACATTATATTGGAAATATTTTGTTTCATTTTTCATCAAACAATATAAATCCTGGTGAGCTCCATAGCCCATGGTTCTATTTTTATATTTCATTATGTAATTATGTACAAACTGTTGTGAGTCGTTTGTTTTATTTTATGTGCAGAAAACTAATTTCAATATGAGGATTTACCCAATATTTATCTTTTAAGATATATGCATACATCCAGGACAGAGGAGTTGTTCAAGTGGATACAGGGACATGCCAACAGATATTTTGACCTGAATATTACATTAAACAAGGATTTACAGTTGATAAATCGAGTTCAGTGCCATGTGTGTATTTGACAAATCACACGGTTTTATTTATATTTTATGTGCGCTTCGCCGCTGATTTTGTCGCTTTCTGACACTTGGGCTGTCTGTACCTTCCAAATTTGTAACAAGTATTAAAACTAACAAATTATATCATTACGTGATTCCTTATGTTTGTATCATTTATCATTAATATGTTGTTGTAACTGCAATATATTTGTTATCAAAAGGAAACAAAGCCCCATTTTGTGTTGTTTACAAAATAATGTTTTGCGGATTTGCTGACTCATCAATTTTGAAGTTTTGATATCAGGTAACCATTTGTATTGATCAATTCAGACAAAATACGACGTTGTTTAAGGAGCATGGGTTGGATATATGTATTTAACTGAATAGTCAAAATAAGCTGTTAATCTGTTTGATTTATGAAAAAAACAAGTTTCCGTAGCAGGAAAACACCCACACTACCATATACTTTTTACTAATTTTGGGACGGAATTATGTTATCAGTAACATATTTACATAAGAAAAAAAGTCTAATACCAGAAATAATATAATTTTCAATTTTGCCAAAATTACTCCTAATTTTCCCAGAAACTCCCACAAAATGTGACGGACACAGTGTTCTTTGTTATTGCTGATTTTTCTATCAAACATTTTTTTAAAAAGCATAGTTAGTTAGAAAAAAAGTTTAAAACTAGAAATTTGAACATCCGGCAACCACTGCTGGGTCATATATTGAGAGGAAAGCCCGGAGCGGGAAGACAAGTGGTTACCACTTTACTGAATTAATACTGAATGAATCCACTACTCACTCTAAGCAAAACGTTAAATGCATGAAAATGAAGCCACTGTACACTCACTCACACAAGAAATGCACCACATTTTCAAAATAAAAAAAAAACGAAATACTGCTGCCGGAGAAAGTCGATTTTGAATTATGTTTATAGAGACACGGCTTCTACCCGCAATTTCATACATCAGATCTATAGTATAATACTTTTCATGTCGGTTTTCCATCGCTTTTTTTGGCCATTTACTTAAAAAATCATAAAATGTAGAAATTTAATTAATAAAACATTATGTCGACATAAATACCCTTCTTGGAGTTAAATTTGTTGACGAGTCTTCCAACGTATTTATCACTCGTAGATTGAATTTTATCATCTAAATCTGGCTCCTACAGTAGATATATCACTTGTATGAGATCAAGCGATATCTACATGCGATATCTACATTGTAGATAACGCTACAATCAAAACGTCACAATCCTATTACATCATCAGTTAATGACATCACAAAGCTTTGGCGTCACTGAGAACACTGCTGACAATGTTATGACGTCACAACGCTGATAACGTAACATTGTTATGATACCATAATGATTATGACGTCATAATGATATTACCTCACTGAGATCACTGCTGAAGAAGCTAAATGGCAGTTGTATGTTTCAGATATATGTTCATTCTTTTGCCGAATAATAATGATAATAATTGTTGAAGAATGATTTAGGCCACCGTTTTTTTACAACTTTAAACAACGAGTGGATATTTTAGTCTGTACGATGACACTTCTTTTGCTTTTGCAGTCAAAAACCTTTAATTCTGAGAAGCGTCTCTCTTCTTTATCCTAAAAACTAAAAGGACCAATGAACTCACTGCTATACTGGATCTTGAATCCCTTCCTCTGCACGCTGTTGTCCGAGGAGAAGTAGACAAGCAAACTGTTCCCGGTGCTTGTGAGTCGTGGCGTGGACTCCCCGCAGAACTTCTGGAGGATGTTGCTTGAGATGTCAGGTCCTGCATGAAGTGGATTTGGAAACATTATACACTTATAGACTGGTGATGAGGTCAATACCTGTTTTTATGGACCCGAGAAAACAATATTGACCAAGGACAAAACCTGGTTTTATGGGCCCTAGAAAACAATATTGACCAAGGACGATGTCCGCGGTCAATTTTGTTTTCTCTGGTCCATAACAACAGGTATTGTTCGAATTCATCTGTCCATACTTGTTTGATTATGTATTGAATACAGGCAACGAAAGGAAAACAATGAAATAAGTCAAAATGTAACTTGGTTTGAAGAGCTACTACGGTTACAAACTACGGGCAAATGCCGTCATGATAATAATAGCATGACGTTATGCAACAATCGTTTGACGTTAGGGCCTATGCAACAATAGTTTGATGTCACTCAAGTCAATACTGCTTTTGATCGGACTCGGGATGGAGTCAATATGTTGTATTTTTTATTATGTGAGCGTGTTTTTCTAGCGATCTGATTGGTCATAGGCGATCACGTGACCGTCTACAGAAAAGCATATTGACCCCAACCCGAGTCCGACCAAAAACCGTATTGACTTGAGTTACTAAAAATAGATTTCGAGACACCCGGATGTGGACTTCCCTAAGATTCAGCCAATCGAATTGCTATGTTTGACGGAATCACCGTTTCGCTTCATTTGCTATCGCCGAGATGACAGATCGTAAACAAAGTCGTTTCGCCGAACTTTCAGAAGTTGAAAAAGTTATATTTTGGAAACTGTTGATGCAAAACACTCTAAAAACGCAACGTCGACTGCCGTAAGTGTTTTGAGGGAATATTTGAATCAAAAAGGTAAATCTGCGGAATTTGAAAACCTCGCCACTGAAGATTTAGGCCATCAAAGTTTTACCTAGAAGCACGGACTGAAAAGGGTGAAAAATACAAAAAGCAACGACAATGGCCAATAGACACGGCACCCAGAGATACCTTGAGAAAACAAGACCTGAGATTGATATCATTCGAGGCGCTGATTTTAAAACTTCAAGCAAAACTTTCAAGGAATTGAAGCGGACTGGCTTCGGCGAAATTACTCGATCATCATCCCCCGATAGCGGATAGCATATTTAGTCAAACTCTATGACTGCGTTTGCAGTGATGACAGTCCAGTTTATCTTCACGTGATCGCCTCTCGACTAATCAGATAGCTGGGAAAATATGCTTACGTTACAACATATATTGAATTGGGCCGTTTGCCACATGGACTTTAGTGATTATAGAGTAGCTTAGCGTAATGCTTACGTATGCCATTTAAAGTTCAGTAAAAAAGGTTGCTATGTGAAGGAAACGCCTAAAAGCACTGATTTGGGGGGTTGTGGGGGGTTGTGTGTGGTAGGGGGGGGGGGGTTGAAGTTATTAGTTTCATGACCGTTTTGTGTTGCCCATATAAATTCAACATATAGTAATAATACACTGTCTTGCCTAATTTCGTAACATCATTTTCTGGTGGTATCTCATTCCATAGCTTTTAACATTTGAGAAGAAGACTTGTCCGTCTTAATTAGTTTCCGTTTTGTCCACAATGGCAATGCTTCTGGTTAAAACAAACTGTCCCTAGACCCCGTTACTTACCGTCATGGACAATGACATAGTCATACACGCAGGTGGTTGAATATTCGATCTCAGAATCAAGCACGTCAATGGTGATGACGTCACTCTGGTTTGCGCTTTGCAAGACCCACTTTTGTCCTGTATTGCTGCAGAATTAAGTAAATGTATGTTTGAAAAGCAATATGTTTTAACATGTCTGTAGTTAAAACTTCTATTTCACTTTCACGTGAATAAGTTATGTTGTATATTTCTTTCACGATTCCTATGATTATAAACATGAAATCTTTTTAATGAAATATCCAGTCAAGTAAAAGAACATGCTTTGAACAAATTATTTTGCTTAGGCTTCGCCACGCACTTATTTATTACATACTTTAACAATCATATCGGGGTTCATATTTTTCATACGATGCCCTAGGGCAAAATATCACTTTGTCATAGTGATCTGACGTCATATACACTACTATGACGTCACGTTTCGTCAATCGCGTTGCGTTCTAAATTAAGAGACGACCGGTCGCCAGCCTATTGTTGACTGGATTTTAGCGTATTTTCATTACTTAAATGACTTCTGTAATAAATAGAATATTATAATCGTGTCTGTCATACTGTATTTACGTCACTCGTGCCTGAATGTCGGTTTATCACTTGCTCTCGCTCGGGGAATACTAATATTCAAGCACTCGTGTCCTAATATTCGATATATATATGATTCAATGCTCCACTACCCTTTCTATGTATAAAATATACAACTTGAGGTTAGGTGATGTGGGGTTTAAAGCCGCTTTCAAGAGTAATTCACTTTACAAAGACTGCAAGTTTTAAGGCAGGGAGAAAGCCCGCAACGCCATGTGGCTAAGCATTGCGGTGAAACCTGCGAACATCGGCTGGAAATTCAGTGTAGCATTACACCCAAACTGCATGTAGAACAATCTACTGCATACAAAGTTGCCGTGCTCCTGGGATTAGAACCCCGGACCTCTTGATCCGAAGCTGAACACGCTAATTACTGCGCTATCAACTTGAATATAACTGGTAATGCTGCATGACACCTAGATACATTTATGTACATATTCCAAAAGGTGTCTTTTGAACAAATTGCCACGATGATGCCGTCACGTCAAGACAGGTGTTTAACTGTTCTTGCCCATAACATAAGAAACTAATACACTTCATTAACTGCAAAAGTTGTGATTATTAATGGACCTTTCAATTGAAGGTATCTTAAGAAGAAAAGTTAACATTGATATATTTCATTATTCATTGCACTTAAAAGGGGCAGTAGCACGTTGTTTGCAAATTTTATTTTTTAAATTCCCATTTTTAATGATGGTTTATGCCATGTATATTTACTTTAGAGGATAAGACATCTTATCATACAAACCAATTATCCGTAGTGGCAATAACGGTGTTGCGTATAAAGCGAAAATTGCATGGCGGCCATTTTAATGAGAACACATTTTATTATTTCGAATGACAAAAACGATTCCAATGGCGTAACCGAACCATGTACACTCAACGTGATTTTCCGAAGAGAAAAGGTTCTCTTACTTTTCATAACAATATTTTTTAAATACATTTCATCAACTTATTTGAGCGAAAAAACATGCTACTGCCCCATTAAAACGGAGTATCATTGCCACTGTTCAAGCTTGGCGGCAAGCGTAACGTTCTTCCTCTCATAAGCGCCGGACCTCGGCTAGCTAGCTATTACACCCGTGGGCCACTTGCTACCCACCAATGGCAAGCCTCTAGCTACCTGCCAACATTTACCCACTTGCTATTATACCCATGGGCCACCATCCTGTCTCATGGTATAACGTACGCTAGTGCAACTGTGCAACCATGGGTGCAGAGGAAGGCTATACCTTCGCGAGGTGACGTATGTTCCAGCCAATCACATAGTTTTCTCGCCCTGTTGGCGATAAAATTTAGCCAATCACATAGAAATGCAGCTGGCTTTCGCACTTCCGCAAAATGGCGACTTCCTTAGATAAGCGAGTTTAAATCGAAGAGATTTTTCCCGTCAAATTGTCTCAGACGCAGACCATTGAATGGGACATGCTGTTCATCGAGGAAGGTTTGGTAAACGTTTGATGACACGGTTTGAGAGATCGTTATGATATCCGCAGTGATAAACCACAAAGAACACAGGCGGAAGCCGACTCGCCTTTCAAGTGATATCATTGATTGTCTATATCTAAATTGTTCCTCGATTACGTCACCCCGCGAAGGTATAGGCGTCCTCTGCACCCAGGGTATGAACGTTGCATTAGCGTACGGTATACCCTGAGACAGGATGATGGGCCACTTGCTATCCACCAGTGGCAAGCTTTTAGCTAACTGTCACCGTTTGCCACTACATATTACACCCGTTGGCCACTTGTTATCCACCAGTGGCCAGCCTCTAGCCAAGTGCCACAATTTGCCCACTGGCTATCACACCCTGTGGTCACTTGCTACCCACTAATGGCAAGCATCTAGCTAACTACCACCGTTTTCCAACTACCTATCACTCCCGTTGGCAACTTGCTATCCACCAGTGGCAAGCCTATAGCTATATGTCACTGGACAACTTTGGGATATAATATGTTATCTTGAAAGTTTTCACATATTTACTTACATGCGGAAATACTCGAATTTGCTAGCAGAAAACAAATATTTCTTAGAAAGTTTGTTAACACGTGGATTTACTGATTTTACAGAATTATTGTAACATTTATACATATTTCAAGAATAAAGCATAGAGAAACCAAGAGTACCTGGGGTATGTGTCTGGATAGTTCGGCGACGTGAAAGTCTTGAGCATGGATGTAGCTTGTAGAGTGATCTGAGAGCATGTACATTGCTGCAATACTGAAATTATAGAGAGTCATAGTAGAGATAATTTCAGTACATTACCTTCCATTTATAACATCGTTTGTATTATTTCCCATTGCAAATATCTCAAGTTCTCGATGTCATAATCTAGAATTGAACAGTACTGTTGTTTAGACAGCAGTCAAATAATGCATGTACTTCTACATGTTTGTTTAATTTCTTTTAAATTTTAAATTTCTTCAAAAAGTATACACAACTGGTCATCGACTTATAAAACATTTTCTACATGTTTGTTTAATTTCTTTTAAATGTTAACTTTCTTAAAAAATTATACACAACTGGTCATCGACTTATCAAACATTTTCTATGTGAAAATAAATTAATGTAACTGATTCTGCACAGATTTACAACATCTAAAACATGGTGGAGGTCATGTTGGTCTGTCTTCATTAAACACATATATTTAACTAAAATTTAACCAGTCACCAATTAATTCATTCAAACTACTGCAGATAAGTAATATTATTATTGTATCTTGCCATAGTCAAATGCATCTGATTTGTTTTAAATATTGAATTAATCGAAACCAACTGAGGTGAGCACTTTATTTTGCCCGGCAGTTTAGTTGTAATTGGTCCTATGTTGATGTAGTCAAATTTGTTTGTTTCAATGATTAACAGCTTTTCATATAAACGTCACCTTAACTGTATATATCGTAAAAAGAGAATAATCATTCATATTAAGTTATCGAAGATCTGTAAACGTAACGTAATTAAAAAACATTCATAAATGAAAATGGAGCAATACATTACTCACCAAAATACGTTATCACAAGGGAATTAATGGACACCATTTCTCATGTACAAACTCAATAATCCGATTGTACATCTCAATGCGATATCGAAAACAAATTTTGAGTTTTCGAAACTAGTTCATAAAAAGCGAACCTAATTTCGATTGCAATTCATAGCAATTCAAACTATAAATGATCACTTTTTTCGAAAGATACATCCATTTGGAGTCACAGTGGCGTACTGCAAGGTTCGCAATTACTGCCGCACCTATTCAGTCTAAAGGAGATTAAGCGTTGAGAGAATTTTGCCAAAAAGCAATCCTATTAAGAGTCAGGTAATTCCTAGCAATGGCAATGACCAGGTTCACCCTATGGTATAAGATTATTGTTAGTATTCGCGTATAAACATATTACATATAGATAAATACCGTGAAGGTCACTAAAGCAGTGCATATATGTAATCATAAAATACGTCAGACTAAGAACGTGAACTGTTCTTATAAGGATTTATCATTCTTCAGACAGAATGCATGAACAGTCCACCGCTAAGGATCTTTCAATAACTATAATCTCATTACAAGATATACATCCATTCCAATTCGTTAAATTATCCTCCCGGGGAAAAATAAAAAAGTCACTAAATTATCAATTAAGTAAAACATCGAAAAACTTTTGCCAGAAATCGATGTTGAACTGTTTTTATATCTATATGTTTTGTAAAGTATATTTTCAGACACACTTTGAATGTTGTAACAGTTTTTTTCAAGTAAGTTTTAGACAGATCATTACCGTAAACATTTTAAGAACACAAATGAAGACATTTGGAAATCTTGAATTTCTTTTCTTTGGAATTCATTTGATTGATACAATATTACTGTAGAATGTCACAACACACGCCAAACAGTCCCTTATACTCTTGTATTTCGCCCAGTTAAGCATTTGCCACAACAACGTTTTTTTTACAGGACTGTATATTTCAAGAAAATATATCTTTCCAAATTTGTTAATTGAGATCAATTGCCTTTTCGATGCGTGATGTAACTTCATGTAAGTAGTATTTGTCACTCGTGGAATAAAATAGCTTGCATGTTTGTTGGTTAGTTTCGTTAACTGTGATAAGAGGTTTAAAATGATCCATTTCAACAAATCAAATCACATTGAAAATACGAATAATGCTTCAACTCTTTAAATACTAAATAGAGCTGAGGCTGAGACACATACCTGATCAGTTCATATTTTGGTTCACAGTTTATCTCATTCATATATTTTTTTAAAATAAGCATCTGAGCAATGTTCTCAACATAGACATGGAAGTGATTTTCCCGCATTCCATTAGATAGAAAGTCGAAGGAAATAGTGAGCAGGTTCAATAAGCGTTTAAAAGTAATCGCTCAATAAACGCGAACGCGATTAATCAATGTAGCGCTATGTAGCAAAGGGAGCAAGCCTCGAGGCATCGCTCCGTGTCGTTCAGGAGGGATTGAGCGATTATAATCGCTCACTGTTTTGGAACAGACGGCTCATTAATTCCCTCTTGAAAGAACAGTGCCAGAGAATAGAGAAATGGTTGTTCGTTCTGCGACGATATTTTTCCTGCTGCTGTGGGTGGGATTGGTACTAGCAGGTAAAACTATGATCTTTTTCAAAAAGATATATGATCGATTAAAAAAAACCTTTGATAATATGTGCCTGTTATACCTTTATTTCCTACCTATCTTAAACAAAAGCATTTGTTTTGCATTAATTTTCTCTCTATCACTACATAACTTCAAAATACATTACGAAATCGTTCTGTATGTATATTTGGATGTCCTTTGACCGTCAGTTTTCTTGCTAAACTGCGGCTTCGTCGTAACCTTTTTTCAGTTCGGTGTGATGTGAGCTTCATTTGGACCGAACACAATCGATCAAGGGACTAGAGTTCTTTTCCAATTGTTTTTTCCTGGTCACATACAAGAAGTTCCAATAGCATCCCTGGGGTCTATGATGAAAGGCAGCCACTTTTTAGTTCTGTAGAAAAGTTCGAAAACTGTTTTCATGACACTGTAAACAATAATGTCAGTGAAATCAATCTCTCAAAAACTATTTTAAAAGTAATATTATGTTGAAAATCTACATACAGCGAGTACTCCCTTGGCACTCATTGACAAGTGGTCAGAATTTTGGTTTGCTGACCATCCGAATATATTGTTTTGTATTTGAGGTAAATGTATAGTATAGATGTTGTCGGCAACATGTAGCTTCTTGGACTTAGATTTAATAATAATTATAATAATAATGATAATTTTAACGCCTTATATCCAACGCAATGCTGCTCAGTGGCGGTACATTATTACCCTGAAGGAATTGTACTTTCGGTGCTCCGCGCGACCGTATAGGTCCGTGATTCCCTTGTTCAGGTACCCATTTAGACAGCTGGGTGGACTGAGTGCAATGTGGCTGAAGGGCCTTGCCCAAGGACACAACACAGGATGAGACCATATCTTTTCATTACATGCAATTATCCAGAAATGTCTTTCACGTCGAAAACACAAATTGTACGTTGCATTTGTCGATTTTATAAAAGCATTCGATTCTGTAGATCGTTCTAAACTATGGTATTGTTTATTAAGGGCCGGATTTCGAAAGACAATGTTTTCTGTTTTAAAGTCCATGAATGCTAACATAACATCTTGTGTGCGTTCTGGTGGTGATTGTACGGACTATTTTGATTGCCCGGTTGGATTAAGACAAGGGTGTATTTTAAGCCCAATGTTGTTTTCATTTTTCATCAATGAATTGTATTATGAGATCGTTAATAATGGAAAGCATGGTATTCAAATGTTCCCAGATATATTTGAAATATTAATGCTACTTTTTGCTGATGATGTGATTTTAGTGTCAGACACTGTTGTAGGATTACAAAATCAACTTAATATATTGGAACGTTACACAAAAGAATGGAAGTTATCGGTTAACTATAACAAAACAAACATTGTAATTTTCAGAAGGGGTGGGCCGTTAGCATCAAATGAACAATGGGTACTTAATGGTTTACAACTTAAGATTAATAGACAATATAAATATCTTGGTATTTTGTTTACCCACACTATGAACTTTTAGAAAAGCGTTGAAAATTTAGTATCAAGATTTATTCAACGTCATGTCTGTTTCATTTAAAATCGGAATGTCTTCCCCTAACGTTTTATTTAAACTATTCGATTCACAAATACAACCGATAATGTTATATGGATCTGATATTTGGGGATTCCAAAAATTTGACTGCCTAGAAAAACTTCACTTATTGGCATGTAAAATATATTTATCCTTTGGATTATCAACACCAAACTGCATGGTTTACGGCGAATGTGGAAGACACCTGTTATATATAAATTCTCAGGTAAAATGCCTAAAATATTGGATAAAAATTATTGGTACATGTGCATGCATGAACATAGAATTCCAAAGCTAGCTTAAAACATGATTTTACACTTAGATGATATTGGTAAAACCACTTGGGCATCCCATGTAAGAAACCTTTTGTTTTCTCACGGTTATGGCTTTGTTTGGATGAACCAAACAATTGGAAATATGAATCTATTTTTATATAACTTTAAAAACCAAGCTATTAACATGTTTTATCAAGACTGGCATTCCATTCTCTATGATAGCTCAAGGTATAATAGTTACAGGACATTTAAAAGTTTACTTCAACCAGAAAAATATTTATCTATTTTATATTCTCTAATGATTAAAGAAACAGTTTCATCAAATTTAGACTTGGTTTATTAGATTTAATGAGAAAATGTACATCGAAAGGAGTAGAAGAATGTTTCCATTATGTAAATCAGTAGTTGAAAACGAAACTCATTTCATGCTTATTTGTCCATTTTACTCCGTTTATAGAAGAAAATACATTCCTGATTTGTATTTGTCAAAACCACCTGCTCTCGCTTTTATATCATTAATGTCTTCTCAAAATGACAATATAATTTTAAGTTGTCACTGTTTATTAAACATAGTATGAAACTAAGAACTGAACTATTAAATGATGGAAACTCGTCCTGAAGCAAAAATAACTATTTTAGAATTGCTTGTCATGTTGTTCAAGTGGTGTTCTCTATCGTTTGTATTTCTATAAAATCTGTATTACATAAACACTTTTGACTTGACTTGACCCAGGTCACAAATGTTTGGTGTCTCCACCGGGGCCTTTGGGGTGAGAGGCAAGCACGCTAACCACTACACCACCACGTGTTGACCGATCATTAATGTAGGACGTCATAAAACAAACCAACAAACCCTTTTGTCTCTCCTGTCTCATCCAGTCAAGGAGATTTGAAAACGACGATTTCTTATAATGTGTGCTTCTCAGAAATATAATCAGATAGTGTTTTGAAATGTAAAATTTAGTTTAGTTGGCTTCTTAAGACATGATGTAACCTTGTTTCAATCTTGAATATCGCTCTTGGATTAAAATATCTTGTATTTTGTGTGGTGACGTTTCTTTTGCCCCCAGCTTGGGTACAAAACCAATCCTTAATTACAACAATTCATCTGTTTACAAATGTATATTTTTCAATGAACTATAGTATAGTCAAAATTATCAGAATAAATTCAAATGTCTAAAATCACTATTGAACGTTAAACCTTAGAAAGAGAACTAATTTTAATTATCACAACTCAACTCACAATACTCAATATATAAAAAGTATAAAAAGGTATTGTGTTCAGAGAGGAGATGGTGGGATTCGAACTTGAACCCCGGGGCTTCGCTCTTTAAACCAGATGCTCTATCTCAAGGCTATTGAGCTGAGCTGAAGAAGCAGGTTTGAATTACTGTTTATTGACATTATTGACATAATTTTTCTGCCTCATAATTACGCTAGTCAGGGAGACATACTTTTCATATTAGGGAATCAAACGTTTGAAATTACGTTTTAACATTTGACGGTGAATAAAGTGTAGAAAACATTCTCCTCGGTCTTCTGCTTCCGGGTAAAATATAAATATAAATAGACTGATGGTCGGGGTGATGCTTCACCTGTTCATTGTACCTGAAATCACGATATCTGGTCTTTGTCAAACTCATGTCTGCTTTTGAAACAAAACATTTAAGGTTAAATAAAAGATTGATGTCATTTATTGTTTTGCGATTACTGTCAAATTGTTTATTTTCGTCGACTGGGTAAAGTATTGGTCAACATATTCAGCAGTGTAGGAAGCTGACTGGAAAGTTGACACTAGGGCAGGTAACTTTGAAACTAACGAGCTCTCCTTAAAAGTTGCCAGTCCTACTAAGTGTCAGATTTCAGCACAATAGTGAACAAAAGAAATACGCAATAGTATCCGAACGCATTCTGTAAATTCTGTAAAAATCTTGATCTGTGATACAGTTTAACACATATTCTTGCACCCCAAAAGAATTGTGTAACAAGTTAAGCTGGTAACTTTGCCTAAAAACATGATATATTAATAAATTTCACTAAAAACATGTTTTGCAGCAATATATTGCGATATGTAAAAATCGGTATTGAAATGTATTGGTAATATTGCCTTACATGTATTGTGCCATGATTTTTTTGTGATGAATGGTTATTTTTCTTTGATAATTTACTGAGATCAACATATACCGAGCACAATTTGTCAGATTTTATTATTTTATTTTAAAATATGGCGGGGGATGGTTAACCCACCAAGGAATTTTGCTTGAAATATATAACCAATGAGAATTTAGTTTGCTAGTCTCATCTCAATAGAAAGTAAAATTAAACAGGCAATAATTTGCATATTCTCAGAACATTAGAAACATTTTTAACAAAGCAATCGTCACATTCAATAATGTGTGATAAGCGTAACTTGCAATAGAACATCGTGCAGCACGTGGGTTGTGATGGCGACATCCGCTATAGACGAACCTTCGGAAACGGATGCTGCTGTGTAGTACATTTTATGCAATAAAGGGAATTCTGGTAATACATGTAGGACGTCAGCTACCCTTGACTCGCGTTAATCGAAGGTGTACATCTCTTTGAAACCAAATTTCATTACATTGTCGTGATTATTTATTATTTACATAATTATTTATGTCATGTTGTAGATAAAATATTTCTCTAGCGATTGACGTTATAAGTTTATTTTCCTAAAATAATTTTCTATTAACTATTTTTTATTAACATCCTTGATTGCTCTTTAGAAGGGAAACATATCTGGAGTACTTAAAGGGAAATCACTCACTGGAATGTTATGGGTAAAGTGTTTACATCAATACTCAATAAAAGACTCACAATGTGTCCAAAACTTCAAAACTGTATCCCTGAAGTGAACTTCTTAAAGTATGTGTACAAAGGTCAATTCTTTAGTTAAACTTAGTTCAAATCAATATACAGCTTTATTTAATAAATATGGAGTAAGACAAGGCTGTATGCTGTCTCATTTACTGTTTCCTTTACTGATGAATAAGTGAATGCAATGAAAACTGATGATTTAAATGGCCTATTTATTGGTTGTGATATTGATGAAATAATCGTACTGGTATTTGCAGACGATGTATCTATATTTTCTGATTCAGTTGTTGATTTACAAATAAAACAATAATGTCTAGAGTTGATTGGTAAAATTGGGGTTAAACTGGAAATATTGATAGAACTAAAAAAAATAATTTTTAAATGTTTCCAAATATCTTGGTATTGTATTTTCATGTAGAAATAACTTTTCACAAACATGTATAACATTGGCTAAACAAGCAACCAAGACACCTGT
The DNA here is from genome assembly GCA_936450465.1 of Gibbula magus. Taxonomy (NCBI): domain Eukaryota; kingdom Metazoa; phylum Mollusca; class Gastropoda; order Trochida; family Trochidae; genus Gibbula; species Gibbula magus. The sequence goes on from OW388289.1 coordinate 41,636,778, forward strand.
TCCAGTGAAAAGTTGGTGTACAAATTTCACAATTTGTATGTTGATGTTTATATGAAAATATTTGATTGTAAAATTTTACCTATACAGTTATATGGTGGTGAAATATGGTGTACAGAAATAGGAAAATCTATTGAAGTTGTACACACAAAATAATGTCAATATTTGTTGAGAATAACATATAGAATATATGGAAATGAAGGTTATAAACTGTTGAATTAGACTACTTAGAATGCAAAACACCAAAGACATTGTTATTTACTGTTTTTTTTAGATATGATGATTTAGGATGTAATAATTGGGTGTCTTTAGTTAGATATATACTTTTAGTAGTATCTGGCTAATGCAAGTTATAGGGCATTATAAAATATTCATAAATACATTTGAATTGCGATTAAAGGATGTTTTTACCCAAAAATGGTTTAATTATAATACTGTTTCGTCCAATTTAACTATGTATTGTACTTTTGAATTCTCCTTCAACCTGTGAAATATTTAAGTTCAATTCAACCATCAAATTTAAGAAGGGTTCTAACGAAATTTAGATGTAGATTGCCCAAGAGGTCTACAAGATAAACACAGCAGTATATTAATGTAGAATTAGAACATCTCATCTCTCTTGCCGGCATTTAAGTTAAAATTTTATGAAATATGGAAATGTAATTAATAGAAATTGTTGTCGACATAACTTACCTTCTTGGAATTTATCTACTTGACCTAAAATACGTCTTAACACAAGCTAAACATTATTTTATGAATCTCCTATCTCAAGAGAATACCCAGGAATGATGTTTACAGGGCTGTATATTTTCAGTAACATGAACAGTTAACATATACAATTTCCAATAGTATCTATCCCTGGTGGATTGAAATATCTTGTATGTGTGTGGGTAAAGTTCAGTGACTGTCACAAGAGGTTTCAAATATGTAATTTCAATATCTCAAGTCACATTGAAACTTGCACAATGCTTCAACTCACTAGCTATACAGTTTACATCCTGGTTCGCTATGACCCAGTTCATCTCTCATTCGTATTATTGTAAGGGTTTTCATAAGAATCAGAGAGTGACGCTCAACAAGTTAGTTACCCGGATATTGTAAGATTGAAATTGTTGAGCAAAGGTTCACCAACTGCCTCTGGAAAATAACAGTGCAGGAAAATAGCGAAATGGTTTTCCGTTCTGAAACGTTATTCCTCCTACTGCTACAGGTGGAAGTGATATTAGCAGGTAAGAATATCAAAATGTTTGGAAAGATATGCTTTGATAATTTGATAATTTGTTCCAATTATATCCATATTTCCTATCTATATTCATACGAATGAACTGGTTTTCCACAAATCTCCCCTGTCAATGCAAGTTATCCGCATGCATTATTTTGACATGTATTTGCATTGTGTATGCTTTGGAGGTATTGTTTATTTACTACGTTAAAGCTTTGTCTTAAAAGCTTTGTCTGAACTATTGTTCAGTTTGGTTCACAATGAATTTCTTTTCGACAAAACAGAATAGATCATCAGATTAGAGTATGTTTCCAATGGTTTTATCCTGGCTATTCAAACGAAGTGAAGGCAATGTGACTGATAACCTTCGAGCGCCTTAATTGGCAGCCAAGGTTGCATACTCCAAGGGGAGTTGAGAATGAAAAAAGAAACGACATTGGTCCTTATACCAAGGTAATAATGTGAATTTACAGCGCCACTGAGCATCTTGACGGTGGATATTAGGCGCTCTATAAATGAATTATTATTATTTTTATTAATTGCGAAGAGTATTAAAGTGCTTCCATAACTCTACATACAGCGAGAGCTTGCCAGGATCTCCTTGACCTGTAGTAATTGTTTTTGATTGCTGATCATCACTTAACTTACATACAAGGTACCATGCAGGATACCCTACCCCTCCCCTCCAATCCCTTGAATGCATAGGCCAATTAACCACATTTGTGACAGAAAACGTGACAAGCACGTAAAGATTTGCGTGAATCAAAATTCATAGTCGAGGAAAGACATCACGACATAGTAGGTTCAACAGATTAGCATATTGAGGAGATGCCAAGGTTACACTGCCGCAGGATCTAATCATAGAGAGAGTTTTACACATTGCCTACTTATAATATGGTACTATAGGCGTAGGAACGGTTCAAAAGTTGGGGGGGGGGGGGAGGCAAGATCGTGAACTTTGAAAGCATGGAGGGGGGGGGGGGGGGGGGGGGATCATGAACTTTGTAAGGGTGGAGGGGAGGGGCAACATCGTGACTTTGTAACGGGGGGGGAGTGGGGGGGGGGGGGGGGGGGGGCGTTGCTATAGAGACGCGAAGGTGTAATATTTAGGCGTCAGATAACGTTTTAGCATTGAATGTTACTACAGTATGCCCAATAGGTCGTATTTTGGTGTTTTACAATGCCGTTTTAGTCCTTAAAGCCGGAAATAGATGCCAAAAAACATACATTTTTGGGGAGATAAAATCAAAGTTTACCTAACCAGTTTATAATGAAAGGAAAAAGTACTGAAGTTTATACAATATAACTGTCTTCCTTTGACGTTAACAAAAGAAAACCGTCGGGACGCCGTAACTATAAACATCATTGAGCAAAGACATGGCTACAGCATGCATTGTACAGTTATACTTGTTGTACTCGTTTTATAATGATTGAAATGAACACACATGCTTAGATGACACATAGTCTAACTTGGTTCAGAATTTCTTTGATACAACTCATAATAAAGAGTCATCATGAGTCATTTACTTTCATAATATCACGTGAGTGATTCGCCACTGCTCAGTGGAGGTTATGTCAAGTGACATTGACTAAGATATGTCACCGTCATTACTTTTTAACACTCGCAACCTCGTCTAGATAGCGATTGGTCATCCGATTACTTCTAGCCTATTTAATGATTGGATGGTTGAAACATAACACCTAAGGAGAAGGACCAGATAGCGCTAAGATAGTCTTAAGTGCCATACATTAAAATTGACTTACGACTATCTTAGAGCTAAGACAGCTTCGAAAATATGGGCCCAGTATTTTTTAATTGTAATAAGATTGTTATGTGTTGGAACAAAATAAAGCGAAGCCCAACCTTGATGCATTGTTTGATGTAAGGTGTCACAAAGGGGTGCAATGTAATTATTGGTCATTCGAGAATTTGACAAAGGTGATGAAGTGAGTTGGAGACGCCATTACTAGACTACTGAGCTTCTTGTTTTCTATTATTTCATCCATTAAACACATCTTCAATCCTGCTGAGGTGTACTAGGAAGACAGGACTACGTACATGTATGCTGTTAGGTAGAGTATTTCTGTATGGCTTAAAGGGGCTGTAACATGTTTTTTTTGCAAAATTATTTTTTTCAAATTGTCCATTTATAATGATAGTTTGTGTCATTTAAATTTACTTTAGAGGGTAAAACATCTGATTACACAAACCCATTATCCGTAGTGGTAATAATGGTAATAACGTTGTTGCTTATAAAGGAAAATTTGCATGGCGTCGTTTTATTGTGAACACATTTTATTATTTCGATTTACAAAAACGATTCCAATGGCTTTACCTAACCATGTACACTTATTTTTTAACTTGATTTTCCGAAAAGAGGAGGGTGTTTTACTTTTGGTTAATATTTTTCATTGACTTATTTGAGCGAAACAATGTGTTACATGTACTCCCCTTTTAAGTATAATTATTTAGGAACATCTTCAGACTCTTGCCTTTGTGATTCAGCAACTGCCCCATTACTATTGGGTAAATGTGTATCCCAATATTAAAGGGACAGTAGCACGTTTTTTCGCTGAAATAAGTCGATGAAATGTATTTGAAAATAAATGTCACCAATAGTAAAACACCCTTCTCTCTTCAGAAAATAAACATGGTTCCCTAAGGTCATGGGATTAGTTTTTGTCATTCGAAAATAATAAAATGTGTTCACAATAAAATGGCCGCCATGCAATCTTTTCTTTATACGCAGCACAGTTATTACCACTTTGGATAATTGGTTTATGTGATAAGATGATTTAGCCTCCAAAGTAAATATAAATGACATAAACTATCATTATAAATGGGAAATTTTAAAACATAGAATTTTCAAAAAGCGTTCTACTGCCCCTTTAAAACATATGTTGTCTTTAAGTGGCCCACCAACATATTTGGAAGCTATAGTGAATGTACATATATATACGGATGCACTTTTATAAATAGATTCATTTGATACTGATGACGATTCTACCCAGGATTTAATATAATAATAATAATAATAATAAATCTTTATTACCTCAAAGGAATTCAGTTTGTATCATGACAGAACTCGTGTACATGAATGGCAATTAACAGTCACAGATTACATGTAATACAAAACACAATCGCAAATTGGTTAACTTAAGGATCATTTAACAAACGAATGCTGAAGGGAATAAATGTATTCAGACCTTTATTGGTTTTGTATCGAGGTAATAAGTATCTCCTCCCTGAAGGAAGTTGAACATATTCACTGTGCAACACATGATCTCGATCTGACAAAATTTCAAAACTCGTTTTTCATAAAGATAGGACAGATTTGTAAAATGAACTCCAGCTATTTTACCAGCGATGTGGACAACTTTTTCTAAGCGAGATTTGTTAACAAGAGACAAAGAACCATACCAACATTGGAAGGAAAAGGTTAAAATGCTTTCAACAAAACAGTGATAAAATAGTGATAATACTCGTTCATTTACATTAAAAGATCGCAACTTGCGCCGGAAATGTAATCTTTGTTGACGTTTTTGAAAACAGCATCATTATTAGCATTCCAGTTCAATTTACTATCTATAATTGTGCCAAGATACTTATAGTCATTTACAATCTCCACATTGTCACCATTTATACAAACAGGGCTTGTAGTACTTTGGTTGTTCCTGAAATTGACAATAACTTCTTTCGTTTTTCTGACATTCAACATTAAGAAATTGTTTTCACACCGTAACAACATGTTCAATGTTTATCCTGTAAGAAAGTTCATCTTCTTGAATAAGTCCTACCAACGCAGTATCGTCAGCAAACTTCACTGTAAGATTACAGGGATTATTACTTATGCAATCATTTGTGTACAGAGTAAACAATACAGGCGAAAGGACACATCCTTGAGGGGCTCCAGTGTTTGTATACACAATAGAAGAATGGGCGGAATTAACCTTCACAAACTGTGGTCTAAAAGTTAGAAATTTTTCAATCCACAATAGTAGATTACAATTTACGTTCATGTTCAAAAGTTTCTCTAGCAAGATGTGCGGCTGTATCGTGTTAAATGCGGAAGAGAAGTCGACAAATAAAATTCTCACATAGGATTTTGGAAGTTCTAAATGCTTATATACGCTGTTTAAAATACAGAGTTTTGCATCTCCCACACCCCTTCTTGCTCTATTTGCAAACTGATATACCTCATTCTTACTGTTTGTGATTCTTATATTCGAATTGTTAAAAAAACAGTTTGATTGTACTCAACATCGTCATGTTCTATATGTAACGTTAATCATTAGATTTTTTTGTTTTGCTCTCTATTCAAAAGTGTTTTTCAACCTGAAAGACATTGCAAATAACTTCGTGAGAGAAGTGAAAAACATAACTTTCACTTATGGAAAATTCTGATGATATACGTTTGCATGTAGGTTACACATATCGTGTCTGACGTAGACAATTGACAATAGACAATGACAATAAACACAACTGGCTCTTCTATATACTTTGTAAGAAGTGAAGATAGGATGTTTACTGTGGGAAAATTCTGATAGTGCAAGTGGATGTTTGAGTATAAAGCAAACTGCGTAGACTAGTATTGCAACGTTTACCCAACGTACATTTTAAGTATGAGTTTTTCTGTACGTCGTCTGGTATAGTCCGGATATCATGAAATTATCCATTATATATATCAAACCATACAATAACCCGAGAAATGTATATCCAAGTTCATTCTTTATTTGTACTCATTTAAATAATTCGTTACCAGCTGAGGACCCACAATTGATAATTCTTATCGCTGACTTTGGACTTGAAGACCAGAGAGGAGACATCTACAAACTCACATACATCACATGAACATTTCCCGTATTCCTGTCAGCGTGATAGCACCCATAGCCTTGGATTACGACCACACATACGGGTTGATCTACTTCATACTACACATACAGACAGACAGACAGAACAGTTTATTTCTCAACCAACCAACGGTGGAACATGAGAATGAGAATATATACATACATAAATAGTAATAATATACATGGCAAATGACTGGACATGAGGTTACTTAAACAATTTAAACAATGCATTTAGAAATGACTTCAGATTCTTTAAATGCTTAGTAGATTTATTGCATAATAATGTCTTAACCATAACTTGATTTCCATATATTTGGGGCAAAAGATATATGTTACGCTGTTGGAGGAGGGCTTCGCATTTAAAAAGGTAATGAAACTCGTCTCCAACAGCATTAGCATTACACAATTTACACAATCTATTTTCTTTTGGGATTAATTGCCATCGGCCGCTTTCAATTGGTAAATTAGTATTACTTGTTCTCAGTTTTAATATGGGAAAATATATATTCTTTGGTAAATTTTCAAAGCAAATTTTAAATTTGAAGCATTTATAAAATATACCTTTTGAACTGCTCTCTATAGAGCTTCGCCAATGTTGTAAAAAATGATCTCTTAGTATAGTTTCTACCTTTGATGTGGGAAAATTCTGTGGATTTAAAAACACTTCAGATAGCCCACAGCTATCAAGTATTTTGGTAATAAATGACATCCATCGAAGCTGACATCCAAACTTATAAGTAGAAATAAATTTATACAGCAGTGAAGAAAGTTTACAGTGTAGATTATTTGTTGCTGATTTATGCCAAAAAGAAATGGTTCGTTTGTAAAGTTTGATGTACAGTGGCTCTCGGCCAAACTCACCGTACACCATCAAGTTTGGGGTAGAGTTTCTGAGGCCAACGGCAAGTTTAATGAATCTGAGATGTACTTTTTCAACTATAGTTTTCAAATCCCCAGACTTCACAGCCGTGTAGGAGAATCGGACATATCATGGTATCGAATGCTTTTAGGGTACAATCAATAGGTAAATTTAAATTACGGGCTTTTTTCAGGAGTGCAAACATAGCTTTAGTTGCATTTCCTACTAAAGCTTTCATACCAGTCAAAAACCTACCATTCCTATGGAACCGTAATCCAAGATAAGTATAGGTATCAACTATTTCGATTTTATTTTCCCCCAGTGAAAAGGAGAATTTTGAGTTAGCCGTTTTGGATGGCACCCCTCCAAAAATTATTATCTTAGTTTTAGATAGGTTAACATTAAGTTTCCACTTCGTACAATATTCATAAAATTTATCTAATGAATTTTGTAAATCATTTGGTGATTCACTGAAGATAACAGCATCATCGACGTATAACAAAATAATAAGTTGTAGCCAAATGTAAATGTCATCATCATTAGAATGTTCAAAGTTCACACCTGTGCACCCTGTTTCTAATAAGGAAGATTCAAGATCATTTATAAAAATGGAAAATAATAGCGGAAATAAGTTTTCCCCTTGTCGTACACCCTTTTTACTTTGAAATAATGGTGACATTACATTTCCAGCCATAACACAGGATTTTTTATTTTGGTACATATTTTTAGCAAGTGTTAAGAATTTTCCATTCATACCTTGTTGTTGCATTTTATACAATAACCCTGTGCGCCATACGGTATCAAAGGCCTTGGTAAAATCGACAAACACACAATAAAGTTTACGTTTAGAAAATTTTAGTATTTCTAAGACTATATTCAAAATAAACATGTTATCGACTGTCGAAAACCCTTTTCTAAAGCCTGCTTGTGCAGGTGTGAGTATATTATTGAGTTTCGTGTATAATGTAAGTCTTTCATTGAGAATGCTCGTAAACAATTTTCCAAAGCAACTAAGTGTCGTTATTGGTCTGTACGAATTGGGATTATTTCTATCACCGTTTTTCTTATATATAGGCCGAATGATACCAGAAAGCCATGATTCCGGGATATGCCCGGTATTCAGGACCAGGTTAAAAAGCGAAGTTAGAAGAGGTGTAAGAATATTTGCAGCATCTTTAAAAAAATCGTTTTCAGTTAGATCGATTCCCGAAGCCTTATTCCGTTTTAAATGTTTAATGGCAGATTTGACTTCCTTCTCAGTTTTATCCTTATTCAGAACTTCATTATCGAATATAGTTTCATCGAATGGGACATCATCACAGTTCTCAGTATTATCATTGTCAGTGTCGTTTAATCTTCTGAAAAAGTCAAAAAAAGTTTCTATGTCGGGGATAGATTCCTCTTTATCACGTTTATTATCATTAAGTAGATTCCAGTATTCTTTTTGGGAATATTGTCTATCATTCCTGATTTTATCAGTGGTCTTCTGCTTGTATTGTCTAATATTTTTATCAAGACATTTTTTGTATGCTTTCGACATCTGCTGATAAAGAGATTTATTTAAAGGATTTGCGGTTTTATTAAATCTAGTTTTATCTTTATTGAACTTTTTTCCTCATATTTCTACATTCTGTATTGAACCAGGGTTTATCCTTCTTTTTTTCATTTGAAACATTCGCACGAACACGCCTCACACCAATCACACTGCAGGCAGCATTCACTAGCACGCGCGAGATGCTATTTGCAATATCATCAACAGAAACTGGGTCAGCACACTGGCATTTTCTTATTGTGTGCGTTCAAGTAATTTTTGGATTTCTTCAGTATCAATACTTCTACAGAACAGTTCTGATTTCGAAGGATCATATCATTTTGGTAAGTCGTGCGAACTTTTTTGATTAAACGTAATTATACTTATCTGTTGACTAGACCTAAGTGCCTGCCTACTCTAGGCATGCTTTATTTCAACTTATCACAGACGAAACTTAAAACAGTGGAGTAGGGGATGTGTAAAATCCTTCTCCGAGGGCGGAAAGTCAGTTGGTCTCATGACATCAGTATTGGCATTCTCCACTCTCCGAACAGGCCCACAAAAAATCCAAGACAGACCAAGCAGGGAGGATGGGCGGGACAAGCGCGAAGGTCTAGTCAACAGGTAAGTATAAATAATTATGTTTCATCAAAAACGTACTATCATTTAAACACCTATCTGTTGACTAGACCTACTATGCCTATGGGGGATTAAAATCGAAGTATAAGAATATAAGAACAATACAACAGACAAAGAACGAATGATGCGAAGCATCGCAAAACACACGAAACCATCCTCCTAAAAGGACTGTCCGCTTCTCGGCCTGTAGGAGGGACCACCTTCGCCTGAGCAAAAACCTTTGGACCCAGTCTAGAGATGCCTTCGAGATCTGCTGTGTAGACATCACGTAAGTAATGATTAGCGAAAATGTGCGAAGAACGCCAAAAACACCCCGCCATGACGTTCGAGACCGCAATGTTACAGTGGTAATCCATCGTGGCAGAGACTGCTCGGATCTCGGGTTGGAACGTGATGGAGGTGGCAGGTCAGCAGCCGTGTATGGTCGATGACTGCTGACCTCAGGTATACACCAAATGCTCGCTTATCCAGCTCTTTCATGCTCCTCGGGCGAGTGAGGCAAGAACAGACCACGCCTGCCATCTCACAGCCTCAAATACGCTGCACATAGACCCTCAACGCCCTAACCGGACACACAGAGAGATCTATCTCCCCCCCTTGACCTCTAAACGTAGAAGGTCTGCCTGCAACGCTTAGGTTTCTGAAATCCGAGCTGCGCAGGCCATGGGCACCAGAAAGATGACCTTGATGGTGAGAGGAAGGAAGGGAACATCTGAGAGCGGTTCATACCTATCGGTGTGAAGATGGCTGAGCACGGCGGCTATGTCCCCACTCAGGTGGACGAAGCTTAGTCCTGCCGTCCACAGAACGGAAGGTCTTAATAAGGACCTTGAGGATCGACACATCTAAACCTGGCGACCTCTTCCTGAGTATGGAGAGGATAGCAGACATGTTGGTGTTAATTGATGACACCTTAATATGCCTGGTGTTGCGTAGGTACACTAAGTACTCCGCCACCTGAGGAACGGAGGCCTCTGCCAGGACGAACCCCCTCTGACAGAAGGAGGCGAGGGCCTGCCACTGGAAATCGTAGAGTTTCCTAGTGGTCTTCCTATGAGAGGTAGCTAAGGCAATAGCGACACACCTAGAGTAACCACTGCTCATCAAAGCGGCGGTCACAACCTGCCGTACAATCAAGTGCGTGCTGTCTACGTGCAAAAACGTGGGTAAAATAGTGGTAGCCGTACGTTGTAAGTACCGACACCGTACTGATTTGGGAGCACGCAGACCCGCCGTAGCGCTTTTAGTGCATGCAGAACTTTCGCTGCGTGCTACTGCGTATTTTCCACACGTACGACTTCCGTCCTTGCACTCTACTGACACTGTGCGCACAACCCACGGACTCTGTGAGTGTTATAAGTTTTTCACATGGACACATACTCCACGGACGACGCCATTAGCACGTGCATTCTCCGCACGTTGCAACTGTGTTGCCAGTGCGTCGTTCGTGCTTACTCGGGACTTCCCCAGTTCAACTGACAAATGAGCATGCAACACTCACGTTGCCAGTGCCGAGTAAGTACGTGCTCCGTAATTACAACGTACGTTGTGCGCACTGATTTCTGCAGTTATTATGCGCTGCCATTTTAAGTTGCTCTTGCAGCATCAGAAGCGGGAGTCTCTGAGTTGAATGGGCGGCATCTTGAGGCAGCAGCACTGAGAGAGAGCCCCTGAAGGTCGCCCTATACCCCGACCACCTGGGTGCCTGAAATCGGCCTGAAAAACGTAAGTTCATTGCACTTACACTCATTTACACCGTGAGTGTAAGTAAGGACATCGTGCGTGTGCAGCACATGTAAGTACGGTATCCCTACGTTAACGTGGCAATCGCATGTCACACGCAAGGTGTAAGTATGTTGTAAGCACTTACAACGCACTTACCACGTGCGCAACGTACGATGCACGTAGCAGATCACGGCCAGGCATTTTTGGCAGGCAACGTACTTACACCTTGCGTGTGACGTGCATTGATTTTGCTCCCTCCCTGCGTTTCCCACTTCCTCCCCACATTTTTCAGAAAAGTGGCCTCCCCAAAAAACGTACGGACAAAAAAACGCATATAGGGTTGGGACCGAGGCTTTACCCTCTTTTAACTCTTTCACCACTGGCCAACCCAGCACGGAATGCCAGGCACACTGGCTAACTTGCGTACCTTGAGCTCCCAAACAGACGTCAAAATGACTTGTACATAGTTCTGCTTTGATTTTTTCAAAAGCTTTTTTGTGTAAAATAGTGCGATGCTGCATACCATGTTCAAGCTAAGATTATTCTCAAACAATCTGGAACTGATTGATAAACTATTTTTTTTTTTTATTTCACATTTTGCACGACAACACTTAGCTATTTTTAAAGATGACAAATATAAATAATGACAATATTAAATATAATATGTTGTAAAAGCAAGTTAATTTATCTTTATTTGTAAAAGTTACAAGAATAGTCACTCTATTTGACTTCATAGAAATTATTTTCGGCAGTACAGCTCATCGACTCAGATCGACATTTTGTCATGTACAATTTGAAAACAATGCGATGATTTAGACATCTGATATCATTCAAAGTTATTATATACTTTGTAAAACGTCCATAGTCAACTATTAGTACATTAAGATTATCATATATCAAATTATTTTATCGTAAGTGTTGGCAAAATACATTAGATCGGCAATGGAATGAGAGACGAGAAAGCCGTGGGCGTGGCTTAGTGATTGACAAGGAGACAGGCATAATGATCGATCGAAACCACGTGGTATTGTTATGAATGTTTCAAGATAAATTATTGCTTGAAAAACATAACCTTACATGCAAACGTTATCTGCGCGACACAATCATCTACAAATCGATAATATGAGCGGTCATTCAACACCCCAACCTAAAAATATAGCTCTCAGTTGTCCAAATTTCCTATGCCAATACGACATACATATGTATTGAACACAATGTACTGATAATGTATTCATGACAGTGAAGCATGTACATGTATAAACAAATATTGGAGAGAACTATATGTTTGTCCAAACTGTGAAAGCACCATGCATGGCGATACCGTGGGCTCAGAATAGATTCATATGCCTTCAACATATAAACCCAAATATGCCACATAATCAATCGAATAGGTCTTAAATTAGCAAAGTTTTACAAATATGGTTGACTGCCTGTTTCAGGTAAAATGATGCAGCGATTCACTATCAAGACACAACAAAGCGAGGGAAATACCGCAAGGCTTAAATCAGCCAGTAATGTAGACTGGCAAGAGTTATGCCTTGCGTTTGGAAGTTGAATGATGACATGCATGATCACTTTGATGTGATATGTGTCAATTATATTTATCTGCATGATCAAAACAGGTTCAAGTCGAAATAGATAATAAAGTTTTATCACGTGTTTAAAGTGTTTCAAAGATGCTGAGTTGGTAATCTCGACAGGCAAAGAGTTCCATGAGCTAATAGACCTTTGTAAAGGGGATTGTGAATATTATTTTACAATTAATTAATGTTTGAATAGAGGAACTTTTTATAAGATTATACTTACCAGTACTCTTTCAATCAAAATAATCTCATCGCATTACTTGTCAAAGTATACATAAATTACAGTCCGTAAATGCAAACTCCCCTGTAAAAAACATAATGACATACAACATCGAAATATTGCTGTCTGAGAAAGTCAATGCTGATCTTTATATATCAAAATGTTTCGTAAATAGATATTCACAATTGCACTAATCATAGTTTGATACGTTCATTGGTATTCTGTTCAGAAACACATGCTCAACATGCTTTTTCATATGTTGTGACAGAATGTTTGCAGGCATTTAAGTTGAAAAATGATGAAATATGGAAATATAATTCATACAAATTTGTTGTCGACATAACTAACCTTCTTTGAATTTATTTAATTGACCTAAAATACGTCTAAACACAAGCCAAACATTCTTTTATGAATCTACCTCGCAAGATCACCCAAGTACGATTTTTCCAGGACTGTATATTTTCAGAAACAGGAACAGATAATCTTTCCACAATATTAGGAATTATTTATCACTGATGGATTATTGGTTGCTTATTGACGTTCGTTGGTTATTTTCGTTTTCGTGACAATAAGATTCATATTCATTTCAATATCTCAAATCACATTGAAACTTGCACAATGCTTAAACTCACTAGCTTTACAGCTTACATCCTGGTTCCCTATGACCCAGTACATCTCTCATTCGTATTATTATAGGGGTTTTCATAAGAATCAGAGCATGTTGCTTAACATAGAAAACGATGTAAGTTGCTCGCATTTCATCAGGTAGAAAGTGTTGAGCAAAGGTTTATAAAGTCCCTCTGGAAAATTATAGTGCAGGAAAATAGAGAAATGGTTGTCCTTTCTGCGACGATATTGTTCCTGCTTCTGCGGGTTGCAGTGATTATAGCAGGTAAGCATATTATCATTTTTTTAAATTATGCTTTGATAATTTGTTCCCGTTATGTCCATATTTCTCACCATACGAACTAACCTTACCCACTTATCTCCTCTGTCAATACAAATTAATCGTATGAATTATAATGGCCTACTGTTTGTTCATTTTGAAGTCCTTTGGTGGTCATTTTATTTACTAAGCTAGAGCTTTGTAGTTAAATATTTTTCAGTTCTGCTCACAATAAAAAAGGACAGAACAACACGATAGACCATAAGATTAGAGTAAGTTTCCAATTGTGTTATCCTCTTGAAGATTACTAAACTTATATCCACAACTTTTAAAGAAAAACCTAGTTAAAAATCTTCATACAGCGAGCGCTTCCCAGGACCTCCTTGACCCGTAGTCATAGGTTTCGTTTGCGGATCATCACTTACATGCAAGGTGACCACCCATCCATCCCCCCCCCCCCCCCCCCCCATCCCTTGCATACATTTAAGCTAATTAACCACAAAACATGGCAAGCACCAATAGTAATTGCGAGATTCGGAATTCATAGTCGAGGGAAGGCATCATGGCATGGCAGGTTCTGGAGATTAGCATATTAAGGCGATGCCAAGTTTATTGCATTGCTGCAGGATCTGATCATAGAAAGGTTGTTACACGTGGCCTACATGTCCTATGGGACTGCTTTATTTCATGTTGGCAGCGAAATGTTTGCAACAGTAAAGTTCATACTCTGACTGTATCTAATTTCAAACCCAGAACAGAACATCATGTTTGACAAAGTAATGAGGTGTTACAGTGATGCATGGGAGCATGAACAAGTCCTGATGAAATGTTTGTCTTCAACGAAGTTAATTTGAAATGAAGGAGGCGAAAATTATTTTCATAAACTATAAATGAATGATTGATCTGAGTATATAATGGCTCCTTTTGAATTCGCTAATTGAGCTACTAATATTAAAATCAAGTCTAAGAGGTTGGGGAAACAAGGGATTTATTTGTAAAGCTTCGACTTAATAATATATGAGTCACTTATGATACAGTCGTTGTACTACGTTGGCTGTTACAAAGCAGTTTATGTGCTTATACATATGCGTGTTGTATTGAATTCACCATCCGTGACATTTGGCGTTTATCTAGAACATTCCCTTATGCAGCTTGTCATTGCAAGGTGTTAGTGTTGGAATGAATTTGAAAACATTCTGAATATCATTTAAGCAATGAGCTGCATTCTAATTTTGACATAAAAGTAATACATATTCTAATAATGTAATACTGAAGTTTATACAATATAACGACCAACCTTTGATCTTACCCGGGTTTTCCGAAAGCAAGCCCTCTCGTTTAGAAGTCCATGGGCTACTATTGGGAAAATGTTTCCAAAAAGAAGCGCACTGGCTTCTATTTAATTCCAAAGTGTGTCCAATGAGAGAAACCTCCCCTTTCTACAATACATATAGTCCATGTTAATTTAGTTGTTTGATAATTTGTTAGAAACCCTGTAGATGATGGTGCATGTAGCGCTGGTTGCGACGATCCGTTGTGTGATGCATTGACTTAGTTGAAACTCTAATTCTCATGAACAAATCTTAAACATTATACCCTACCTAAGTTTCCATGAGTTTCCATGAGTTTCCATGAGTTTCCGTTTTCTTAAAGTAATTGCAATATTCCTGAAAGTTATTTTAAAAAGATTGCCCTAACTTATTGTCTCATGATTATTAATTCATATGTCTGTCACAGATTTCCGAATACAAGCCCATTTTTCCGGATATAAGCCCGGGCTTCTAGTTTGTGTCAATATTCACTCGTCAAAAACCCTATTTTCTGTATAGAAGTCCTGGGCTTGGTTTGGGAAAACCCCGGTTAGGTTGGGTTGCATGGGTTCCGTTCCATAACAGCGAGCGCATATAATTGTTCATTGATCGCTCAATGTAGCGCTCAAGTAGCGTTCAAGTTGCGCTTATTCTCTCTTAAACGACACGGTGCAAATTCCTCGAAGTTTGCTTGCCTTGCTACGTAGCGCTACATTGAGCAATCGCGTTCAATAGAGGTTTAAAAGTAATCGCTAATTGAGCGATTACTTTGAAACCTCTCTTGAACACGGCACAGGTTTCAAGTATTATTTTTTATGTTTTTAATATTATTATCATTGAGGACCATCTTCAGACTCATAAGTCAACGTAATTTCACAAACAAATCTTCAATAAAACAACTATTATTTTCCATATATCAATTGTTTAAATATCCATTAAGGTAATTCCGCAGATGACAATAACATAATTATTGCATAAACAACTGTTTTTGACGTTTTAACACACCTCCACTTCATCTAGCGGTAATGATAATCATCATTCATTAATTAAGCAGGCTCCACGGAGCGGGTCACAGACGACCCTCTTCTGGCTAAATCACTGTTACGCCTCAAGGAGTGTCTCTAAAGCGGTGATTGCGGCTTTGTTAAAATGGATAAATTAAAATCGTCTTAATTATCTATTGCAAGTCTTTATTGTCCCGATTTTATGCTAAAATAATTCCGAGATATAATGTACGTGGAGGCAATAATCTGTCATTCCTGAGAAAAATGCATTACATTTGAACTTTAAAAAACATTCTACAAGTAATAGTTATTCAGTTATGAATTTACAAAAACCCTATAAAAATCCGACTTTTGTGATCTTTAGAAAATGTTAGAGTAATTGTGGCAGGAAATGACTGTTCGTGAGCTATTTTATTATTGATTCATAAATACCTTAGTCCAATCTAACTCTCCTGAAAAAATCACCAAATACGACGGGTATGTTTTTGAGTTATGTCCCTTTGAAATCTGCATTTTAAAAAAATCACCAGATAAGAATTAACAATTGTGAGGAGCAAGCCAATATAAATATTGCTTCAGCTACATTATATGGAAAACTGAGCTCTCTAGTATAGGTTTTCAAGAGGAGAAGATTGTCAAAGGTGCACGGGGTCGGGAAATATTAAAAAGGGCGAAAAATCAATATGGCGGTGAAACCACCCAACGTACGAATTCATCATGATTTACTTTTCTGTTCGCAGTACCTTTAAAAAACGTTTCAAGTCTTTAGCCTCATTTAAAAAGTTTTTAAAAGTTTAGATTCGCACTGGACCTTTGATGACTGGACAGATTTGGCCCAATGTCAGGGCAAGCGCTACCAAACTGCAAAACTTTCTCCAACCGTTAAACAAGCTAAACTTTCTTGAACTTTCCAATGAACTTTAATCGGCTACGATGACCGCGTAACATTAACGATTTTAGCATTTGACTATAAAGGGTCTTGTAAATATTCAGATGTCCCTGGAATATGTCTGATGCAAATAACAAAAGTAAATTATTTCGGTTTTTGTCTCTGATTTGCACGTCATTATTAATCAGCATGCTTATGATCAATTATTTGCACAAAAATTGAGAGTAAAATACATTAAAGAGAAAACGTTTGTCTTGCGTTTCTGTTTTACAAATAGCATTATGACGAGGCATTGGCAAATGACATTTTCACAACAGCGTCGCTGTTTACACAACAAGATTCAAATGAAACCAATGAGGACACTATTTCTATCCGAGAAAGTGCTCATAGTAGAACAGAGGTATCATATTACCATAACTCCAATGTTTCTTAAAGATACCCACTCGTCCCGTACATTCGCTGTAACGCGTTCTGCTTACTGACATAAAGTGATCCCACATCAAGGTAAATAAGTGTTACCAATGGATAGATAGTACTCCTCAATCAATAACGATCTAAAACGATTGTATAATGTTCGGTTGAGTCACATTAAAATGGCCCCTCGAAGGTTGTTAAGGTGATCTGACTGATGTAGCTATATATCTATATAAGCTATATCACACTCAGAGTAAAATTTTAGTTATAGGCACAATGAAGAAATGGTCATTCATCTTGCTGTCTGAATTTTCAAATTCGTATCAGACCTACAAATCTACCTCTCCCAATGAAGAGTTTCACACCTCTGACCTTTTATACATCGCACAATTGTCTTCCAGTACGGATAACCATTTTCTATGGATCCTTGCAGTTTATCGGATCATGTTATGAAATGTTTTACCCTCCAATGTATCCAAAATTGTATAAACTTTAATAATACATGGCCAACTTGAGAAAAGACAATTTGCGCATTTAAATGTGTTGATGAGATAGAGCCAATTTGGTATCAACCCAGACAGCCTCTCATTGTATAGTCTGGCATAGTCCCGGAATTGTGAAAAAAAATCTATATCATAACATACAATAACTTGATAAATCTCTTCACTTAAGTTCATTTTTGGTTTCGTGACCGACAGAGGACCCTCAGTCTTTCTGTACGTCGTCTGGTATAGTCCGGATATCATGAAATTATCCATTATATATATCATACCATACAATAACCCGAGAAATGTATTTCCAAGTTCATTCTTTATTTGTACTCATTTCAATGCATTCGTTATCAGCAGAGGACCCACAATTGATAATTCTTCTGGCGGACTTTGGACTTGATGACCAGAACGGAAACATCTACAAACTCAACATTCATCACATGAACATCTCCCGTATTCCTGTCAGCGTTATAGCACCCAGAGCCTTGGACTACGATCACACAGACGGGTTGATCTACTTCACTGATTTATACACCAAGCAAATCAGAAGAGTTGACATCATTGGCCGAAACGATCTGGAAGTTGCGAGTTTGAATACAAGTGATTATTTCTTCATTATGTCCTCATTATGTTGTAATTCAGCTTAATGGAGTCTCATGCAAGTCTATAAAACATATTTGTATAATTCATAGATAATCCTCAACAAAATACATATTCTGTGATCTACACAAACAATAAATACAATATTAAATGCTGAAAGCTTTTAATTTATTACAATGTCAATTGTGTCCAGCCTCTAGCCCTGAAGGTTTAACACTGGACCCCAACACTCGTCAAGTGTTCTACACAGACAACGGCAACAACCTGATAGGGAGAGTGGAGATAGACAACTTCAACCATACAGTCATTGTCAACACTGGGCTGGATCAACCTAGAGGAATTGTTGCTGATACAAAAAACAAGTAATAGTACATTATTGTGTCATGACTTTTTTTGTAATGACTGGCGACGATTTTCTTAATAATTTACTTCTGACCAACATAGATCACACACTTGTAGTTAGTTTGTATTATTTTATTGAACAATTTGACGGGGAATGTTGATTATCATGTCTTTATTATATATTTTTCAGAAAGCTTTATTGGGTTGACTACGGTAGTTACCCGAAGATTGAGACGAGTGATTATGATGGTGGACAGAGAACAACTCTCATCTATTCTGACCTTACTGATCCGCTTGAGATAACTATCGACGAAGAGGGTAATCTAACAAATACACAACAGACATTACAGATCGAAATAAGCAACGTTCAATCGACGATCGTCTCTTTACCTCCACATTTCTCCTATCAGGAACTACTTTACTTTTTAGCATCATCATTTTATTATTATATTGAATTACATACAAATCAGAACCAATAAAAAGGCCATAAAACCTAATAAAGAAACTTTTGCCTTTACCAAAACGCTTAAGTTTTAGCTCATTCCTCCCGAAAGGCCTGATGCGCTTACAGCATGAAATGGTTATCGTCCAGCGTCTGGTATCCGTCCGCTAGTCTGGATTCTGTAAACTTTTAGCTCTGTCGACGTCTTCTAAGGAAGCACCTTTACAAAAACAATTTGATCTAGAAAGCTGAAATGTGGTGTACAGACTCATTGACCAATGAGAAATATAAATTGTAGATTTGAAGCTGGGAATACGACCTATATATATGTATATATTTTCATTTTTTCTCACTATCTACTGGCTCTAGAAAGCTTAAATGCTGTGTAAAGTCTCATTAGCTAATGGGGGTTATACATTGGAAATTTGGTGAACTTATTTATAATAAGGGCCATAGGGGTCATGACCTAAGTACCTCTTGTTATCTTCGTCTTAAAACAACACTGTCTCTAGAAAGCTGAAAAAAAATTTGCATATCCCTTGACCAATTCGCTGCAGTTTTAAGGAGTCTTTGATCCCTAATAAGGGCCACCAAGGTCATGACCTCATTTTCTTCTCATGAACCACTGGCTCAAGAACGCTGAAATGTTATAAATCATTGCTAATGGGTCGTGAACCTATTTTGTCTTCCCCTTAACGCCTAAAGCTGTAATATGGTTCACCGAGTGTGTGCAGATTCTTTGGCTACAACCTTGAAACGTACTTTCGTTTTCATTTCAAAAGGCTGTAAGCAGTGACCATGGTTTATAAATTGTAGATGTGTTAATCGTATGACTACTAAAGGTTCATGAGCTACAAAGTCACAGGCTCTATTTTTTTTAATGTGTTGCAAAGAGACTTAAATAGAAGAGACTGGCTTGATTCAAATGTTAAAAGAAAGATTAAAGCGTTTGATGTGGTTCTTTTTTTAAACATATAAAATTAACTTTAGCTGGACGACTGTACTGGACTGAGGGCGGTGGAGATATTGAGTCTGTCAGTGTGGATGGACGAGATCGGAGGATCATAACGAGAGATAGTGACATGAGTCCAAGTCACATGACCTTATTCAACGGATATATGTACTATACATATTTTCATGACAGGTACGTCGTTTCCTTGAATATTTTGTTATTCATACGTCACGTCAACTATTAACTAAAATGAGTGGATGTAATGGGGGAAAAATCTGTAGATTGTTTAGTTTGATTAAGTAGAAATATATATGGTTGGGTGTAATTCAAAAGCAAACTGTCTGTGGTTGGGGGCTTCATTACCTGTGGAATAATTATCAGCCCAAATATGGAATCCAAGATGAACTGTTATCAATACAGTAATCTAGAGCGTTATGTATCCATTAGCTGAACCAGAGGGAGTTGCGGGGGTTAATAATAATAATAAATGAGAATATTTTGAGTCATGCAGGGCGCAATCATATCTTAACCTCGATAATTTACGCCAACAATTACTGTATCAACAGCTTACACATTTGGCCACCGTAAACACATTCCAAATATATAAATTTACGTTTGTTCACTATCTATCGGACATGTATTTCTATAGGTGCGTATTTGTTCATTATATTCACATGTTTCTCTACCATTGTTAAACTAGAAATTTGTGACATTCAAACATCAAATTTCTTCCCCATGTGTTATATTGTTACCTTGCAGTGATATAGTTGCTATGTCGCTGGATCAGAAAAAGGAATCCACCATACTATCATCGGCTTATTTCAAACGACCACGAGGGTTACATGCATTTTCTCCCAACTTTGAAGTGACAGGTATATTCTTCACTAAAATAAAAATCTGAAACCGACTTATTCATTGAACAAGACATGATAAACTACAATTTATTTTCAAATATTCATATCTTGAAAAAAAACTTATATCAAATATTTTCCAACGGTAGATATCGACAACGTCAAGCTAAAAATTATCAGAAAAGTGAGAATTTATCACAAATATCTGTAATGACACAATGTTGGTGTACTGACTAACTTAAACTTTCCACATTCCCGCCAATCAGCGTACGTGGTGTATAAGGTCTATTCTGTCTGTCTGTCCGTTCTTATCTCTAAAGTATAAATGCTAGCTTCGTCATACTTGGTATACAGTAAGCCATGATCAATAGATGTGCCTTTTGAGGGTTAGAATTTTATGTGATTTTTAATGCAATTTACTTTGATCAATAAGGAGGTCCTTTTGTCTTGAGCATATCTCCCTATCTATACATTTTGACTCCACAAAACTTGATAAACATGTCAAAATGAGTCTTTTGTGGCTTAGGCACATATGTTACTTCCATTAATTTTGGTTTCCATGAAATAGAGGTTGTGAAATGAAGATATAATTTCTTCATTATATCTTAGTACGTGTAGACCCAGCCTCGACCAAACTTCAGACACTTTGGAACCATATCCTTAGGTGTGATTTAAGTGATTTTGACCTTAATTAATGTGCATTTAATTTTTTGCACCTCGAATAGAAACACGACAAGACGGGAAGACAACCCTAATGAGATTTCACTATATGTTAAAATGAACCCCCGTCAATAGCAAATAAATGTTATCATGCATTTCAGGACTTACATGTTAACAAGTTTGTCAAAAATAACGTATTATATATTCAACTTATAAGAACTGTAGAGACATCAATATGCCTAGACAAATGGCTAGCTCGTTTATACTTGTATTATTACCAATTAATTGGTTTCAGTTCCATGCAAATTTGGACAATACGGAAGAGACTGTACCACTTGTGGAGCTTGCCTGGACGAAAGTCTATGTGAGAAAACGACTGGTGTGTGCTTCCAAGATTGTCAATCTGGCTACACAACAGACAAATGCACTGAAAGTACGTACGTGTACCACGATAAACCAGTGGCGAATCCAGGGGAGGGTGACCTTGATGACGGATTATGCTTTTAAACTTAAACATAAAATTTCATTCGTCAGCATATATCTTTCAAATGACGTGTTATCAATGATACATATATGCACCAATGTCTTAACCTTTGGCCTTGTATAGGTAGTATTTTCTGTAAAATTAACCATGGCCAGAATTCTGATATTTTCTATATTTGTTACATGTTTATTCATTGTCACTAGGTCATGCAGACCATGTTGTAATTTACCAGATGATCAACCATAGCAACTAGACGAAAATATCTGATGTTTCATAAATTAACCTGACATTTAAGGTGATTTTTAGAAGAGGTTAAAGATTGTATTTTCTGTAAAATTAACCATGGGAAGAATTCTGATATTCTGACGACAAGATATGATGTTTCATAGATTTACCTTACATTTAAAATGATTTTTAGAAAACAGTTTATGCATCTAGAGGCCAAACCCTGGGGAATCGTATGCACTCTTGTTCTATAATGACTTGTTCTAGAATGCCGGCCAGGAACATTTGGAGCCAACTGTCAGTCAACATGTAACTGCAGAGCAAATAGTGTTTGTGACTTTGTAACCGGAAGTTGCCCAGATGGATGTCAGAGCGGATGGAAGGGAGACAACTGCTCAATAAGTACGTGGTCATTCTTATAAAATCTTCAAGTATATAATTTTTTTCTGCAGCGACATTTGTATTTATAAAACTTTTTTGTGATGAATTGTGATATTTTTCTTTGATAATTTACTGAGATCAACACATTCCGAGCACAATTTGTCAGATTTTATTATTTTATTTAAACATATGGCGGGGGATGGTTTACCCACCAAGGTATTTTGCTTGAAATATATAACCAATGAGAATTTAGTTTGCTAGTCTCATCTCAATAGAAAGTAAAATCAAACAGGAAATAATTTGCATATTCTCAGAACATTAGAAACATTTTTAACAAAGCAATCATCACATTCAATAATGTGTGATAAGCGTAACTTGCAATAGAACATCGTGCATCACGTGGGTTGTGATGGCGACATCCGCTATAGACGAACCTTCGGAAACGGATGCTGCTGTGTAGTACATTTTATGCAATAAAGGGAATTCTGGTAACAGGACGTCAGCTACCCTTGACTCGCGTTAATCGAAGGGGTACATCTCTTTGAAACAAAATTTCATTACATTGTCGTGATTATTTATTATTTACATAATTATTTATGTCATGTTGTAGATAAAATATTTCTCTAGCGATTGACGTTATAAATTATTTTCCAAAAATAATTTTCTATTAACTATTTCTATTAACATCCTTGATTGCTCTTTAGAAGGGAAACATATCTGGGGTACTTAAAGGGAAATCACTCACTGGAATGTAATAGGTAAAGTGTTTACATCAATACTCAATAAAAGACTCACAATGTGTCCAAAACTTCAAAACAGTATCCCTGAAGTGAACTTCTTAAAGTATGTGTACAAAGGTCAATTCTTTAGTTAAACTTAGTTCAAATCAATATACAGCTTTATTTAATAAATATGGAGTTAGATAAGGCTGTATGCTGTCTCATTTACTGTTTCCTTTACTGATGAATACGTGAATGCAATGAAAACTGATGATTTAAATGGCCTATTTATTGGTTGTGATATTGATGATATAATCGTACTGCTATTTGCAGACGATGTATCTATATTTTCTGATTCAGTTGTTGATTTACAAATAAAACAATAATGTCTAGAGTTGATTGTAAAATTGGGGTAAAACTGTAAATATTGATCAAAGTAAAAACACTTTTTTTTAAATGTTTACAAATATCTTGGTATTGTATTTTCATGTAGAAATAACTTTTCACAAACATGTATAACATTGGCTAAACAAGCAACCAAGACACCTGTTCCAGTGAAAAGTTGGTGTACAAATTTCACCATTTGTATGTTGATGTTTATATGAAAATATTTGATTGTAAAATTTTACCTATACAGTTATATGGTGGTGAAATATGGTGTACAGAAATAGGAAAATCTATTGAAGTTGTACACACAAAATAATGTCAATATTTGTTGAGAATAACATATAGAATATATGAACATGAAGGTTATAAACTTTTGGATTAGACTACTAAGAATGACTAACACCCCAGACATTGTTATTTACTGTTTTTTAGATATGATGAATTAGGATGTAATAATTGGGTGTCTTTTGTTAGATATATACTTTTAGTAGTATCTGGCTAATGCAAGTTATAGGGGATTATAAAATATTCATAAATACATTTGAATTGCGATTAAAGGATGTTTTTACCCAAAAATGGTTTACTTATATCACTGTTTCGTCCAATTTAACTATGTATTGTACTTTTAAATTTCTCCTTCAACCTGAGAAATATGTAAGTTCAATTCAACCATCAAATTTGTAGAAGGGTTCTAACGAAATTTAGATGTAGATTGCCCAAGAGATCTAAAAGATAAACACAGCAGTATATTAATGTAGAATTAGAACATCTCATCTCTCTTGCCGGCATTTAAGTTAAAATTTTATGAAATATGGAAATGTAATTAATAGAAATTGTTGTCGACATAACTTACCTTCTTGGAATTTATCTACTTGACCTAAAATACGTCTTAACACAAGCTAAACATTATTTTATGAACCTCCTATCTCAAGAGAATACCAAAGGACGATGTTTACAGGGCTGTGTATTTTCAGTATAATGAACAGTTAACAGATACAATTTCCAATAGTATGTATCCCTTGTCGATTGAAATATCTTGTATGTTTGTTGGTAAAGTTCAGTAACTGTCACAAGAGGTTTCAAATATGTAATTTCAATATCTCAGGTCACATTGAAACTTTTACAATGCTTCAACGTACGAACCCGGTTCTCTATGACCCGGTGTATCTCTCATTCGTATTAGCAAATGTTCACCGACTGCCTCTGGAAAATAACAGTGCAGGAAAATAGCGAAATGGTTTTCCGTTCTGAAACGTTATTCCTCCTACTGCTACAGGTGGAAGTGATATTAGCAGGTAAGAATATCAAAATGTTTGGAAAGATATGCTTTGATAATTTGATAATTTGTTCCAATCATATCCATATTTCCTATCTATATTCATACGAATGAACTGGTTTTCCACAAATCTTCCCTGTCAATGCAAGTTATCCGTATGCATTATTTTGACATGTATTTGCATTTTGTATGCTTTGGAGGTATTGTTTATTTACTACGCGAAAGCTTTGTCTTAAATATTTTTCAGTTTGGTTCACAATGAATTTGTTTTCGACTAAACAAGATAGATCATAAGATTAGAGTGGTTTAATGGTTTAATCCTGGCTACTCAAACGAATTGCGAAGAGTATTAAAGTTATTCCATTACTCTACATACAGCTTGCCAGGATCTCCTTAACCTGTAGTCATTCGATTGCTGAGCATCACATAACTTATATGCAAGGTACCATGCCGTACGCCGTAACTATAAACATCAATGCGCAATGACATGGCCACAGCATGCATTGTACAGTTATACTTGTTGTACTCGTTTTATAAAGATTGAAATGAACACACATGCTTAGATGACACATATTCATAACTTGGTTCGGAATTTCTTTGATACAACTCATAATAAAGAGTCAGCATAGCCATTTACTTTCATAATATCACATGAGTGATTCGCCAGTGCTCAGTGGAGGTATGTCAAGTGACATTGACTAAGATATGTCACCGTCATTACTTTTTAACACTCGCAACCTCGTCTAGATAGCGATTGATCATCCGATTACTTCCTAGCCTATTTAATGATTGGATGGTTGAAACATAACACGTAAGGAGAAGGACCAGATAGCGCTAAGGTAGTCTAAAGTGCCATACATTAAAATTGACTTACGACTATCTTAGAGCTAAGACAGCTTCGAAAATATGGGCCCAGTACTCTTATCAAAAACGTGGATACGAGCGGTTTAATTGTAATAAGATTGTTATGTGTTGGAACAAAATAAAGCGAAGCCCAACCTTGATGCATTGTTTGATATAAGGTGTCACAAAGGGGTGCAATATAATTATTGGTCATTCTAGAATTTGACAAAGGTGACGAAGTGAGTTGGAGACGCCATTACTAGACTACTAGGCTTCTTGTTTTCTATTATTTCATCCATTAAATACATCTTCAATCCTGCTGAGGTGTACTAGGAAGACAGGACTACGTACATGTATGCTGTTAGTTAGAGTATTTCTGTATGGCTTAAAGGGGCTGTAACATGTTTTTTTTGCAAAATTATTTTTTTCAAATTTTCCATTTATAATGATAGTTTGTGTCATTTAAATTTACTTTAGAGGGTAAAACATCAGATTACACAAACCCATTATCCGTAGTGGTAATAATGGTAATAATGTTGTTGCTTATAAAGGAAAATTTGCATGGCGTCGTTTTATTGTGAACACATTTTATTATTTCGATTCACAAAAACGATTCCAATGGCTTTACCTAACCATGTACACTTATTTTTTAACTTGATTTTCCGAAAAGAGGAGGGTGTTTTACTTTTGGTTAATACTTTTCATCGACTTATTTGAGCGAAACAATGTGTTACTCCCCTTTTAAGTATAATTATTTAGGAACATCTTCAGACTCTTCAGCAACTGCTCCATTGCTATTGGGTAAATGTGCATCCCAATATTAAAGGGGCAGTAGCACGTTTTTTCGCTGAAATA
Source organism: Gibbula magus (assembly GCA_936450465.1). Lineage (NCBI taxonomy): Eukaryota > Metazoa > Mollusca > Gastropoda > Trochida > Trochidae > Gibbula > Gibbula magus. Next base: position 41,663,416 of record OW388289.1, read on the forward strand.
AGTCGATGAAATGTATTTGAAAATAAATGTCACCAATAGTAAAACACCCTTCTCTCTTCAGAAAATAAACATGGTTCCCTAAGGTCATGGGATTAGTTTTTGTCATTCGAAAATAATAAATTGTGTTCACAATAAAATGGCCACCATGCAATCTTTTCTTTATACGCAGCACAGTTATTACCACTTTGGATAATTTGTTTATGTGATAAGATGATTTAGCCTCCAAAGTAAATATAAATGACATTAACTATCATTATAAATGGGAAATTTTAAAACATAGAATGTTCAAAAAGCGTTCCACTGCCCCTTTAAAACATATGTTGTCTTTAAGTGGCCCACCTACATATTTGGAAGTGAATGTATATATATACGGATGCACTTGTATACATAGATTCAGTTGATACTGATGGCGATTCTACCCAGGATTTAATATAATAATAATAATAATAATAATAATAATAATAATAATAATAATAATAATAATAATATTAATAATAATAAAACTTTATTACATCGAAAGGAATTCATTTTGTATCATGACAGAGCTAGTGTACATGAATGGCAATTAACAGTCACAGATTACATGTAATACAAAACACAATCACAAAGGATCATTTAACAAACGAATGCTGAAGGGAATAAATGTATTCAGACCTCTATTGGTTTTGTATCCAGGTAATAAGTATCTCCTTCCAGAAGGGAGTTGAACATATTCACTGTGCAACACATGATCTGGATCTGACAAAATTTTCAGAGATAATTTCAAAACTCGTTTTTCATAAAGATAGGACAGATTTGTAAAATGAACTCCAGCTATTTTACCAGCGATGTGGAAAACTTTTTCTAAGCAGGATTTGTTAACAAGAGACAAAGAACCATACCAACATTGGAAGGAAAAGGTTAAAATGGTTTCAACAAAACAGTGATAAAATAGTGATAATACTCGTTCATTTACATTAAAAGATCGCAACTTGCGCAGGAAATGTAATATTTGTTGACATTTTTTTTAAAACAGCATCAGTATTAGCATTCCAGTTCAATTTACTATCTATAATAGTGCCAAGATACTTATAGTCATTTACAATCTCGACATTGTCACCATTTATACAAACAGGGCTTGTAGTACTTTGGTTGTTCCTGAAATTGATAATAACTTCTTTCGTTTTTCTGACATTCAACATTAAGAAATTGTTTTCACACCAGGTAACAAAATGTTTAATGTTATCTCTGTAAGAAAGTTCATCTTCTTGAATAAGTCCTACCAACGCAGTATCGTCAGCAAACTTCACTGTTAGATTACAGGGATTATTACTTATGCAATCATTTTCAACCCACAATAGTAGATTACAATTTACGTTCATGTTCAAAAGTTTCTCTAACAAGATGTGCGGCTGTATCGTGTTAAATGCGGAAGAGAAGTCGACAAATAAAATTCTCACATAGGATTTTGGAAGTTCTAAATGCTTATATACGCTGTTTAAAATACAGAGTTTTGCATCTTCCACACCCCTTCTTGCTCTATATGCAAACTGATATACCTCATTCTTACTGTTTGTGATTCTTATATTCTAATTGTTAAAAAACAGTTTGATTGTACTCAACATCGTCAGTATAAAGCAAACTGCGTAGACTAGTATTGCAACGTTTACCCAACGTACATTTTAAGTATGAGCATACATACATAAATAGTAATAATATACATGGCAAGTGACTGGACATGAGGTTACTTAAACAATTTAAACAATGCATTTAGAAATGACTTCAGATTCTTTAAATGCTTAGTAGATTTATTGCATAATACTGTCTTAACCATAACTTGATTTCCATATACACAACCGGGCAAAAGAAAGGACTAGCCTAAGTTTGTTTCGATTAATTCAATATTTAAAAGAAATCAGATGTATTTGACTGTGGCACGATACAACAGCACCTCTCGGCAAACGTTTGAATGACTTAATTGGTGACTATTGTATTTTTTAACTAAAATATCAATAGTTAAAGTAGACAGGGGTAAGAAATGAAATTTACACCAACATGACCCCTACCATGTTCAAAATGTTGTAAATGCGTGCAGGACGAAGCACATTTATTGATTTTCACACAGAGTATGTGTTAAATGTCGATGAACAGTTGTGTTTCATCAAAATTAATTTGGGGGGATTTCAAAATTTAAGTTTTTAATTTTAATTTAAAAATTTTTAAACCGCTTAGAGGTATTATTTGACTGATTTAATGTTTTGGATTAATTTCCCAAACAAGCCCGTTTTTGAATACGACGTCGAAAACTCGAGATATTTGCAATTGAAAATCATAAATATGATAAAATCAACTGAGGTGAGTCGTTTCTTTTGCCCGGTAGTGTATTTGGGGCAAAAGATATATGTTACGCTGTTGGAGAAGGGCTTCGCATTTAAAAAGGTAATGAAACTCGTCTCCAACAGCATTAGCTTTACACAATTTACACAATCTATTTTCTTTTGGGATTAATTGCCATCGGCCGGTTTCAATTGGTAAATTAGTATTACTTGTTCTCAGTTTTAATATGGGAAAATATATATTCTTTGGTAAATTTTCAAAGCAAATTTTAAATTTGAAGCATTTATAAAATATGCCTTTTGAACTGCTCTCTATAGAGCTTCGCCAATGTTGTAAAAAATTATCTCTTAGTATAGTTTCTACGTTTGATGTGGGAAAATTCTGTGGGTTTAAAAACACTTCTGATAGCCCACAGCTATCAAGTATTTTGGTAATAAATGACATCCATCGAAGCTGACATCCAAACTTATAAGTTGAAATAAATTTATACAGCAGTGAAGAAAGTTTACAGTGTAGATTATTTGTTGCTGATTTATGCCAAAAAGAAATGGTTCGTTTGTAAAATTTGATGTACAGTGGCTCTCGGCCAAACTCACCGTACACCATAAAGTATGGGGTAGAGTTTCGGAGGCCAACGGCAAGTTTAATGAATCTGAGATGTACTTTTTCAACTATATTCAAGTTTTCGAATCCCCAGACTTCACAGCCGTGTAGGAGAATCGGACATATCATGGTATCGAATACTTTTAGGGTACAATCAATAGGTAAATTTAAATTAAGGGCTTTTTTCAGGAGTGCAAACATAGCTTTAGTTGCATTTCCTACTAAAGCTTTCATACCAGTCAAACACCTACCATTCCTATGGAACAGTAATCCAAGATAAGTATAGGTATCAACTATTTCGATTTTATTTTCCCCCAGTGAAAAGGAGAATTTTGAGTTAGCCGTTTTGGATGGCCCCCCTCCATAAATTATTATCTTAGTTTTAGAACTTAATGAATTTTGTAAATCATTCGGTGATTCACTGAAGATAACATCATCATCGGCGTGTAACAAAATAGGAAGTTGTAGCCAAATATAAATGTCATCATCATTAGAATGTTCAAAGTTCACACCTGTGCACCCTGTTTCTAATAAGGAAGATTCAAGATCATTTATAAAAATGGAAAATAATAGCGGAGATAAGTTTTCCCCTTGTCGTACACCCTTTTTACATTGAAAAAATGGTGACATTACATTTCCAGACATAACACAGGATTTTATATTTTGGTACATATTTTTAACAAGTGTTAAGAATTTTCCATTCATACCTTGTTGTTGCATTTTATACCATAACCCTGTGCGCCATACGGTATCAAAGGCCTTGGCATAATCGACAAACACACAATAAAGTTTACGTTTAGATAATTTTAGTATTTCTAAGACTATTTTCAAAATAAACATGTTATTGACTGTCGAAAACCCTTTTCTAAAACCTGCTTGTGCAGGTGTGAGTATATTATTGATTTCCGTGTATAATGTAAGTCTTTCATTGAGAATGCTCATAAACAATTTTCCAAAGCATCTAAGTATCGTTATTGGTCTGTACGAATTGGGATTATTTCTATCACCGTTTTTCTTATATATAGGCCAAATGATACCAGAAAGCCATGATTCCGGGATATGCCAGGTATTCAGGACCAGGTTAAAAAGCGAAGTTAGAAGAGGTGTAAGAATATTTGCAGCATCTTTAAAAAATTGTTTTCAATTAGATCGATTCCCCAAGCCTTATTCCTTTTTAAATTTTTAATGGCAGATTTGACTTCCTTCTCAGTTATATCCTTATTCAGAACTTCATTATTGAATATAGTTTCATCGAATGGGACATCATCGCAGTTCTCAGTATTATCATTGTCAGTGTCGTTTAATTTTCTGAAAAAGTCAAAAAAAGTTTCTATGTCGGGGATAGATTCCTCTTTATCACGTTTATTATCGTCAAGTAGCTTCCAGTATTCTTTTTGGGAATATTGTCTATCATTCCTGATTTTATCAGTGGTCTTCTGCTTGTATTGTCTAATATTTTTATCAAGACATTTTTTGTATGCTTTCAACATCTGCTGATAAAGAGATTTATTTATAGGATTTGCGGTTTTATTAAATCTAGTTTTAGCTTTATTGAACTTTTTTCCTCATATTTCTACATTCTGTATTGAACCAGGGTTTATCCTTCTTTTTTCCATTTGAAACATTCGTACGAATACGCCTTACACCAATCGCACTGCGTGCAGCATTCACTAGCACTCGCGAGATGCTGTTTGCAATATCATCGACAGAAACTGGGTCAGCCATACTGGCATGTTCGTATTGTGTGCATTTAAGTAATTTTTGGATTTCTTCAGTATCAATACTTCTACAGAACAGTTCTGATTTCGAAGGATCAAATCGTTTTGGTAAGTTGTGCGAACTTTTTTGATTAAACGTAATTATACTTATCTGTTGAATGGCGGTAAGTCAGTTGGTCTCATGACATGAGTACCGGCATTCTCCACTCTCCGAACAGGCACACAAAAAATCCAAGACAGACAAAGCGGGGAGGATGGGCGAGACAAGCGCGAAGGTCTAGTCAACAGGTAAGTATAAATAATTATGTTTAATCAAAAACGTACTATCATTTAAACACCTAACTGTTGACAAGACCTACTATGCCTATAGGGGATTAAAATCGAAGTATAAGAATATAAGAACAATACAACAGACACAGAACGAATGATGGGAAGCATCGCAAAACACACGAGACCATCCTCCTAAGAGGACTGTCCGCTTCTCGGCCTGTAGGAGGGACCACCTTTGCCTGAGCAAAAACCTTTGGACCCAGTCTAGAGATGCCTTCGAGATCTGCTGTGGAGACATCGCGTAAGTAATGATTAGCGAAAATGTGCGAAGAACGCAAAAAACACCCCGCCATGACGTTCGAGACTGCGATGTTACAGTGGTAATCCATCGTGGCAGAGACTGCTCGGAGCTCGGGTTGGAACGCGATGGAGGTGGCAGGTCAGCAGCCGTGTATGGTCGATGACTGCTGACCTCAGGTATACATAAAAAATGTTAGCTTATAGCTTGCCACGAGTGAGGCAAGAACAGACCACGCCTGCCATCTCACAGCCTCAAATACGCTGCACGTAGACCCTCAGCGCCCTAACCGGACACACAGAGAGATCTATCTCCCCCCTTGACCTCTAAACATAGAAGGTCTGCCTGCAACGCTTAGGTTTCTGAAATCCGAGCTGCGCAGGCCATGGCCACCAGAAAGATGACCTTGATGGTGAGAGGGAGGAAGGGAACATCTAAGAGCGGTTCATACCTATCGGTGCGAAGATGGCTGAGCACGGCGGCTAAGTCCCCACTCACTTAGTCCTGCCGTCCACAGAACGGAAGGTCTTAATAAGGCCCTTGAGGACCGGCACAAGTAAACCTGGCGACCTCTTCCTGAGTATGGAGAGGATAGCAGACATGTTGGTGTTAATTGATGACACCTTAAGATGCCTGGTGTTGCGTAGGTACACTAAGTACTCCGCCGCCTGAGGAACGGAGGCCTCTGCCGGGACGAACCCCCTCTGAGCACAGAAGGAGGCGAGGGCCTGCCACTGGAAATCGTAGAGTTTCCTAGTGGTCTTCCTATGAGAAGTAGCTAAGGCATTGGCGACACACCTAAAGTAACCACTGCTCCATAAAGCGGCGGTCACAACCTGCCGTACTTGCAAGTGCGTGCTTTCCACGTGCAAAACGTGGGTAAAATAGTGGTAGCCGTACGTTGTAAGTAGCGACACCGTACTGATTTGGGAGCACGCAGACCCGCCGTAGCGCTTTTAGTGCATGCAGAACTTTTGCTGTGTGCGAGCTGCGTGCTACTGCGTATTTTCCGCACGTACGACTTCGGTGCTTGCACTCTACAGACACTGTGCGCACAACGCACAGACTCTGTGAGTGTTATAAGTTTTTCACATGGACACATACTCCACGGACGACGCCATTAGCACGTGCGTGCTCCGCACGTTGCAACTGTGTTGCCAGTGCGTCGTCCATGCTTACTCGGGACTTCCCCAGTTCAACTGACAAATGAGCATGCAACACTCACGTTGCCAGTGCCGAGTAAGTACTTGCTCCGCAATTACAACGTACGTTGTGCGTACTGATTTCTGCAGTTATTATGCGCTGCCATTTTAAGTTGCTCTTGCAGCATCAGAAGCGGGAGTCTCTGAGTTGAATGGGCGGCATCTTGAGGCAGCAGCACTGAGAGAGAGCCCCTAAGGGTCGTCCTATACCCCTACCATTTGGGTGCCTGAAATCGGCCAGAAAAACGTAAGTTCATTGCACTTGCATGCACTTACACCGTGCGTGTAAGTAAGGACATCGTGCGTGTGCAGCACATGTAAGTACGGTATCCGTACGTTAACGTGGCAATCGCACGTCACACGCAAGGTGTAAGTATGTTGTAAGCACCTACAACGCACTTACCACGTGCGCAACGAACGATGCACGTAGCAGATCACAGCCAGGCATTTCATGCAGGCAACGTACTTACACTTGCGTGTGACGTGCATTGATTTTGCTCCCTCCCTGCGTTTCCCACTTCCTCCCCACATTTTTCAGAAACGTGGCCTCCCCAAAAAACGTACGGACAAAAAAACGCACAGTGGGTTGGGACCGAGGCTTTACCCTCTTTTAACTCTTTCACCACTGGCCAACCGCAGCACGGAATGCCAGGCACACTGGCTAACCAGAGGCTAAGACGTTGCGTACCCTGAGCTCCCAAACAGACGTCAACATGACTTGTACATAGTTTTGTCTTTGCTGTTTTCAAAAGCTTTTTTGTGTAAAATATTGCCATGCTTCATACCATGTTCAAGATAAGATAATTCTCAAAAAATCTGGAACTGATTGATGTACTATTTTTATAATTTCAGGTAACAAAGACGAAAAACTTAGGGGAAAAGAATAAATAACGAATCTTATTATTAAATTATATTATTAAACCAAATAAAATATTTAAATGTCTTGTCTTGTATATTCCCATGATATTGGAAATGTTTATGGCTCAAAACATGAAACAAAGTATGTAGGTGTTTATCACGATATGAGTTCACATCAAAACACATGAAAAGATGTTTGAAAATTTATGGCAAGTACAAGCTTATAATTATCTGTCATTTAATTAAAGAGACTGCTACCAAAATCCAATAACGACGAATATTAAAATATATATTAATGAAATTAATAATATGAAAATACAAGAAATTAGCAGGTAATGATTTTGGGCAAATTATAATTAAAATATGATAAACCGTAAGTGGAAAGGCGATTTTGAAAAATGAATTCATTTCACATTTTGCAAAACAACACTTAGCTATTTTTAAAGATGACAAATATAAATAATGACAATATTAAATATAATATGTTGTAAAAGCAAGTTAATTTATCTTTATTTGTAAAAGTTACAAGAATAGTCACTCTATTTGACTTCATAGAAATTATTTTCGGCAGTATGGCTCATCGACTCAGATCGCCATTTTGTCATGTACAATTTGAAAACAGTGCGATGATTTAGACATCTGATATCATTCAAAGTTATTATATACTTTGTAAAACGTCCATAGTCAACTATTAGTACATGGTTTGAAGGGAATTTCAAACGTAGCTATCTTTTCGTCTCATCCCAAATTTACCATGTAGAACAGTGTTTCCGTTTTCATGAACATTCACTCGAACGCAACTTGCGACCGCTGCACGAGAATTCCGGCCACGTGCATCTCGGCAGTGATAGATTTCAGTGTTTCTCGTCACTCTGGCTTTAGCGTCCGTTTCGACAGGACGTGTCAGATTCACGCCTTAGAAAATAGATAGTTTCTTTATACAGCAATAGTGCCTGAACAATTATCATAGTTTGTTCTGACAATTCATAGTATTTTTCAGTGCAGTGTCTTTCGACTGCATCAGTGTACATATCTTACTATTGTGTAAATAACAGCACAGCTCAAGTATCTCATACTAGGTTTATTTATCTCATTAGCATCGGTTTTTCGTTAGTAAAATAAGTGTAATCACGTCTAGTTGTTTGCTCATAACAGTACATCTCCACATAGTAAAATAAATGTAATCACGTTTAGTTCCTTGCTCCCATCGCATTAGTTCTTCTTAGTTTCCACATCTTATTCACGCTTCCACTTTCGTCCAGAACATGTTGGTAGCAGAGCGTGGTTGCAACGTTCTGTGTACAGTACGCTTTCTTCGCATTTGTATATTGTAGATAGATGAACTTAAACACTAATGGTGGTGTTTCAGTTACAGCACATAAACTGACAGAAACATGTCAAAAACAGAACCTAAAGCATTAGTAGGCACAGGTACAGGTGAGCAAATAGCTCAGTTGAAACGTAAGAAAACTACTTGTAAAACGGCTCTTACAAAATGTAGGAATAGGCTATCATCACTGCTTGAGGAAGAGCTTCCTGATCGAAGGCAAATTCGGTTTTTGATTGATGAGGTTAGCTCTTTCCAAACAGATGCAGTTGATGTTATGATATCTTTGCAGTTACTCTACCAAGAGTCTGACAACTTAGAGCTTGCTAAGAAAACAAGTCAGGAAATTGATCTGCTTGAAGCAGTTTCGGAAGAGGCAGTCGAAAGGGCCGAACTGTTGCTTAGAAATACGTTTAGTTCTTCTAGTTCCTCCCATAGGTCGTGTAGGGACCTCATCAAGGAATTCGAAGTAAAGAAGGATAATGAAAATCAACCTTCCATTCAACAACAGTATCATGCTTCTAAACATGCCTCTGACACTCTTCAGTTTGAACAGGTTAACAAAACAGAATTGATTAATCAGGCCTGTGGTGAAACTAGAGGTATAGGACAGGATCTCTGGAGACAGCTTAAACGAGTCTCCATACCAGTATTTTCGGGGGACATTCATGCTTATCAAAGCTGGAAAGCTGCTTTTATGGCCTGTGTGGATAGGGCACCTGCAACGAACGAATACAAATTGTTGCAACTTAAGCAATACTTGTCAGGTGAAGCTTCTAAACTCGTTGATACTCTAGGTCACAACGCATTTGCTTATGGAATAGCTCTTGAACGCCTTGAGCGTAAATATGGGGGTTACAGACGAATCATAGCATTGAAGTTAGAGGAAATATCTGCCTTCAGACCCCTTCGTCAAGGCAATGCAAGAGATTTAGAGCAGTTTGCTGACATGCTTGACACAGCTGTAGTCTGTCTGTGTGAAGCAGACAAAGTAGAGGAACTGGGTGATGGTTGCTTCTATGCCTTGTTGCTTAGGAAACTCACAGAACAAATGATTACACAGTACAAGCGCTGGGTTATTGAGCAACAAAGGCAGGAGTCTGTAGAGACACTTCGCCAGTGGATTCTTTTTGAAGCCGAGCTTCATACCATTGCTTCAGAGACTAAGTATGGTTTCTCAGAAACGCGGAAGTCAATAAGTCAAGGCAAACCATCGAAATCTTACTTTGGTTCTCAGAATGATACCATTGAAAGGTGTCAAGTATGCAATCAATCTTCCCATAGAATTGGTAAATGTGACACATTTAAGGCTTTCAGTACCTCTGACAGGTGGACAAAAGCCAAAGAGCTCAAACTCTGCTTCAGGTGTTTAGGCACTGATCATGTAGGCAAATCTTGCACTCAAAAGGGCAGGTGTGGGATCGGTGGTTGTTTAGCTACTCATAATCGCCTTCTCCACTTCAGTAAAACTGACAATAGGTCAGGCACCAAGTCAGCTGTGAGTCGTGCTGTTGATAGTCGTCCAGTTATACCTTCAGAGCAATTTCAAGTGAGTGCAGATTCAGCAACGCAGACTACAACACTGTCTGCCATGAAGCAGCAATCCTATTATATAGCACTTAGGACAATACCTGTTGTGTTGAAGAGTGGCAATAGAAAGTTGACGGTTAATGCACTTTTGGACGATGCCAGCACTCAAACTTACATTAATGAGAGTGTTGCTTCTGAGTTAGGGCTTTCAGGTCAAACACAGCATGTGTCCGTGAATGTCTTGAATAGTAAAACCGAATCTTTCAGCAGTATGACGGTAGAGCTTGGTCTTGAAAGTATTGATGGCTCAGTGGATACTTCCTTGGTGGCTATGACAACTAGCAATGTCACGGGGAGCTTGAAAGCTATTGATTGGCAAAAGTATGCCAAGCGCTGGCCTCATCTGAAAGATATTCACTTCCCCAAAGTAGCTTCAAAGCCAGTTGTAGACATCCTTATCGGAGTAGATTATCTACAGCTTCACACTTCACGTGGTGACGTCTGTGGGAACGCTGGTGACCCGATAGCTCGTTTGACTCCACTTGGATGGACTTGCATTGGCAACATCTCAGAAGGTCAATCTGATGGTTCCAAAACTTTCTTTGTTGGTAACAATGAAGTGAAAAGTCCTCCTTCCATTGAAATGGATCACATTCTCCAGAAGTTCTGGGAAATCGAAAGCTTTCCATCAGACAAACCAGCTATGTCTGCCAATGAACAATTAGCAATCGAGTCTGTAAATAAATCCATTAGCTACTCCAATGAGAGGTATGCAGTAGGCATTCCATGGAAACATGATCCTTGTGATCTCCCCGACAATTATCTTGTGGCTTACAATCGTCTTGAGAATGTGGAGAAGAAACTCTCCAAGGACGATTCCCTTTCCCAAGCCTATGATGCTGTTATAGAGCAGTACCTTCACAAAGGATATATTCGGAAAGTTCATGAAAGTGACAGACAGAACACACAGTGGTATCTTCCTCATTTCCCGGTAGTCAAAATGGACAGGGAAACAACAAAAATCCGGATTGTATTTGATGCGTCTGCCAAATGCAAAGGTGTTTCTCTGAATGATTTCATTCACCATGGTCCTAAATTACAGAATGAGCTATTTGAAATCCTGATTAGATTCCGTAGGTCCTCAGTGGGAGTCATCTGTGACATCGCGGAAATGTATCTCCAAATCGAGGTATTGCAGAAGGATAGGTCTTGCCTCCGATTTCTTTGGAGATCATTGGACTCAAAACGTGAACCAACTGTGTATGAATTCTCTCGTGTCGTTTTTGGTCTCAATTGTTCTCCTTTCCTAGCACAGTTTGTATCACAGGAGCATGCTAGAAGGAATGAAGACGTTTATCCATTGGCTGCAGAGGTAGTGTCAAAGTCCACTTACATGGATGACAGCATGGATAGCGCTGTTAGTGACACAGAGGCAATAGAGCTCTATGAGCAGTTGAAACACCTTTGGACAACTGCAGGAATGCACGCCAGAAAATGGATATCCAACTCATGTGAAGTTCTCAATGAAATTCCTGTCAAAGACCGACTGAAGGAAGTACAAATTCACTCCTCTGATCTCCCTTTGACAAAAGCTCTTGGGTTGATCTGGAGCGCAGAGACAGATCAGTTTCAGTTCTCTTACTCCTTTCAGAGTACTTCTTTGAGTTTGACAAAAAGGAACTTTCTGAAAACAGTTGCTAGGCTTTTCGATCCACTTGGTCTTATAGCACCATTCATCATTCGAGCCAAGATTCTTCTTCAGCAGATGTGGGTCTCTGGCATTGGATGGGATGACAACATAGGTCCTGACTTGATGACAACATAGGTCCTGACTTGGAAAACAAGGTTTGGCAGTGGATCATGGAGATTGATATGTGCAAGTTCCTACAAATACCAAGGTGTATACACTTTGTTCCCGAAGTGAGCTTGTGCAAAATCCACGTGTTTGTTGATGCTTCACAGGAAGCATATGGTGCTGTGATTTACGCTGTCACACAACACCCAGACGATGTCACCAGTACTCTGGTCCAGTGTTGGATCAAAATGGTCTTATGAGACTTGGCGGAAGGCTTAAACATGCTGACAGTTTGTCATTTGAGGCAAAGTATCCAATAATACTTCCAAGGAAGAATTGGGTGACCAGACTTGTGGTAAAGTACTACCATGATAAGGTTTTGCATGCAGGAACAAACAGCACACTCTCCGCCCTCTCATCAAAGTTCTGGGTAATCTCTGCTCGAGAGGAGATTCCAGAATGGGAAAATGAATGTGCTACTTGTAAACGCCAGAAAGCAAAGCCAGCTTATCAAGTCATGGCTGACCTGCCTGCAGTGCGTGTCCGTTGTTCGCTGCGTGCTTTTTCCCAAGTAGGGATTGACTTTGCAGGACCTTTTCTTACCATCCAAGGTCGTGGAAAAGCACGTGTAAAGAGGTATCTGTGTCTTTTTACCTGCTTGTCAACACGTGCTGTGCATTTGGAAATGGCGTTCGGCTTGGATACCAATGCATTTCTAAATGCTTTCTTCCGTATGGCTCATCGCAGAGGAATGCCAAAAGAGGTCATCACCGACAACGGCACCAATTTTGTTGGAGCTTCAAAAGAATTGAAGCATCTGGTCCGCAAACTCGATTCAGATCATGTGAACGACTCGTTAGGTAGCAAAGGCATTGTCTGGAAGTTCAATCCACCCTATGCTCCTCATTTCGGGGGTGTATTTGAATCGCTTATAAAATCAGCAAAAAGGGCTATCTTCGCGATATTGGGTGGAGCTGATATCAATGATGAAGAGCTGATGACAGCTTTTACATCAACAGAAGCATTGATGAATTCCAGACCGCTGACTTATCAGAGTTCGCATCCTCTCGATCAGGAACCACTCACTCCGAATCACTTCCTACATGGCCAAATGGGTGGTGAATTTGCGCCAGAGTTTGACTCACTTCATCCACAAAAGCGGTGGCGCCGAGTACAGGAATTGGTAAGCCATACCTGGAAGAGGTGGATGAAAGAATGGCTACCCACATTGAATTGTAGAAAGATGTGGTTTGTTCCTGAGAGGAATCTCCAGATCGGAGATGTGGTTGTAATAGTGTCGGCGGACACTCCTCGTGGTCAGTGGCCATTGGGGCGCATCACAAACACATTTCCTTGATCGGACAAACAAGTTCGTGTTGTAGAAGTCCAGGTTGGCAAAACAAAGTTCACCAGACCTGTGACTAAAGTATGTCCACTTGAGTGGTCATCAGGATCAACTGTGTAAATAGTTGAAGAACTTATCAATGTAAACCTGTTGTAAATAGTACAGTTCAGTTCAGTATTTTCATTCATTTTTGTTACAAATTAGTTCAATAATGTATAAAATTTGTTTTTTGATAGAACCCATAGGTCTATCAAAAAGGAGGGGGTATGGTTTGAAGGGAATTTCAAACGTAGCTATCTTTTCGTCTCATCCCAAATTTACCATGTAGAACAGTGTTTCCGTTTTCATGAACATTCACTCGAACGCAACTTGCGACCGCTGCACGAGAATTCCGGCCACGTGCATCTCGGCAGTGATAGATTTCAGTGTTTCTCTTCACTCTGGCTTTAGCGTCCGTTTCGACAGGACGTGTCAGATTCACGCCTTAGAAAATAGTTTCTTTATACAGCAATAGTGCCTGAACAATTATCATAGTTTGTTCTGACAATTCATAGTATTTTTCAGTGCAGTGTCTTTCGACTGCATCAGTGTACATATCTTACTATTGTGTAAATAACAGCACAGCTCAAGTATCTCATACTAGGTTTATTTATCTCATTAGCATCGCTTTTTCGTTAGTAAAATAAGTGTAATCACGTCTAGTTGTTTGCTCATAACAGTATATCTCCACATAGTAAAATAAATGTAATCACGTTTAGTTCCTTGCTCCCATCGCATTAGTTCTTCTTAGTTTCCACATCTTATTCACGCTTCCACTTTCGTCCAGAACAGTACATTAAGATTATCATATATCAAATTATTTTATCGTATGTGTTGGCAAAATACATTAGATCGGCAATGGAATGAGAGACTAGAAAGCCGTGGGCGTGGCTTAGTGATTGACAAGGAGACAGGCATAATGATCGATCGAAACCACGTGGTATTGTTATGAATGTTTCAAGATAAATTATTGCTTGAAAAACATAACCTTACATGCAAACGTTATCTGCGCGACACAAGCATTTACAAATCGATAATATGAGCGGTCATTCAACACCCCAACCTACAAATGTAGCTCTCAGTTGTCCAAATTTCCTATGCCAATAAGACATACATATGTATTGAACACAATGTACTGATAATGTATTCATGACAGTGAAGCATGTACATGTATAAACAAATATTGGAGAGAACTATATGTTTGTCCAAACTGTGAAAGCACCATGCATGGCGATACCGTGGGCTCAGAATAGATTCATATGCCTTCAACATATAAACCGAAATATGCCACATAATCAATCGAAAAGGTCAACTTAAATTAGCAAAGTTTTACAAATATTGTTAACTGCCTGTTTCAGGTAAAATGTGCCTACACATTCTTATTGCTGGAATCATGCCGAATCATAAAACTTTCAACAAGGTTTTGATTAAAATCATAATATAGACTATTTCAAAATATGTTAAAATAAATCATGGAAGTTGAATATTCACTTTTATTTTCAAATGATAGATTGTTTATAAAATGAAATTGTCTTATGGAATAACTAATGTATGTTAATTGTTATCACAGTATGTTCCTAGGCCTATGTCACATAACTTAAACCATAAGATATAATTCTTTTATTTGAGACGTATGACATACATATCCTTTTTATACTATTTTCTTGTCTTAACCAGATGCCTCCAAGCATTCCTTTTAAAGGTTCATCTGGTTTGAACGTCGCTCAACTACAACGAATGAACACACTGTAAATAGAAAAATCTTCAATGAAAATAAATAGGAACTAATTAAAACAAGAGAACGACCTGTAGAAATTATCATATCAGTAATTCTATTGGACATTATCATAATGCTGTGTAGTTATGATTTGGGCTGCAACTTTTATTCAAATCAGGTGAGATATATTTTTTATTTATTTTGTAACCATCAAAGTCAACGTTTACTTTTGAAAATGAACTGGGGTAATGAGATTAAAAAAGCTTATTCACTGCGCAATTATCGTGATTTGAACATCACACCCACGAGTATTAATATACATATTAACTCTTAATTTTTGGTAAGTCCAACATGTGAAAAGGTAGTGGACAACGTCTTCGATAAAATGATGACAAACTTCCCAATGCAAGGCATAACTCTTGCCAGTCTCCATTTCTGGCTGATTTAGGCCTTGCAGTATTTCCTTAAAAAATCTGTGCTTAGAAATCCAGGCCCGCTATGCATTTCTGATGCAGTGATTCACTATCAAGACACAACAAAGAGAGGGAAATACCGCAAGGCTTAACTCAGCCAGTAATGTAGACTGGCAAGAGTTATGCCTTGCGTTTGGAAGTTGAATGATGACATGCATGATCACTTTGATGTGATATGTGTCAATTATATTTATCTGCATGATCAAAACAGGTTCAAGTCGAAATAGCTGTGAGTTTCTTCAAGTTTTATCACGTGTTTAAAGTGTTTCAAAGATGCTGAGTTGGTAATCTCGACAGGCAAAGAGTTCCATGAGCTAATAGACCTTTGTAAAAGGGATTGTGAATATTATTTTACAATTAATTAATGTTTGAATAGAGGAACTTGTATAAGATTATACTTACCCATACTCTTTCAATCAAAATAATCTCATCGCATTACTTGTCAAAATATACATAAATTACAGTCCGTAAATGCAAACTCCCCTGTAAAAAACATAATGACATACAACGTCGATATATTGCTGTCTGAGAAAGTCAATGCTGATCTTTATATATCAAAATGTTTCGTAAATAGATATTCACAATTGCACTAATCATAGTTTGATACGTTTATTGGTATGTCTGTTCAGAAACACATGCTCAATATGCTTTTTCATATGTTGTGACAGAATGTTTGCAGGCATTTAAGTTGAATAATGATGCAATATGGAAATATAATTAATACAAATTTGTCGTTGACATAACTAACCTTCTTTGAATGTATTTAATTGACCTAAAATACGTCTAAACACAAGCCAAACATTCTTTTATGAATCTACCTCGCAAGATAACCCAAGGACGATTTTTCCAGGGCTGTATATTTTCAGAAACAGGAACAGATAATCTTTCCACAATATTAGGAATTATTTATCACTGATGGATTATTGGTTGCTTATTGACGTTCGTTGGTTATATTCGTTTTCGTGATAATAGGATTCATATTCATTTCAATATCTCAAATCACATTGAAACTTGAACAATGCTTCAACTCACTAGCTATACAGCTTACATCCTGGTTCCCTATGACCCAGTACATCTCTCATTCGTATTATTATAGGGGTTTGTTTCTTAACATAGAAAACGATGTAAGTTGCTCGCATTTTATCAGGTAGAAAGTGTTGAGCAAAGGTTTATAAAGTCCCTCTGGAAAATTATAGTGCAGGAAAATAGAGAAATGGTTGTCCTTTCTGCGACGATATTGTTCCTGCTTCTGCGGGTTGCAGTGATTTTAGCAGGTAAGCATATTATCATTTTTTTAAATTATGCTTTGATAATTTGTTCCCGTTATGTCCATATTTCTCACCATACGAACTAACCTGACCCACAAATCTCCTCTGTCAATACAAATTAATCGTATGGATTATAATGGCCTACTGTATGTTCATTTTGACGTCCTTTGGTGGTCATTTTATTTACTAAGCTAGAGCTTTGTCGTTAAATATTTTTCAGTTCTGCTCACAATAAAAAAGAACAGAACACCACGATAGACCATAAGATTAGAGTAAGTTTCCAATTGTGTTATCCTCTTGAAGATTACTAAACTTATATCCACAACTTTTAAAGAAAAACCTAGTTTAAAATCTTCATACAGCGAGCGCTTCCCAGGACCTCCTTGACCCGTAGTCATAGGTTTCGTTTGCGGATCATCACTTACATGCAAGGTGACCTAACCCCCCCCCCCCCCCCCCCCATCAGGATCTGATCATAGAAAGGTTGTTACACGTGGCCTACATGTCCTATGGGACTGCTTTATTTCATGTTGGCAGCGAAATGTTTACAACAGTAGAGTTCATACTCTGACTGTATCTAATTTCAAACCCAGAACAGAACATCATGTTTGACAAAGTAATGAGGTGTTACAGTGATGCATGGGAGCATGAACAAGTCCTGATGAAATGTTTGTCTTCAACGAAGTTAATTTGAAATGAAGGAGGCGAAAATTATTTTCATAAACTATAAATGAAGGATTGATCTGAGTAAAAATTGCTCCTTTTGAATTCGCTAATTGAGCTACTAATATTAAAATCAAGTCTAAGAGGTTTGGGAAACAAGGGATTTATTTGTAAAGCTTCGACTTAGTAATATATGAGTCACTTATGATACAGTCGGTGTACTACGTTGGCTGTTACAAAGCAGTTTATGTGCTTATACATATGCGTGTTGTATTGAATTCACCATCCGTGACATTTGGCGTATATCTAGAACATTCCCTTTTGCAGCTTGTCATTGCAAGGTGTTAGTGTTGGAATGAATTTGAAAACATTCTGAATATCATTTAAGCAATGAGCTGCATTCTAATTTTGACATAAAAGTTATATATATTCTAATAAAGTAATACTGAAGTTTATACAATATAACGACAATCCTTTGACCTTACCCGGGTTTTCCAAAAGCAAGCCCTCTCGTTTAGAAGTCCATGGGCTAAAATGTTTCCAAAAAGAAGCGCACTGGCTTCTATTTAATTCCAAAGTGTGTCCAATGAGAGAAACCTCCCCTTTCTACAATACATATAGTCCATGTTAATTTAGTTGTTTGATAATTTGTTAGAAACCCTGTAGATGATGGTGCATGTAGCGCTGGTTGCGACGATCCGTTGTGTGATGCATTGACTTAGTTGAAACTCTAATTCTCATGAACAAATCTTAAACATTATACCCTACAGTTAAGTTTCCATGAGTTTCCATAAGTTTCCATGAGTTTCCGTTTTCTTAAAGTTATTGCAATATTCCTGAAAGTTATTTTAAAAAGATTGCCCTAACTTATTGTCTCATGATTATTAATTCATATGTCTGTCACAGATTTCCGAATACAAGCCCATTTGTCCGGATATAAGCCCGGGCTTCTATTTTGTGTCAATATTCACTCGTCAAAAACCCTATTTTCTGTATAGAATTCCTGAGCTTGGTTTGGGAAAACCCCGGTTAGGTTGGGTTGCATGGGTTCCGTTCCATAACAGCGAGCGCATATAATTGTTCATTGATCGCTCAATGTAGCGCTCAAGTAGCGTTCAAGTTGCGCTTATTCTCTCTTAAACGACACGGTGCAAATTCCTCGAAGTTTGCTTGCCTTGCTACGTAGCGCTACATTGAGCAATCGCGTTCAATAGAGGTTTAAAAGTAATCGCTAATTGAGCGATTACTTTGAAACCTCTCTTGAACACGACCCAGGTTTCAAGTATTATTTTTTATGTTTTTAATATTATTATCATTGAGGACCATCTTCAGACTCATAAGTCAACGTAATTTCACAAACAAATCTTCAATAAAACAACTATTATTTTCCATATATCAATTGTTTAAATATCCATTAAGGTAATTCCGCAGATGACAATAACATAATTATTGCATAAACAACTGTTTTTGACGTTTTAACACACCTCCACTTCATCTAGCGGTAATGATAATCATCATTCATTATTTAAGCAGGCTCCACGGAGCGGGTCACAGACGACCCTCTTCTGGCTAAATCACTGTTATGCCTCAAGGAGTGTCTCTAAAGCGGTGATTGCGGCTTTGTTAAAATGGATAAATTAAAATCATCTTAATTATCAATTGCAAGTCTTTATTGTCCCGATTTTATGCTAAAATTATTCCGAGATATAATGTACGTGGAGGCAATAATCTGTCATTCCTGAGAAAAATGCATTACATTTGAACTTTAAAAAACATTCTACAAGTAATAGTTATTCAGTTATGAATTTACAAAAACCCTATAAAAATCCGACTTTTGTGATCTTTAGAAAATGTTAGAGTAATTGTGGCAGGAAATGACTGTTCGTGAGCTATTTTATTATTGATTCATAAATACCTTAGTCCAATCTAACTCTCCTGAACAAATCACCAAATACGACGGGTATGTTTTTGAGTTATGTCCCTTTGAAATCTGCATTTTAAAAAAATCACCAGATAAGAATTAACAATTGTGAGGAGCAAGCCAATATAAATATTGCTTCAGCTACATTATATGGAAAACTGAGCTCTCTAGTATAGGTATTCAAGAGGAGAAGATTGTCAAAGGTGCACGGGGTCGGGAAATATTAAAAAGGGCGAAAAATCAATATGGCGGTGAAACCACCCAACGTACGAATTCATCATGATTTACTTTTCTGTTCGCAGTTCCTTTAAAAAAACGTTTCAAGTCTCTAGCCTCATTTAAAAAGTTTTTAAAAATCGAAGTTTAGATTCGCACTGGACCTTTGATGACTTTACAGATTTGGCCCAATGTCAGGGAAAGCGCTACCAAACTGCAAAACTTTCTCCAACCTTTAAACAAGCTAAACTTTCTTGAACTTTCCAATGAACTTTAATCGGCTACGATGACCGCGTAACAATAACGATTTTAGCATTTGACTATAAAGGGTCTTGTAAATATTCAGATGTCCCTGGAATATGTCTGATGCAAATAACAAAAGTAAATTATTTCGGTTTTTGTCTCTGATTTGCACGTCTTTATTAATCAGCATGCTTATGATCAAGTATTTGCACAAAAATTGAGAGTAAAATACATTAAAGAGAAAACGTTTGTCTTGCGTTTCTGTTTTACAAATAGCATTATGACGAGGCATTGGCAAATGACATTTTCACAACAGCGTCGCTGTTTACACAACAAGATTCAAATGAAACCAATGAGGACACTATTTCTATCCGAGAAAGTGCTCATAGTAGAACAGAGGTATCATATTACCACAACTCCAATGTTTCTTAAAGATACCCACTCGTCCCGTAAATTCGCTGTAACGCGTTCTGCTTACTGATATAAAGTGATCCCACATTATGGTAAATAAGTGTTACCAATGGATAGATAGTACTCCTCAATCAATAACGACCTAAAACGATTGTATAATGTTCGGTTGAGTCACATTAAAATGGCCGCTCGAAGGTTGTTAAGGTGATCTGACTGATGTAGCTATATATCTATATAAGCTATATAACACTCAGAGTAAAATTTTAGTTATAGGCACAATGAAGAAATGGTCATTCATCTTGCTGTCTGAATTTTCAAATTCGTATCAGACCTACAAATCTACCTCTCCCAATGAAGAGTTTCACACCTCTGACTTTTTATACATCGCACAATTGTCTTCCAGTACGGATAACCATTTTCTATGGATCCTTGCAGTTTATCGGATCATGTTATGAAATGTTTTACCCTCCAATGTAACCAAAATTGTATAAACTTTAATAATAAATGGCCAACTTGAGAAAAGACAATTTGCGCATTTAAATGTGTTGATGAGATAGAGCCAATTTGGTATCAACCCAGACAGCCTCTCATTGTATAGTCTGGCATAGTCCCGGAATTGTGAAAAAAATCTATATCATAACATACAATAACTTGATAAATCTCTTCACTTAAGTTCATTTTTGGTTTCGTGACCGACAGAGGACCCTCAGTCTTTCTGTACGTCGTCTGGTATAGTCCGGATATCATGAAATTATCCATCATATACATCATACCATACAATAACCCGAGAAATATATTTCCAAGTTCATTCTTTATTTGTACTCATTTCAATGCATTCGTTATCAGCAGAGGATCCACAATTGATAATTCTTCTGGCGGACTTTGGACTTGATGACCAGAACGGAAACATCTACAAACTCAACATTCATCACATGAACATCTCCCGTATTCCTGTCAGCGTTATAGCACCCCGAGCCTTGGACTACGATCACACAGACGGGTTGATCTACTTCACTGATTTATACACCAAGCAAATCAGAAGAGTTGACATCATTGGCCGAAACGATCTGGAAGTGGCGAGTTTGAATACAAGTGATTATTTCTTCATTATGTCCTCATTATGTTGTAATTCAGCTTAATGGAGTCTCATGCAAGTCTATAAAACATATTTGTATAATTCATAGATAATCCTCAACAAAATACATATTCTGTGATCTACACAAACAATAAATACAATATTAAATGCTGAAAGCTTTTAATTTATTACAATGTCAATTGTGTCCAGCCTCTAGCCCTGAAGGTTTAACACTGGACCCCAACACTCGTCAAGTGTTCTACACAGACAACGGCAACAATCTGATAGGGAGAGTGGAGATAGACAACTTCAACCATAGAGTCATTGTCAACACTGGGCTGGATCAACCTAGAGGAATTGTTGCTGATACAAAAAACAAGTAATAGTACATTATTGTGTCATGACTTTTTTTGTAAAGACTGGCGACGATTTTCTTAATAATTTACTTCTGACCAGCATAGATCACACACTTGTAGTTAGTTTGTATTATTTTATTGAACAATTTGACGGGGAATGTTGATTATCATGTCTTTATTATATATTTTTCAGAAAGCTTTATTGGGTTGACTACGGTAGTAACCCGAAGATTGAGACGAGTGATTATGATGGTGGACAGAGAACAACTCTCATCTATTCTGACCTTACTGATCCGCTTGAGATAACTATCGACGAAGAGGGTAAACTAACAAATACACAACAGACATTACAGAACGAAATAAGCAACGTTCAATCGACGATCGTCTCTTTACCTCCACATTTCTCCTATCAGGAACTACTTTACTTTTTAGCATCATCATTTTAGTATTATATTGAATAACATAAAAATCAGAACCAATAAAAAGGCCATAAAACCTAATAAAGAAACATTTGCCTTTACCAAAACGCTTAAGTTTTAGCTCATTCCTCCCGAAAGGCCTGATGCGCTTACAGCCTGTTATGGTTATCGTCCAGCGTCTGGTATCCGTCCGCTCATCTGGATTCTGTAAACTTTTAGCTCTGTCGACGTCTTCTAAGGAAGCACCTTTACAAAAACAATGTGATCTAGAAAGCTGAAATGTGGTGTACAGACTCATTGACCAATGAGTAATATAAATTGTAGATTTGAAGCTGGGAATACGACCTATATATATGTATATATTTTCATTTACTCACTATCTACTGGCTCTAGAAAGCTGAAATGCTGTGTACAGTCTCATTAGCTAATGGGGGTTATACATTGGAAATTTGGTGAACTTATTTATAATAAGGGCCACAGGGGTCATGACCTAAGTACCTTTTGTTATCTTCGTCTTAAAACAACACTGTCTCTAGAAAGCTGAAAAAAATTGTGCATATCCCTTGACCAATTGGCTGCAGTTTTAAGGAGTCTTTGATCCCTAATAAGGGCCACCTAAGTCATGACCTCATTTTCTTCTCATGGACCACTGGCTCAAGAACGCTGAAATGTTATAAATCATTGCTAATGGGTCGTGAACCTATTTTGTCTTCCCCTTAACGCTTAAAGCTGAAATATGGTTCACCGAGTGTGTGCAGATTCTTTGGCTACAACCTTGAAACGTACTTTCGTTTTCATTTCAAAAGGCTGTAAGCAATGACCATGGTTTATAAATTGTAGATGTGTTAATCGTATGACTACTAAAGGTTGATGAGCTACAAAGTCACAGGCTCTATTTTTTTTAATGTGTTGTAAAGAGACTTAAATAGAAAAGACTGGCTTAATTCAAATGTTAAAAGAAAGATTAAAGCGTTTGATGTGGTTCTTTTTTTAAACATATAAAATTAACTTTAGCTGGACGACTGTACTGGACTGAGGGCGGTGGAGATATTGAATCTGTCAGTGTGGATGGACGAGATCGGAGGATCATAACGAGAGATAGTGACATGAGTCCAAGTCACATGACCTTATTCAACGGATATATGTACTATACATATTTTCATGACAGGTACGTCGTTTCCTTGAATATTTTGTTATTCATACGTCACGTCAACTATTAACTAAAATGAGTGGATGTAATGGGGGAAAAAATCTGTAGATTGTTTAGTTTGATTTAGTAGAAATATATGTGGTTGGGTGTAATTCAAAAGCAAACTGTCTGTGGTTGGGGGCTTCATTACCTGTGGAATAACTATCAGCCCAAATATGGAATCCAAGATAAACTGTTATCAATATATTAATCTAGAGCGTTATGTATCCATTAGCGGAACCAGAGGGAGTTGCGGGGGTTAATAATGATAATAACTGAGAATATTTTGAGTCATGCAGGGCGCAATCATATCTTAACCTCGATAATTTACGCCAACAATGACTGTATCAACAGCTTACACATTTGGCCACCGTAAACACATTCCAAATATATAAATTTACGTTTGTTCACTATCTATAGGACATGTATTTCTATAGGTGCGTATTAGTTCATTATATTCACATGTTTCTCTACCATTGTTAAATTAGAAATTTGTGACATTCAAACATCAAATTTCTTCCCCATGTGTTATATTGTTACCTTGCAGTGATATAGTTGCTATGTCGCTGGATCAGAAAAAGGAATCCACCATACTATCATCGGCTTATTTCAAACGACCACGAGGGTTACATGCATTTTCTCCCAACTTTGAAGTGACAGGTATATTCTTCACTAAAATAAAAATCTGAAACCGACTTATTCATTGAACAAGATATGATAAACTACAATTTATTTTCAAATATTCATATCTTGAAAAAAAACTTATATCAAATATTTCCAACGGTAGATATCGACAACGTCAAGCTAAAAGTTATCAGAAAAGTGTGAATTTATCACAAATATCTGTAATGACACAATGTTTGTGTACTGACTAACTTAAACTTACCACATTCCCGCCAATCAGCGTACGTGGTATATAAGGTCTATTCTGTCTGTCTGTCCGTTCTTATCTCTAAAGTATAAATGCTAGCTTCGTCATACTTGGTAAACAGTAAGCCATGATCAATAGATGTGCCTTTTGAGGGTTAGAATTTTATGTGATTTTTAATGCAATTTACTTTGATCAATAAGGAGGTCCTTTTGTCTGGAGCATATCTCCCTATCTATACATTTTGACTCCACAAAACTTGATAAACATGTCAAAATGAGTCTTTTGTGGCTTAGGCACATATGTCACTTCCATTAATTTTGGTTTCCATGAAATAGAGGTTGTGAAATGAAGATATAATGTTCTTCATTATATCTTAGTACGTGTAGACCCAGCCTCGACCAAACTTCAGACACTTTGGAACCATATCCTTAGGTGTGATTTTTGTGATTTTGACCTTAATTAAT
Organism: Gibbula magus; assembly: GCA_936450465.1. NCBI lineage: Eukaryota > Metazoa > Mollusca > Gastropoda > Trochida > Trochidae > Gibbula > Gibbula magus. The sequence goes on from OW388289.1 coordinate 41,688,003, forward strand.
GTGCATTTAATTTTTTGCACCTCGAATAGAAACACGACAAGATGGGAAGACAACCCTAATGAGATTTCACTTTATGTTTACATGAACCCCCGTCAATAGCAAATAAATGTTATCATGCATTTCAGGACTTACATGTTAACAAGTTTGTCAAAAAAAATGTATTATATATTCAACTTATAAGACCTGTTAAGACATCAATATCCCTAGACAAATGGCTAGTTCGATTATACTGGTATTATTACCAATTAATTGGTTTCAGTTCCATGCAAATTTGGACAATACGGAAGAGACTGTACCACTTGTGGAGCTTGCCTGGACGAAAGTCTATGTGAGAAAACCACTGGTATTTGCTTCGGAGATTGTCAATCTGGCTACACAACAGAAAAATGCACTGAAAGTACGTACGTGTACCACGATAAACCAGTGGCGAATCCAGGGGAGGGTGACCTTGATGACGGATTATGTTTTTAAACTTGAACCTTGAATATAAAATTTCATTCGTCAGCATATATCTTTCAAATGACGTGTTATCAATGATACATATATGCACCAATGTCTTAACCTTTGGCCTTGTATAGGTAGTATTTTCTGTAAAATTAACCATGGCCAGAATTCTTATATTTTCCTATATTTGTTACATGTTTATTCATTGTCACTAGGTCATGCACACCATGTTGTAATTTACAACATGATGAACCATAGAAACTAGACGACAAGATATGATGTTTCATAGATCTACCTTACATTTAAAGAGATTTTTAGAAGAGGTTATAGGTTGTATTTTCTGTAAAATTAACCATGGCAAGAATTCTGATATTCTGACGACAAGATATGATGTTTCATAGATTTACCTTACATTTAAAGTTATTTTTAGAATACAGTTTGTGCATCTAAAGGCCAAACCCAGAGGAATCGTAAGTACTCTTGATCTATTATGACTTGTTCTAGAATGCCGACCAGGAACATTTGGAGCCGAATGTCAGTCAACATGTAACTGCAGAGCAAATAGTGTTTGTGACTTTGTAACCGGAAGTTGCCCAGATGGATGTCAGAGCGGATGGAAGGGAGACAACTGCTCAATAAGTATGTGGTTAATCTTATAAAATCTTCAAGTATATAATTCTGTCTTCAGTGACATTTGTATTTATAAATCTGAAGTATCTACCGTGTGTTATTCAAATGGAGTTGTCTCATTTTCTCGGTAGTCTAATGCCCCTATATTACTACGACCAGAATTATCACGAATCAACTCAAATAGTATCTAAAGATTGTGTAGATTCAGCTGTTCAGCAGTAACACTTGTACAAAACGTTTGCGAAAATTCGTAGCTTTTTCATGGTGAAAATTCGTAGATGATTCGTGAGTAATTCGGGATAAGAACACCAAAATTATAAAGAACGAGTTTCCAAGAACTGTTTACGAAGTTGTTACGGACTACACGATTTTATTACGAATAGAATAGCTTTATATCGAGAATTCAAGGCCACTGGCCAATAGTACATAGTGTGTACATATTGTGCATGCAGATACAGAGACAATCATACTTAGAAATCTTCTCCACGGATGTTTTAACTCTTTCCTCATTCGCATGCGTATAATGACGCAACAATGTTGGGGGTACATGTCAATTTTAATTGTAGTAAAACATTTACATATTAAAAACACACCTCTAGCATATACAAACATGTACAAATTTACTTAAGGGCAATAAATTAAAAGATTATCACATTATTAGAGTTAAAAGTCTTTAGCCCGGATGGGTGGGAGGTCGCTGTCTCGCTGGCCGGTGAGAGACTAACGCCGGGTCCGCTCAGCTGATTCACATGCACGGGTTCGCTCGGGCTTTTACCCCCAATTCCCGAATGTAGCCGAGTTAAACATAAAATAATGTCATCATTTTCCTTCTTAACTCTTTCCTCATCCGCATGCACATAATGAGGCAACAATGTTGGGGGTACATGTCAATTTTAATTGACGTAAAACATTTACATATTATAAACACACCTCCAAACCCCCAACATTGTGCAGTGATCACCTTATACTTGCTGCCACAACCAAGGCACGGGCAAACTTAGAGTGTGTTTCTGGTTTTAGGACAATTTAGCGCTCAAATGTATTGGACTTCCAGTCCCCGTGAAGTTTTATCAGAACACTAGGCATGTCTATAGCTAAGGCGAAGGAGCAGCCACCCCGTCTGAAGGAGTGCCCACTGTACTTGGAAGGGGGGTAGCCACACTGCCATAATTTCTCCCGCAATGACGTCACGAATGACGATGGGTCAGAGTTTGAATTCTTCAATCGTTCCAAAAAGAAAAGAGATGTTGATCTTTCGGGATTCCAATCTGTAGTTTCTGCAAAGCAGTTATAGCCGACACAGGACAGAGAGAGGAGTCTGGCATCGAACACAGGGGAATCTGTAACACTCTCTGACCAAATTGGATAGTTTTACTATGACGAATTGTTAAGAGCACTTTGTCATCCTGCCAGATGACGTCACGAATACATATCTGCATTAAGGTGGACCTTACCGTCTGGCAGTAGGGTAGATTTTGTTAAAAAGTTGAAAAATGCGACTACGCAGGCTGTCCAAAAAGCTGTGTTGAAGGGGCTTGTAAGATCCAACTTCTGTCCTATTTCGAAAAGTATTTCTGGTGTAATGGGGAGCTTCTGTGATGGCGTTTTACCTTTTAATCTCAAGATACCTTTCTTCAAATTGACTTGAGTCCAGTCACACAGAGGATTGGCGAGTTCTGCTTCTAGGTGAATGAAGCGTGTGATGTTTAAGTAATTTGGGATGCTGTTGGCGTTGAGTGATCGTGCCAGGAAAGCCGTATATCTTAAAACAGTTTGAAGTTGAGCAGGTATCGGCACTAGACCGTAGTGGAAACAGAATCGCAAGTAGGCCTTCAACATAGAAGAGTAGGTTTCCTTTGTATTTGATGCATACGCCGATTGCTTAAACTGCTTGATCTCTGTATCTAGACGTTGCAAGTCTGCTGCCATCGGTCCTGTAAATAGAGCAGAGATTCAATAGTCATATGATGAATAATAATCCTTAGTGTAGTTGTTTAACCAATGTTTGTTTCTTGATAGATGCAGTCTTGAGAGATTATCAGCAATTATATTTTTGGTTCCTGGTATATGCTTCGCAGTCAACTTGAAATCATGTCTGACAGACAGCCAGAAAAGTTGTCTTATAAAGTACATTATTATGGGATTCCTTGACGTGCCTTTATTGATGCAGTACATGGTGACAGAGTTGTCTGTATAAGAAACCACATGTCGACCTGACAACATTGCGCCCCACCTAGTCACTGCCACCTATATAGCAGCAAGTTCCTTAACGTTGATGTGCTCGCCGCTGATCGCCGCCATGTCGCTGCTCCAGTTCACGTAGAACCAGTCGTCGCCAAGGTGTCCGCCGCCGTCTCCGCACGCATCAGTTGCTAATTCCTGATAGGGTATAACTTCACCTTTAAGAGCAAAAGTAGTTCCGTTAAACATTTTACAGAAATTGCGCCACCAACTGATATCCGCTTCTGCATTAAAAGTAATATAATGATGCTTGCGTTTAACAGAATTGCCCATATCTATTAAGCGTCTTAAAAATGTTTGTCCGCCGTGTACAGCACGGCATGCCCAGTTAAGTTTACCGATTAACTTTTGGAAGTGGATATTTTTGGCTTTCTTCAGTGTCACAAAATGGTTTAAACAGTCTGTCAATTCTGTAAGTTTATCCTTTGGAAGAGTTCCCGTCACACTGTCGATGTCTATGCCGAGAAATGTCATTTTCTTCGTAGGGGGGACGTATTTAGCATAGTTAATCTCGAAACCCAGTTTTTCTATGAGATTGGCAAGACAAGTTATAAAGCTTGTTGACACTGTTACTTAGATGTACTTATAACGGCAAAGTCGTCCAAGTATACTATTACAAAATCAAAGCCTTTTCATTTCATCATTCTTGTTATACTAGATGGTATGCGCTGGAATATTTCTGGACTTCTTGCAGATAGAAAAGGAAGTCTAGTATCAAACATATAAGTATAGTTTATATCGCCACTAAATTTCCATTTTAATCCTAGGGCCTTGTAACAGTCAGGATGAACTGGTACACTTCTATAAGCATTTTTTAGGTCAGTTTTTGCCATAAAACCATTGGGCCTCAGCATCTTCACAGCTGTATCAATACTGTCGTAAGCTATAGATTTTTTTGTCACATGATCATTTCTAAACATTCCTTGGGGTCGGCTGCAATCGTGTATAACACGTACATCGCTTTCACCTTTAGGGACTGCTGCTAAACTACTCACCATAGTTGGTTTAATGTTAGTTTTGATGTTCCGCTCTTCAGATAATTCGTTGTTAATTTTTCTTTTGACTTTAATATGATTACTTCCACAAACAGAACTTGAATTTTCGCACATTACATTTTCCAAGACGGGGTTCTGGTCTGTGATTCTAAAACCATTGGTTAATTCGTCTATTATAAATTCTTTATCATGGTCGTCGGCTAATTCTTGTTTCCATACATGAAGACGCTCTGTGAGAGGGTTAGGATAGAGACTTACATATGACGTGGCTGGTTGTGGCTGTAGGCGTTTCCCGCTGCTTGGTGTGCTGGACCTGGTGCTCCCGAGGCTGGGCCTGACGCCCGGGGGTCAGAGTGTCTCCACTTCGGTTGGGGGCCGCCGCACTGGATACACACGTGGGAGTACTTGCACCTTGGGAATCTACAACCGCTCTGATTTTGAAAGTTTAAACATACAGTGCCATTATGATTAGTATTCCGAAATTGAGAGGGCATCCTGGGGAGCCGTTTAGCGTTATCCCTCTTATCCAAGAAGTAGAATACGTTGTGAAAGTCGATATCTGACCACCTACTCTGTTTCTCTGCCTGTGTTTTCCTATGCATGTGATCGAACATCATGACTGAGGACACTGTGTAACTCTGTAGGTAATCACCGACACATGCTGTATACTCTAAGTACTCTATTAGTCCCTGTGAGTGAAGTTTACCGTCCTTATTAAGTTAAGATATAATTCTGGCGTTAGAAGATATCCACTGAGGCATTGAAACTTCTTCAGGTTTTAGTTTTGAATTTCCTTTTCTTAGAATAAACTGAGTCCAAGCTACCGTCAGCAACCAGCTTCGGGCAGTTGTGTTGTTTAGTATCTTCGACAAGTTTTTCTAAAAGTTTTCTTTGAGCTATTTTAAGCCCGAGTTCTGAGATATCGTTTGCGGATAGGAGCCCTAACTGTTGTGCTGATTCAAACTCTTCATAGAGCAAAATATCTATTGTTTTATCATTAAAACCTTTACTTTCAAGCCACTCAGTGAAATTTTCTGCCATGGCTGCGTTGCATACGGTTGAGTGACTCGCTGTCTCGCCGGCCGGTGAGAGACTAACGCCGGGTCCGCTCAGCTGATTCACGTGCACAATTCGCTCGGGCGTTTCCGCCCGATTCCCGAATGTAGCCGAGTTAAACATAAAATAATGTCATAATTTTCCTTCAAAAACATTGAAAATATATTTGGCAATTGACAATTGTGTGATATTGTTCTTATCATCAAGGAGCGTTTTGACACCTTTTAAATTCTTAAAATTGGATTGTAGAATAGGTTGACATTGTTGACGTAGTTCCTCTAAAATAGGACAGTAAAATATAATATGGACTTCATTTTCGATGACTTTACAGAGTGAGCACAGAGTTGTGAATCGTCATTTACACGATCTGTCCTCAATAGCTGGACACCACAATTATTCCATCCACTTCTAAAAATTAACAATGCTTTACTGTAATTTGAATTACAACCATTTTTCAGATATGATTCCATGGAAATATCACATTTGAGAGATGAATAGAAGCAGAATGATGATTTAGTTTCTAATGCAGAATGCCAGTCTTGGATAGCACAGTCCATTTCTCTTTGGTGGAATATTTTATCAAACAACTTTTCATTTCCCACACCTTGTGACATTCATACATTTCCAAAGCCATACCTGAATAAAGTATTTTTTTAAAAGTTGCCTAGTTATGGTATTTAGGTTCTGATGTATCTCTTAGCATTAAATAACATTGATATGGATATCAATTCGAATACATGGTTACGATCCCTATCGAATGTCTGATACAGTTGCTGAAATACTTAACATATAATGGATTCCTGCCACATTCGCTATATGTGACTATATTTGGAAAGCGGTAACTAACATTCAAAACAAATTTGCAACATTTGCGAAGTACAATTTAAATTTTCTCTATCTCTTTAAAACCCCATATTTCACTGCCATACAGAAGAATAGGTACAATCATGTCTGAATCAAGAACTGAACATGCTCGAGACCAAACAAGTTTTGGTGAGAAGATAACACCGAAATATTTATAAGCATTAACTCTTTTTTCTCAATGCCATAATACCATCTTTCATGCCGTGAAAGGGGGCTTCCATTTATAAAGACTATTATAATGGTTTTCTCTAAATTAACTTCCATTCCCCATTTTACGCAATATCAATGGAGAAAATCAATTTGCTTCTGTATCTTTAGTGGGGAATCATTAAATAATCCTAGATCGTCAGCAAATAACCGAGCTAAAATAATGTATATAAAAATACCATTGTCAAATTCATGTTGTAGACTTTCCACTAATTCTTTTATGAATAAAGTGAATAGAATAGGACTTAAAGTACAGCCTTGTCGCACACCGACAGTACAATCAAAATGATTAGACAGTTTCCTTCACCACCAATAACAACTGCTGATTTAACCTTTTGGTATAAACTTTCTAAAACTTTATGAAATTGTCCATGTATTCCATTATTAAGTTGTATTTATTATAGCTTTTTTCTGTTCACAAAATCAAAAGCCTTTTTTAAAAATCTACGAAGGCACAATAAAATCGGTTACCTATACGAGTTATACATTTACGAATAGTTTATGAAGCATCTACGATATTGCAATTGAAACCTGTTTGAAAAACAAAACATTTTTCATTAATGCCACAAATTAGAGGAATGTTGCTGAATCAACTAGAAATCATTTACGGATTTCAAAAATGAATTACGAATTCTCTACTGATGTTCACGAATATTCAAATTTTGATTCAAGATAATTCGGGTCGTAATGAAATAAGGGCATTAAATAGTCAATTTAATGTCGTATAAATTCCTTGACTGTCTGTTTCATCAGAATGTTCGCCGGGCACTTTCGGAGAGAACTGTGGTTCACAGTGTTCAGAGACTTGTAAATCAGATACTGTCTGTGATGCCATGTCCGGAATCTGTGCAGAAGGCTGTCGAAGTGGTTGGAAAGGCGATTATTGCACCGAACGTTTTCAAGGTTATTAAAAAGTTCTTGTTAATGGTCGCTTTCCATTAAAGTCATATATTACTGTAAAAACAATAAATAAGATATATCCCTCAAGTGATTTACGCACTGCTTGAAATCAACATTTTAGAAGTGATTTTAGTTCTATCAGATTAAGTTAATAATTGTTAAATCAAATTATCTCTGTGATTTCATGACCGTAATTTGTGCAGAAGGGTTTCAAAATGGATGGAATAGCAATTATTATCACTAATTTGCCAAAGCCCCTCCAGGGGTATCCATTGAATATAGCAGTTAAATATTCTATTGCTGCGGTTGCCAGAAACAATTTTCCAAGTGAGTTTGTGATATATTGTGTTCAGTAAAAGTTCAAAATGCGCTATTTTCATTGCATATTGGAATTATTTAATCTCATCAAGTTTAAAAAAACTATCTGTTTCATTTTTATGACATTATTTAGGCCCTTCTTGTATTTTCAGAAGAACCAGAACAGGACGAGGGGCCTCCTATTGGTAATGTTTCGTAGCTTCTCTAAGCATGATTATTTTATAACTGTAATTCATGAAAAAATTCTTGAAAAACCCTTGAGGTTTGATGTTTGATGTTTGATGTTTTCCTATCGGTACGCTGGATATAGTCGTCGCCGTGTCTGTCTGTGCGTCCATCCGTAATCATTTCGTTTCTGGAGCAAAACTCGTAAAAGTTCAAAATGGCCTATTTTCATTGCAAATTGCAATTATGTAATCTCATCAAGTTTAAAAAAAACTATCTGTTTCATTTTTATGACATGTCGTGGTGCTGTTTGTTCTTCTGTGTCGAATAGGGTACCTGTTTTCTGAAATGGACTCCATCAAATGAATTCTTATAAATCTTTCTGAAACTTCAACATGCTTTTGATATACATTAGCGAAGGCATGTACGGTGAAGTCGATGAATATTTCAAGATGTATGGCCCTTGACTTAGAGCACATGGTTTTGCTATTTCAGACTGACAGTCTCTTTGTTCAGAAATCAGATCCTCCCCCAGTTTTTTTTTATCAACCTTTGGATAAACATCTGTTACATGCTTGTGCTTTTTGGGAGCGAATATATGAAAATGTAGGTTAAACTTAAACCTAGCTTGGCTCTAACTTTATTGAATCAATTATATGTCTGTGAAAAACTTGATATGGTTTTATTTGACATAAGACAATTGAAATAATGTCATATTATTTGACCTTCTAACATTGACCTTGATGACGTATTATGTTTTTAAACTTGAACCTTGAACATACATTTTAATTCATCAGCATATATCTTTGAAATGACGCGTTATCAATGATACATATATGCACTAACCGTTGGCACTGTATAGGTTGCATTTTCTGTAAAATTAAACATGGACAATATTCTAATATTTTCTATATTTGTTACATGTTTATACATTGTCACTAGGTCATGCAGACCATGCTGTAATTTACATGATGATCAACCATAGCAAGTAGACGAAAAATAAAATTTACCTTACATTTAAAGTGATTTTTAGAAGACAGTTTGTGCATCTTAAGGCCAAACCCTGGGGAATCGTATGCCCTCTTGTTCTTTTATGATTTGTTCTAGAATGCCGACCAGGAACATTTGGAGCCGACTGTCAGTCAACATGTAAATGCAGAGCAAATAGCGTTTGTGACTTTGTAACTGGAAGTTGCCCAGATGGATGTCAGAGCGGATGGAAAGGAGACAACTGCTCAATAAGTACGTGATCAATCTTATAAAATCTTCAAGTATATAATTTTGTTCTGCAGTGACATTTGTATTTATAAATATATCCTGTGTTATTCAAATGGAGTTTTCATTTTCTCGTTATTCTAATGCCCCTATATTATTGCGACCTGAATTATCACGAATCAACACAAACAGTAGCTAAAGATTGTGTTTATTCAGCTGTTCAGCAGTAACACTTGTACAAAACGTTTTCGAAAATTCGTAGCTTTTCATCGTGAAAAGCTACGAATTATCTACAAATTAAAAAAATATAAATAAAACGCCGTTATGAATTAACTACGGATTTTTACGAATAAGATACGACATCACGATTCATATACGATACTTCATGACAATTTGATGATCCGTACTTGTTTCGTCCATAATTCGCGACATTCGTAGATGATTCGTGGATAATTCGTGATTAATTCGAGATAAGAACACCAACATTACGAACCACGAATTTCAAAGAACTGTTTACGAAGTTGAAACGGACTGCACGATTTTATTTGCTTTGATTTTAGATCCTGCAATTGAAACATGTTTGACAAACAAAACGTTTTCATTAATGCCACGAAATAGAGGAATATTGTCGAATAAACTAGGAATCACTTACGAATTTCAAGAATGAATTACGAATAATCTACGGATGCAAAATTTAAATTTCGTGATGATTCAAGATAATTCGGGTCGCAGTGAATAAGAAGCATTAAATAGTTAACACTTTATAACATGCTGTATAAATTGCATGACTGTGTGTTTCACAAGAATGTTCTCCCGGCACTTTCGGAGAGAACTGTGGGTCAGTATGTTCAAAGACTTGTAAATCAGATACTGTCTGTGATGCCGTGTCCGGATTGTGTGTAGATGGCTGTCAAAGTGGTTGGAAAGGCGATTATTGCACTGAACGTTTTCAAAGTTATTAAAACATGATTGTTAATGATCGCTTTTCATTAAAGTCATATACTACTGTAAAAACAATCAATAAGAAATATCCCTCAAGTGATTTACGCACTGCTTGAAATCAACATGTTAGAAGTGATTTTAGTTCTCATCTCTGTGATTTCATGACCGGAATTGTGCAGAAGGGTGTCAAAATCTGTTTCATTTTTATGACATTATTTCGAGCCTTTTTGTATTTTCAGGAGAACCACAACAGGACGAGGGGGCTCCAATTGGTAATGTTTCGTCACTTCTCAAAGCATGATATTTATAACTGTTATTCATGACAAATTTCTTTTAAAACCCTTGAGGGTTTTATCCCACCAGATACGTAATACCGTTGGATATAGTCGTAGCCCTGTCCATCGCTCTGTCCATCCGTAATCATTTCGTTTCTGGAGCAGAACTCAAAACTCCTCATCATATCTTCCTTTGCATGTGTATTTCCACCTAACTTAAGTTGTGGCTTTTTTAGATTTCTGAAAATTTAATTTGTTTTGTATTTATAAGAACTCGAAAACCCCTCATCATATCATTCTGAAACTTTGCATGTGTATTACCCACTAATAGTGGGGATGCCTTTTGGTATTTGCAGATTTCTGATTTATTTTCTTTTTCGTTTCCATAGAAAAGTGTTGGAATAAGTTCGTTTGTGGAGTGGAACTTCAAAAACCTTAAATACCTCCCTGAAACTCAAAATATGTATTACTTTCAAAGTTGAGTTTTACAAATTATGTGGTTCCGATGGGATATATCATCTTCTGATGACTGTTGTTCATATATATTCATCTTGGTATCTATATATGGGACAAGGCGGTAAAATTAGCTTTTTGTTTTCCCTGCTTTGACAATGATATAATGCATGTGCATATGCGCTATTTCGGTGCAATACTCAATAATATTAAGTGTCATATTATTCATCAGGTCTGATAGCTGGAGTGGTCGGTGGAGTGGTTGCAGTCATCATCGTCGTGGTCGTTGTTGTTTGTGTAATCAAGTAAGTCATGAAGTTTGTTTCATATTTTATGTATTTCATACCAAAACTTATTTTAAAAATATATTTCATATCAGATAAAAGTCATTCTTTTTCAAAACAAATAAAGCGTCAACAATACATGCACTCTATTTATTTATATGTACCTATTTCAAACATGTCATGATATCTAGTAGTTTTATCTAGCTGTGACAGTAAGATTTGACATTTTCCACATCACTCAATTTATAGGCTTTGATCCTTATCTTTTGGAAAACGTAAATGTTTGGGAATGGTTTTATTATTGAGGCTTATACACCAGATTGCTGTCTCGCAGTTGTCACAATTATCATGAATGTCAACGACGAATATCATTTTTAATGTCCCCGTCAAATACTCATTATGTAATTACAGATTGTTGGGAATTCGCATATCCCAGTTTTACCCTGAAATAAACAATGTTGCAGTTACCTTTTGTACACATATTTAAAATAGAAGATATTTGCATTTGGGTAAAAAAAAAACACGCTAAACATCAATATGGCACCGAAAAGACGTGACCTACGAATTCACAGTGTATCTGTTGAAAGGACATAGTTTTAAAATGTGTTAACTGACTCTCTATATTGTACAATAGCTAACTTTTCTTTCAGGAGAAAGACTAAGGAACCCGAATGCACTTCTGGTTTGTCGCCAGAACCTCCTGGACATGAAACACTGAACATGGGAGTCATCAATCCGGCATACGGAGATATTGCTACTGTCTTCTAACTTTCTCTTGAAAATGTATTTATGAGACAATATACCGTAAATCCTTGAATAATTGCCCCGCGATTATAAATTTCAAACATCGATTTGACTCGGCGATTATTTAAGGTGGTGATTATTCAAGGATTTATGGTACCTGCAAGAAACGTTACCAGTGTAATAAATGAAATACTGCTGCCGGAGGCCGTCGAATTTGAATGGCTTATATAAGGCCATGATGTGTAAAAAGGTACCAACAATTTCATACATCAGAGTATAATTCCTTCATTTTTTTGTATGTGCAAGTACACATGAGGTGTTGAAGTCGGTTTTTTAAAAGGGTTTTGGCCAGAATTTTTGGCGTTTCACTTAACACTCCATAAACTATAGAAAATTAAATAGTAAAAGATGTTGTCAACATAAAGAAACTTCTTGGACCTAAATTTGTTGACGCATCAATGTATCATTATCTAATAAACATATTAATCTCTTTATATTTCGTTTTAGTCATCTGTCAAAGGTGTGTATACAAAGTTCGATCTTGCCTTAAGATTAGCTCCAGTCTCTTTGAAATTGGAAAATACCTTATACTCATGGGAAAAATGATTGACACCCCCTAATAGTTAAAAGAATGAAATGTTATATAAACAATGTAACGTATCAGTTTCGATTATTTTTTTGGTATAACATGTAACTATTGGATGTCTTTTTGTGAATAGTGTCCTTGAGCATTTGCTATTTCTCCACTTGTACTTTAAAATATCAAAGAAAGGGAAATAACAAAAAAATGAAATATAGTAAAAAAAATGGCAATATATGGCAAATATCTTATAGTTAACATCATGTGTTTGTGCCATTTACTTTTGAAATAACATAAGATCGAACAATATTAATTGTCCATGCATTTAATTTGCTAAAATCCATTATCTGTTTTCGTCTGATTTTGGGTATATTTGGATTCAGTAGAATATTTGTTTCAAATGCATGTTTCACTTATTTATTATAACGGAAATAATCAACACTGTAACAATGCCAATATGTCAAGATACAAGAAATGAACTCTTTTGACGAAATTAAAGTTTTCTGATATTTCCCTTTCCTAACGTATTTTAAAGTACAAGTGGAGAAACAACTTCCAAACGCAAGGCATAATTCTTGCCAGTCTGCATTACTGGCTGCTTAAACCCTTGCGGTATATCCGTCGCTTTGTTGTGTCAAAATAGTGAATCGCTGCACTAGAAATGCATAGCGGGCCTGGATTTCTAAACAAAGATTTCTTAAGGAAATACTGCAAGGCCTAAATCAGCCAGTAATGGAGGCTGGCAAGAGTTATGCCTTGCATTGGGAAGTTGGTGGAGAAATAGAAAATGATCAAGGACACTATTCACAAAAAGGCATCATGTAGTTACATGTTTTCCTAAAAAATAATCGAAACTGACACGTTTACGTTTTTTTATATAACATTTTATTCCTATAACTATTAGGGGTGTCAACCATTTTACCATGAGTATACGTTAACATCTTACCATTGGCTGTCATTCACAGAAAAGGGTAAAACCCTAACCCTTGTAAATGTGTTTTCGGTTATGGTTTTCAGTGTTTTGAACCATATTATTAACATTATTTTGGTAACGAATTAGAGCAAGTTCATTTACTGATGATAGTGTTTGTTGAATGGTATGGCATATACAGCTGCATATCGAAAGTTTGTTCACCTATAGGTGTATCTTAGTGCAAAAAAATGTAAATCAGATTATGTTATTGTACACTCAACGAAGTTTCCGGCAGAAGAAAGTTATCACCTCAGTTGGTTTTGATTAATGCAATATTTAAAAGAAATCAGATGCATTTGACTGTGACAAGATACAATAATACTTAACTGCAGTAGTTTGGATGAATTAATTGGTGACTGTGGTTACATTTTAGTTAAAATGTCTTTGTTACTGAAGACAGGGGTAAGAAATAAAATTTCCACCAACATGATCCCTACCATGTTTAGAAATGTTGTAAGTGTGTGCAGAATCGGGCACATTTATCAATTTTCACATAGAATATGACTTATATGTCAATGAACAATTTTGTATCATCAAAAATAGTTTTTGAAGAAGTTTAAAATTTAAAATTTCATTTTTTATTAAATTAAAAAGACATGTAGAAGTATTCTTTGCCTGCTGACTAAACACCTGTACTTTTCAGTTTCAGATTATCATTTCGAAAACTTGAGATATTTGCAATTGAAAATCATACATATGATAAAATCAACTGAGGTGATAGATTTCTTTTTGCCGATGAGTTTATAATGGAAATATGCAAACTTATTTTTAAGTGATCAGTGTATTTTTCGCGTTGATACGATGCTTCAAAGACATGCTAAATTACATGATATTTGCAACAAACTTTCGGTATGCAGCTGTATTATATAAATTAGGGCGGGATAGCACAATGGTTATATATGGTTATAGCGCGTTTTGCTTCGGTTTAAGAGGTCCGGGGTTCGAATCCCGCCAGTTCAAACCCCTGTTCACCCAGCAGTATAATTGGGTACCTGATATGGAAGTGAAGCCAATGTGAAAGATAACCTTAATTGACAACTAGATATGCCCCAATGACACGTTCACGCATTTTGAATCCGCAATGGTAATCATTAATGCGTACCAATGCGGATGGGTATCATGTATATTTCACCAGTCAATCAAATAGTTTGTGCTGTTGCTGACCAACCTTTGCTCATAGTATGCAAAATCTGTCCGCACTGGTGCACATTTGTACCATGTTAGTTGTCTCTCATGTGTGCTGCATCGTCCATCATTGTCTCGTTACAGTAAGCAATATCTGCGTACAGTTTGCGTAGGGCAAGAGACCTTGAAGACCTTAAGGAACCTTAATTTGCAAAACGTACATCTTCCAGCAGCTGCTGGTCTACTACTTTTGGAAGAAAATGAAAGTGAACGAAATACAATCTACAATCTACAATCAATTCTACAATCAAAACCTGACACCGACAGAACGTCTGTCTGCAGCTAAAAAAGAAAAGTCAAGAGACTCTGTGTCAGGCAATGGTTGACAAGGAGACAATATTTTGGCCATTATGACCAGTTATTGTCGGAACTACACAATGAAGATCGCAGAGGTTACCTGAACTCTTACGTATCAGCCCCGAACTGTTTCAAGAGCTGATTGAAAAGTCGACCCCACACCTGAAGAAGCATCAAACTTTATGAGAGAACCTCTTGAAGTTGGTCTGAAGTTAGCAATAACACGCGTTTCCTAGCCAGTGTCGATTCCTATACACGTCTCCAATTCAATTTCAGAGTTGAACTTAGCACTATATGCAAGTTTCTACAAGAAGTACGTAAAGCTATCGTCAAGGACTACAAGCCAGAAGTATTAGTTTGTCCTAGAACAGAAGACCAGTGGAAGACTTTTGTTGAAGGTTTTAGTAGCAGATGGAATTACCATAGCTGTCTTGGAACCGTTGACAGCAAGCACGTTGCTGTGAAGAAACCCCCCCCCCCCCCCCCCCCCTCGGGTGGATCTTTCTAGTTTAACTACAAGAACTTTCATAGCATTGTGCTCCTTGCAGTGGTGGATGCTTGGTACCATTTCTGTACCTTGATGTTGGAACCGAAGGTGGAGCTTCTGATGGTGGAACATGGAGCAAATGTACGTTACATGAAGCTGTTGAGAACAAGAGAGCCAGACTGCCTCCACTCGCTTCCCTACCCAAGGATGTCAGGCCTGTCCCCTACCACTATGTTGCCGATGACGCACTGAAAACATGGCTCATGAAACCCTATTCACACCGTTCATGGGATCATGTGGGTCAACAAGTTCACAGACATAAAATCCGATACTGTCTGTGATGCCATGTCCGGAATGTGTGTAGAAGGCTGTCAAAGTGGTTGAAAAGGGGATTATTGCACCAAACGTTTTCAAGGTTATTAACAAATGATTGTTAATGGTCGCTTTTCATTAAAGCCATATACAACTGTTAAAACAATAAAAAAAAGAAATATTCCGCAAATGATTTACGCACTGCATGAAATCAATATGATAGATGTGATTTTGGTCCCACCACATTAAGTGAATAATTGTTAAATCAAATTATCTCTGTGATTTCATGACCGTCATTTGTGCAGAAGGGTGTCAAAATCTGTTTCATTTTTAAGACACATTATTTAGGCCCTTTTTTATTTTAAGGAGAACCAGAACAGAACGAGGGACCTCCAATTGGTAATATTTAGTCGCTTCTCAAAGCATGATATTTATAACTGTTATTCATGACAATTTTCTTTTAAAACCCTTGAGGTTTGATGGTATATTGTTATCCCACCAGGTACGTAATACTGTTGGATATAGTCATCGCCGTCTGTCCGTCCGTAATCATTTCGTTTCTGGAGCAGAACTCGAAACCCCTCATCATATCTTCCTGTGCATGTGTATTACCATCTAACTTAAGTGGTGCCTTTTTTAGATTTCTCAAAATTTAATTTGATTTGTATTCCATAGAAAAGTGTTATATTTGGACTTTGTTCAGGGATAGGTTCGTTTCCGGAGCAGAACGTGAAAACCCCTCATCAAATATATTTGAAACTTTGCATGTGTATTACCAACTAATAGAGGTGATGCCTTTTTATATTTGCAGATTTCTGAATTATTTTCTTTTTCGTTTCCATATAAAAGTGTTGGAATAAGATCGTTTGTGGAGTGGAACTTCAACAACCTTCAATACATCCCTGAAATTCAAAATATGTATTACCAACCTAATGAAGTGGTACTTTCAAAGTTGCGTTTTACAGATTATGTGGGACCGATGGGTTATGTCATCTTCTTATGACTGTTGTTTATATATATTCATCTTGGTATCTATATATGGGACAATGGCGCAAAATTTGCTTTTTTCCCCCCTGCTTTGACAATGATGTAATATATGAGCATAATATGCGCTATTTCAGTGTAAAGCGCTTTGAGCATGTTATCAAGCATGGAATGGCGCTATAAAAATAGACACATTATTATTATTATTTAGTGTCATATTATTCATCAAGTTTGATAGCTGGTGTGGTCGGTGGAGTGGTTGCAGTCATCATCATCATCATCGTCGTTGTTGTTTGTGTAATCAAGTGAGTCATGAAGTTTCTTTCATATTTTATGTATTTCAAACAAAAAGTTATTTTGAAAAGATATTTCATATCAGATACAAGTCAACTTTTTCAAAACAAATAAAGCGTCGACAATACTCTTTATGTATTTCAAACATTTCATGATATCTAACATTTTATCAGCTTTGACCCTTTTCTTTGGGAGGACATGGTTTCAATTTTGGGGTTTATACGCCACATTGCTCTGGCAACTATCGTGAATGTCAACAACCGAGTTCGTGACTTATTTCCCAGTCAATAAGCAAATGTGCATCAGCTAAATTTTAATACTTATTATGAAACGTTGGTTGGGAGTTAGCGTATCCCAGTGTCACCCTGAAATGAACAATACTTAATTTACCTTATTTGCACATACACTCCCGATCAAAAGAAAGTATAGGTTTTTCAATTTGATAGAATTTTTTTTTTATGATATCCATCGTTAGTGATTATACATATGATGGTAAGCCTTCAGAAACATAAAGCACATCGGAAAAACGCAACTAAGGTTGTTGTGGATTTCAAAAACCGGGAAAATCGTGAATTGTGTTTAAATTCAAATGCATGAAATGTAAGTGCCGAAAACATGTATAAATGGGACTGCTGAATACCGTAGGATCACACCAACTGAAAACACACAAAAATAATGCCACGGTTGACCCAGGAAGAACGAGAGAGAGCTATTGGCATGGCGGAAATGGGGGCTACACAAGTCCACATTGCTCGAACGTTCAAATGCACGACACTGACAATCTCCAGGCTTCTGCAACGTCTCAGGCAGACTGGTCGGACCCAAGACAGACGCCGAAGTGGCAGACCACGTGTGACCACGCCCCAAGAAGACCAGTACATCCGGACCATTCACCTCCGAAATCGTGACGGCAACGGAAACAGCGGCAACGGCATTCGCCAATCGTATCAGTAGACACACAGTGTCAAGAAGATTGCGTACAGTTGGTATTCGGGCACACCGCCCTTACTGAGCGATGGCCTTGACCCGTCGACACCGATGTAACCGACTCCAATGGGCAAGGCGAGTGTACAGATTGCAAGCTCGGAACTGGAGGCGAGTCTTATTCACAGACCAGAGTCGCTTCTGTCTGTACCATAATGATGGAAGGCAGATGGTCTGGAGGCGCCGTGGTGAACGTTTCGCTCGTCCATGCATCCAACATGTTCACCCTTATGGTAGCGGTGGTGTGATGGTGTGGGGCGGTATCTGTGGTGACGTTAAAACTCAACTTGTCATTATAAATGGAAATCTGAATGCACAGCAATACATTCAACAAGTTCTGCAGCCAGTTGTATTCCCTTTCCTGCAAGCACAACGCCAGGGTGTCATATTCCAGCATGATAACGCAAGACCCCACACCGCACGAGCCACAGTTAACGTGATGCAACAGAACAACGTCAATGTTCTCCAGTGGCCTGCCTGTTCCCCTGACTTAAATCCCATAGAAAACTTGTGGGATCACCTTAACAGGCAGATAAGAAACCGTAGACCCGTCCCACAAAACAGTCAGGAACTTGTTCGTGCCCTCAGAGAAGAATGGCAACAGATGCCAGGGGCCGTCATCCGACGTTTGACCATGTCGATGTGGAGACGTGCCTGTATTGACGCTGCAGGCGGTCATACGCGTTATTGACAATTGCAAAGTACCTTTCTGGCTTCTCAACAGACAATAAAGAGACATTAAAGCATTTAATTTTGACCCCTATGTGATTCATTGACTATACAGTCGATCATTGGAATCAGCCGATGCAGTTTTTTTGTGTAAATTATTGTAAATGTACAGTTAAGGCATATAACACATTACCATTACAGTAAAAAAATTACGACAAAGATATTATTCCATGCATCATTAATATTTTAAAAGTTTCTGTCTTAATTTGTTAATTTTTAAATATACATATGTGTAAATACAATGTAGTCTCTCAAAGACATAGGATTATGGTGAATCCAAACTAAAATTCTGGTATTCACAATCACCCATCAACATTTAAGATTGAAACTTCGGTGAACTTTTTTGATGGACTGCACGGTCCTCTGAATCTATTTGGAATGTAAAGCTACATGACCAGGATTAAAAAATAGCTTAATGCATCTTAAAAAAAATGTTAATTTGTAATTTTGTTGATGATTTCACAACCAAGGTCACGTCCCAATAATGTACAAGGCATAATTTGAGTAAACTGTGATTGCAGACAGCTATATAATTTAGTGTTCATTTCAATCAGTAACATCTACAAATGCTATGCGTAAATATTTACAAACATATAGATATAGTCTTCACTAATTAATGACATGTCCCTGAAATTAATTAAATTGTATTATGCAGAAACCTTTAAATATAAATGGTAAAAACAACAGGTTCAATATATCAAAAAATATTTTCCCCGATAATTTAAATTTTCAAAATAACAGTCCACAAATTCATTGTTCAATGTCATTACCATCACACTGTCTCTTATTGCTGATAACAGTCAAGTTATCAGCAATTTAAGACAGTAGTTGAAGATGGCATCCATTACATCGTGCTTTGGATAAATGCTTTATAGGGATAGTAATAAATTATTATTACATTATTTTTCAAGATAACAATATTTTAAGGTGTAAGAATGACACAAATGACACTATTATCAAAAATAGTAAGTTGTAGTTAAAACATATAGTCGATTGATATGTTAAACTTGTATTCGTTTGTTTTTTCGACATTTACGCAGATTTTAATGTTAGTGTGTACATTAGTTTACCAATTAAATTGTCAATAAAATTGTATGAACAGCAACAACTAAAATCAATTCAAATTGCATCTTTACATGTACTATTAACCCCTACAATGTAAAAAAAGAAGGGTTTCCTGCATAGCAACTACCATTGACAGTTAGTTTTTGAATTTTCGACAACCTGGACAGTGATGGAGCAACTACCATCAATGTGTACAGTTTTTAATTTTGCTTATATCTCTGTTTCGATCAATATGTGAAAGCTGTAACATTGATGCAAGTCCTAAACTATCACATTCGATATAAAATTACAAAAAACATGGGCCTGATCCATGTAGATTTGCTGTATTCATGTAGAAAGTCGCAGATTCGCGGATTTTCTACCTGACGACAATTGACTGGCTCCAAAATGTTAAAATTCTAAACTATATATTACATGTCATGTTCAACAGATGTATCTATTGTAAACTATATCTATTCAAGAGTTGAAACAAGTTGATATCGTAAACATCATTCAATTGAAAATGCTCAAAACTAACCAATTTCGGGACCCACCCGAGTTGAAAAAACTACTGTCTGTCGAGAAAATGGTTGTTGACGACTGCCAACTTCCGGTTTAGCATGGACAGGACTTACCCCCTGTGTACTCCTTCCTCAATAACTTCGCGAGACTTATATCCGATACCTGTACCCGTGGACACCATTTGGAGGATGCACTCATGTACTTCCTCTCTCTCACTTGTCCCGCTTACAGTACTATACAAATATACTACTTATTCACCAAATGTTACAGTTTTACATCCGTCTTACAGGGATATGCTTGCGTAATAAATGATGAGAATAAATAAATTTCACAGATTTTCGAACTTTTCTTAACTTTAATTGTAATTCATATATTTTTTGTATCTTGCTACTGCCTTGCTGTTATATGACTTTCAATAACTTCAAAGTTTAATGCCTTCAACTGTATGTTGTATTTCGGGTTGTACATGTACATGCTTGTTGGTTTGATATGTAACTATATTTCTGCAATGTATGCAACCTCTTCTGTTCTGTGAACGCCATCCACTATTGTTTGTAACTATTTTGACAGTCATTTACAAAACAGTGTTTTGCTTGTTTGCCGATCCCATCGATTTCAAATGAATAAATATGTTTAAACCATCTGCATCAATTTATCAATCAATTGAACTTACGTTCACTACAGAGCTGAACTGAACTTTTTTTCAAACTCATGCTGCAGTTCATTTATGCGGTATACAAATAATAGCTATATACAGCTGTTGCATTCAGTCAAGGAACATTTGTTGATGATAAAACTTCTTTCTTGAACAAAGACATAATGATTTTACAAATATGTGAGAGTTTTCTTAAAGTTTCTCTCTTATTAGAATTAAAATTCATTATTCATTTTATACATATTTGGCATATTATTTAAAAATGCATATATCTTTCTCATTGCAGTATAGGATCTACAAATAAATTATGGAGTTAATATATAACACTTTGTACCTCTTTTCTGAAACTTGACAACCAAAATGCGCTACGTTGAAAACCGCTAGTTTCAACCAATGCCTTATTTAAGCCTTGCAGTATTTTCTTAACGTTTATGTGCTGACGTAGCGTTAAACATAGGTCAACACAGACATTAAGCAGAAGGGCATACATTAAATAGTGATGGAAATTTAATCGAGTAGTGATTTGCGAGGTAAGCTTCGATTACCTTTTCATGTACATAACGTATTTCTAACCATCAAAGTATGTATGTCACGCCTTATGAGTTTATCTTATTACAAAATGGAAAATGTGCTGATTATGCGGAAATTATTCATCAACATCAATGTTTATTGGTTTTTTTTAAAATCAGCATTGGTTAATTAGTTTATTATATACGATATAACTATTTTCGTTAATATGATCGACTTGCTTACTATTAAATTCATTCATCGGCTTCTTAATTTTGTTGCGTTGCATTCTAATCAAACCTGTTATTGCATATATGCCTTTTTAAAGTATTTCATGACTCTATGGGTTATATCTTTGCATGTTGAGTGAAATACCTTTGAAAAAGGCGTTTAACCACGAATCACTTCATCAAGTGTTCAACACACACAGTAGGTACTAAATATTGAAGCATTTCGAAACGTCTTTCAAATTCAAAATATCTAATCTTTATTTTGTAATTAAAATGAATATAAGGTAGTAATCTTCAAGTTCCATTGTGACAAACATTTGATGCTTCTGAATCATACTGTCATTTCTTTAATCGATAAATGGTGTTTGCGTTTATAAGGTTTATAAACAGCGTAATTTTTTTGACAGGTGTTTCAACAATATACTGTGCGTTTTCATTTGATCAGGTAAAATGTATTTACGGCTAAAGTAGAACGTCATTTATTTGTAAATTGTACCTGCATCAAGATATAATGGTGTACATAATGATGTCACAAGTCTGAGGAAATTATGGCAATTTACGAATAAGTTTTTCCTCAATCCTTAATTATACATAAAATAAATAGTTATATCAATCATGAATTGTAAAAACTTCCTTTTACGAGGATTAAATAATTCTAACATAAACGTTTTAATTTAAATAAGTAAACGTGAATTTTAAGTAAAAGATAACAAGTCACACTTCTATTGTATTGATTGTACACATTGCTTGCATTTCGAAAAAAAAGAAGGAAAAGGTGATGAATAAGGAAAACACGGTTGGAGTGAACAACAATCATGTGTTACGTGCATCCATCAACGCACAACCCGGAAAAAATGCATTTAGAATTACCATATTCTGAAACAGTACAACAGTACAACCCGGAAAAAAATGCATTTAGAATTACCATATTCTGAAACAGTACAACTGTACCGAGTTCCCCACTCTCGGAGTCAAGCATTATTCGCCTTCACTGACTGTACCAACAGTTTATACATTCGAAAAATGTACTTTTAATTTTTCGTTTATTATAAAAATATAAAGAGCATTGAATGGATTATTTTACACTCATCATATTCCTCCTTCCCCACAACTATGTACAAGCCATGAATATACTGACACACTTGCATCTATAATCTAAATCTAAATCTATAACCATAAATTTGCAAAGCAATTCCGTGAATAAATGCAAAATGCCTCTTTGGCGATACTGTCCAAAATTAGTTTGGAAATCGCCGTCAACATAATATTGACAAGACTCGAAAATTCTCTTTCTCGCAGGTGTCATCGCTAAATTTCAGGGCCTCCTTTCAATAACCACCATTTACTATCATGATCAGGGCTTACTGTCAGCTCACGGCTTTGTGAAACGATTCTGAAAAGATAACTGAATTAAAGAACCATTGACTATTTTTCGTTATATTTTATCTGCCTTTCATACGTGCCAAAAGACCTCATGTGCTGAGTAATGTTCAGAAAATGTCACTTGAGTTGCATATTATTTTCCTATCACCATATATGATATTTACTTGTTCCAGATAGAAACAGAGAAACAGCTTTTACATGTGCTGAAATCGGAAAAATACGTCCCAAATGTATGGACAGTACAACAAATGTAGATATACGATCTATTAAACATTACCAATCCACATCTGTAAATGTGTGTTTTAGGTAGTTTCCAAATTTACGTTTGACCAATTGGCGCACGTCATTGCCCGGTTTTCGAAAATAAATCGCGACTTTCACCTTCATGTTGTCAATATACTGAATGAATCAGTTTTAAATTGACAAGTACCATCAAAGGTCATCACTTCTCGATTAAATAACACCGTTTATGAAGTTGGACATAATGTGACACCAACAATAAACTCAATGGCTCTTTAACATCACAGATGTCATTAAAAAAAAGCTGTATCAGCCCCTGGTCACCAAAAGTCTTTCGTGCTCCTCGAGCGAGTGAGGCAAGAACAGACGACGCCTACAATCTCTCAGCCTGCCAGTACGCTGCACGTAGACCCTCAATGCCCTAACCGGACACAGAGACACAGAGAGAGATCTGTCTCTCCCGAGTCAGAGCCCAGTGTCGGAATAGAGAAAGTACGGCCCGCCTCATCAGCAGCTTGTTTTTTGCAGACAAACTCGGGAGCTAAACCAAGTAAGGCTACCCCTTAACATGTCTAGTGTTGCGTAGGTACACTAAGTACGGAACGGTGTCCTCTGCCGGGACGAGCCACAGCACGGAATGCCAGGCACACTGGCTAACCAGAGGCTATGACCTTGCATACCCTGAGCTTCCAAACAGACGTCAAAATGACTTGTACATGTACTTTTTTGTATAAAATATTGCCGTGCTGCATACCATGTTCAAGCCAAGCTAATGCCCAATAAATCTGGAACTAATTTTAATTTGATTGATAAACTATTTTTATCATTTCAGGTAACAAAGACGAAAAACTTGGGGGAAAAGAATAAATGACGAATCTATGTAATTATTAAACCAAGTAAAATATGTAAATGTCTTGTCTTGTTTATTCACATGATATTGGAATTATTTATGGCTCAAAACATGAAAAAATAGCTAGTATGCAGGTGTATTTCACATTGCATATGAGTGCACATCAAAACACGTGAACAAAATCTTGAAAATTTACGGCAAGTACAAGCGTATAATTGTCTGTCATAAATAATCAAAGAGACTGCCACCAAAATCCAATAACGACGATTATTAAAATATATTTTAATGAAATTAATAATATGAAAATACAAGAAATTAGCAGGTAATGTTTTGGGTCAAATTATAATTTCAATATGATAAACCATAAGTGGAAAAGCGATTTTGAAAAATGAATTTATTTCACATTTTGCACGGCTATTTTAAAAAAAGGACAAATAAAAGTGATGACAGTATTAAATATAACATGTTGTAAAAGCAAGTTAATTCATCTTTATTTATAAAAGTTACAAGAAATAGTCACACTATTTGACTTCATAGAAATTATTTTCGGTAGTGCGGCTCATCGACTCAGATCGCCATTTTGTCATGTACACTTTGAAAACAATGCGATGATTTAGACATCTGCTATCATTCAAAGTTATTATATACTTGGTAAAACTTCCATAGTCAACTATTAGTACATTAAGATTATCATATATCAAATAATTTTATCGTTTGTGTTGGCAAAATACATTAGATTGGCAATGGAATGAGAGGCGAGAAAGCCGTGAGCATGGCTTAGTGATTGACAATGAGACAGGCATAATGATCGATCGAAACCACGACACAAGCATCTACAAATCGATAATATTAGCGGCCATTCAACACGCCAACCTACAGATGTAGTTCTCAGTTGTCCAAATTTCCTATGCCAATAAGACCTACATATGTATTGAACACAATATACTGATAATGTATTCATGACAGTGAAGCATGAACATGTATAAACAAATATTGTACAGAACCATATGTTTGTCCAAACTGAAGTGAAAATACCATACATGCATGGCGATATCATGGGCTCAGAATAGATTCATATGCCTTCAACATATATACCGAAATATGCCACATAATCAATCAAATAGGTCAACTTAAATTAGCAAAGCTTTAATAAATTGTTGACTGCCTGTTTCAGGGAAAATGTGCCAACACATTCTTATTGCTGGAATCATACCCAATCATAAAACTCTCAACAAGGTTTTGATTAAAATCATAATAAAGACTAATTGAAAATATGTTAAAACAAATCGGGGAAGTTGGATATTCACTTCTATTTTCAAATGATAGATTGGTTAAAATAAAAAAAATGTCTTTTGGAATAACTAATGTATGTTAACTGTTATTACAGTATATTCCTAGGCCTATATCACACAACTGAAACGATTGAGGTACAATTATTTTATTTGAGACGTTTAAATTGAACAACTAATTGATTGATTAGTAGTTAAAGTCCAAAATGGCCATAATGCAGTACATACATATCCTTTTTATACTATTTTCTTGTCTTAACCAGATGCCTCCAAGCATGCCTTTTTAAAGGTTCATCTTGTTTGAACGTCGCTCAACTACAACGAATGAACACACCGTAAATAGAAAAAAGCTTCAATGAAAATAAATAGGAACTAATTTAAAACAAGAGAATGACCTGTAGAAATCATATCAGTATTTATATTGGACATTGTCATAATGCTGTGTAGTTATGAATTTGGCTGCAACTTTTATCCAAATCAGGTGAGATATATTTTTTATTTATTTTGTAACCATCAAAGTCAACGTTCACTTTTGAAAATGAACTGGGGTAATGAGTTTTAAAAATCTTATTCACTGCGCCATTATCGTGATTTGAACATCATACCCACAAGTATAAATATACATATTAACTCTTAATTTTTGGCAAGTCCAACATGTGAACAGGTAGTGGACAACGTCTTCGATAAAATGATGACATGCATTATCACTTAGATGTTTCTGATATGTGTCAATTATATGTATCTGCATGATCAAAACAGGTTCAAGTCGAAATAGCTGTGAGTTTCTTCTAGTTTTATCAAGTGTTGAAAGTGTTTCAAAGATGCTGAGTTGGTAATCTCGACAGGCAAAGAGTTCCATGAGCTAATAGACCTTTGTAAAAAGGATTGAGAAAACTGTTTTACAATTAATTGTTTGAATAGAGGAACTTTTTATAAGATTATACTTTCCTATACTCTTTCAATCATAATAATCTCATCTCATTACATGTCAAAATATACATAAATTTCAGTTCGTAAATGCAAAATAAACATAATGACATACAAAATCGAAATCTTGCTGTCTGAGAAAGTCAATGCTGCTCTTTATATATCAAAATGTTTCGTAAATAGATATTCACAATTGCATTCATCAGAGTTTGATACGTTTATTGGTATGTCTGTTCAGAAACACATGCTCAACATGCTTTTTTCATATGTTGTGACAGAATGTTTGCAGGCATTTAAGTCGAAAAATGTTGAAATATGGAAATAAAATTAATACAAATTTGTTGTCGACATAACTAACCTTCTTTGAATTTATTTACTTGACCCACAATACGTCTAAACACAAGCCAAACATTCTTTTATGAATCTACCTCGCAAGATAACCCAAGGACGATTTTTCCAGGGCTGTATATTTTCAGAAACAGGAACAGATAATCTTTCCACAATATTCAGAAGTATTTATCACTGATGGATTATTGGTTGGTTATTGATCTTCGTTGGTTAGTTTCGTTTTCGTGACAATAAGATTCAAATTCATTTCAATATCTCTAGTCACATTGAAAGTTGCACAATGCTTCAACTCACTAGCTATACAGCTTACATCCTGGTTCCCTATGACCCAGTTCATCTCTCATTCGTATTATTATAGAAATTTTCAGAGCAATCAGAGTATGTTGCTCAACATAGACACGATGTAAGTTGCTCGCATTTTATCAGATAGTAAGTGTTGAGCAAAGGTTTATAAACTCCCTCTGGAAAATTTTGTGCAGGAAATAGCGAAATGGTTGTCCTTTCTGCGACGATATTTTTCCTGCTTCTGCGGGTTGCAGTGGTAATAGCAGGTAAGCATACTATCATTTTTTTAAATTATGCTTTGATAATTTGTTCCCGTTATATCCATATTCCTCTCCTTACGAACTAACCTTACCCACAAATTTTCTCTCCCCCCCCCCCCCCCCCCCCCCCCCCCTCCTCCAATCCTTGGCATACATATGTCAATTAACCACGTTTGGGACACAAAACATGGCAAGCACCAAGAGTAATTGCGTGAATCAGAATAGGGAAGGCATCATGGCATGGCAGGTTCTGCAGATTAGCATATTAAGGCGATGCCAAGTTTATTGCATTGCTGCAGGATCTGATCATAGAAAGGTTGTTACTATGGGACGATGTACTATGGGACTGCTTTATTTCATTTCGACAGCGAAATGTTGGCAACAGTAAAGTTTATACTCTTTCCGTATCTAATTTCACACCCAGAAAATCATGTTTGACAAAGTAATAAGGTGTTACAATGATGCATGGGAGCATGAACAAGCCCTGATGAAATGTTTGTCTTCAATAAAGTTAATTTGAAATGAAAGTGGGGGGAATTATTTTCCTAAACTATAAATGAACTATTGATATGAGTAAATTATTGCTCCTTTTGAATTCGCTAATTGAGCTACTAATATTAAAATCAAGTCTAAGAGGTTGGGGAAACAAGGGAATTATTTGTAAGGCTTCGTCTTAGTAATGTATGATACAGTCGTTGTACTACGTTGGCTGTTACAAAGCAGTTTATGTGCTTATACATATGCGTGTTGTATTGAATTCAAACACGCTCTTATTCACCATCCGTGACATTTGGCGTTTATCTAGAACATTCCCTTTTGCAGATTGTCATTGCAAGACGTTAGTGTTGGAATGAATTTAAAAACATTCTGAATATCATTTAAGCAATGAGCTGCATTCTAATTTTGACATAAAAGTTATGCGACTAGCATATATATCCTAATGAAGTAATACTGAAGTGTAAACAATACAACCACCAACCTTTGACTTTACCGGTGTTTTCCGAAAGCAAGCCCTCTCGTTTAGAAGTCCATGGGCTATTATTGGGAAAATGTTTCCAAATAGAAGCTCACAGGCTTCTATTTAATTCAAAAGTGTGTCCAGTGAGAGAAGCCTCCCCTTTCTACAATACAAAAAGTCCATGTTAATTTAGTCGTTTGATGAGGTGTTCGAAACCCTGTAGATGATGGTGCATGTAGCTGATTGCGACGATCAGTTGTGTGAAGCATTGACTAAGTTGAAATTCTAATTCTCATGAACAAATCTTATACATTATACATTATACATTATACCGTACAGTTAAGTTTCCATGAGTTTCCATGAGTTTGCCTTTTCTTAAAGTAATTGCAATATTCCTGAAAGTTATTTTAAAAAGATTGCCCTAACTTATTGTCTCATGATTATTAATTCATTTCACCGTCACATATTTCCGAAAACTAGCCCATTTTTCCGAATATAAGACAGGGCGTCTAAATTGGTAAATATCAATAATCACGTGACCTTCATACTGATGTAAAGTCACGTGACACATAGGTCAAATTGCTACACATTATTAATGTTGGCAATTCCATCTGTAAAAAAACACCTTAAAACCGTCAAAAGTAACATCAGAAAAACGTGAAGAACTTCTGAAATTTGACAATAGCTGGGCGATATTTGAGACGTCCTAGCCTCTTTAATGATCGGATGGGTTGAAAGGAAACCCCACGGGACATAACTCTGACAACGTGGTTACGTTCAGTTTAACTGTAATAAGATTATTAGGTGTAGGACTAAAATGAAGCGAAACCCATCCTTGATGGCTTATTTGAAGGTGTCACAGAGGGGTTCAATGTGTAAGCATTGGTCATTCGAGAATTGGACAAAGGTGACGAATTGAATTGGAGACATCAGAACTAAACGAGTTATTTGCACAAAACCAAAGCTATATATTGTTTCATGAGATCACATTAACATTATGATGTTTTCCAATATGAACACCGCCAATCCAGCTAGGGTGTACTCGGGAGACAGGGCCACGCTGTTAGGTTGGATTGCATGGGTTCCGTTCCATAACAGCGAGCGCTTATAATTGCTCATTGATCGCTCAATGTAGCGCTCAAGTAGCGTTCAAGTTGCGCTTATTCTCTCTTAAACGACACGGTGCAAATTCCTCGAAGTTTGCTTGCCTTGCTACGTAGCGCTACATTGAGCAATCGCGTTCAAGAGAGGTTTAAAAGTAATCGCTAATAGAGCGATTACTTTGAAACCACTCTTGAACACGGCCCAGGTTTCAAGTATTATTTTTTATGTTTTTAATATTATTATAATTGAGGACCATCTTCAGACTCTTAAGTCAACGTAATTTCACAAACAAATCTTCAATAAAACAACTATAATTTTCGTTATATCGATTGTTTAAATATCCATCTAGCTAATTCCGCAGATGACAATAACATAATTATTGCATAAACAAGTGCTTTTGGCGTTTGAACACACCTTCACTTCATCTAGCGGTAATGATAATCATCATTCATTAATTAATGAGGCTCCACGGAGCGGGTCACAGACGACTCTCTTCTGGCTAAATCACTGTTACGCCTCAAGGAGTGTCTCTAAAGAGGAACGCCGCGCTGATTGCGGCTTTGTTAAAATGGATAAATTAAAATCGTTTTAATTATCAATTGCAAGTGTATATTGTCCCGATTTTATGCCCAAATAATTCCGAGATATAATGTACGTGGGGGCAATAATCTGTCATTCCTGAGAAAAATGCATTACATGTGAACTTTTAACAACATTCTACAAGTTATAGTTATTAAGTTATGAATCTTCAAAAACCAACTAAAAATCCTACTTTTGTTATCTTTAGAAAATGTTAGCGTAATTGCGGCCGGAAATGACTGTTCGTGAGCTATGTTTTTTTATCAATTCATAAATACCTTAGTCCAATCTAACTCTCCTGAAAAAATCACCAAATATGACGGGTAAGTTTTTGAGTAATGTCCCCTTGAATTCTCCATTTTTAAAAAATCACCAGATAAGAATAAACAATTGTGAGGAGCAAGCCAATATACATATTGCTTCAGCTACATTATGTGGAAAACTGAGCTCTATGGTATAGGTATTCAAGAGGAGAAGATTGTCAAAATTGCATGGGGTCAGGAAATATTAAAAAGTGCGAAAAATCAATATGGCGGCAAAACCACACAACGTACGAATTCATCATGATTTACTTTTCTGTTCGCATTGTCAATGCGTATCTTTAAAAAAAACGTTTCAAGTCTCTAGCCTCATTTAAAAAGTTTAGATTCGCACTGGACCTTTGATGACTGGACAGATTTGGCCCAAAAACCTATTTACTCAATGTCAGGGCAAGCGCTACCAAACTGCAAAACTTTCTCCAACCGTTGCAGCTAAATCGCAAGCTAAACTTTCTTGAACTTTCCAATGAACTTTAATCGACTACGATGACTGCGTTACATTAACGATTTTAGCATTTGACTATAAGGGTCTTGTAAATATTCAATAACGATCTAAAACGATTGTATATTGTTCAGTTGAGTCACATTAAAATGGCCGCTCGCAGGTTGTTAAAGGTGATCTGACTGATGTAGCTATATATCTTAACACTCAGAGTAAAATTTTAGTTATAGGCACAATGAAGAAATGGTCATTCATCTTGCTATCTGAATTCTCAAATTCGTATGAGACCTACAAATCTACCTCTCACAATGAACAGTACCACACCTCTGACTTGTTATACGTAGCACAATTGTCATCCAGTACTGATAATCATTTTCTATGGATCCTTACGGTTTATCGGGTCGTGTAATGAAAAGTTTTACCTTTCAGTGTAACCAAATATTGTATAAACTTTAATAATAAATGGGCAACTTGAGAAAAGACAATTTGCGCCTTTAAATGTGTTGATGAGATAGTTCCAATTTGTTATCAACCCAGACAACCTCTCCTTGTATAGTCTGGCATAGTCCCGGAATTGTGATTTTTTTTCAATATCATAACATACAATAACTTGATAAATCTCTTCACTTAAGTTCATTTTTGGTTTCGTGACCGACATACACAATGTAGGACCCTCAGTCTTTCTGTACGTCGTCTGGTATAGTCCGGATATCATGAAATTACCCATTATCTATATCCTACCATACAATAACCCGAGAAATGTATTTCCAAGTTCATTCTTTCTTTGTACTCATTTCAATACATTCGTTATCAGCAGAGGAACCTCAACTGATCATTATTGTCGCTGACTTTGGACTTGAT
Source organism: Gibbula magus (assembly GCA_936450465.1). Lineage (NCBI taxonomy): Eukaryota > Metazoa > Mollusca > Gastropoda > Trochida > Trochidae > Gibbula > Gibbula magus. The sequence goes on from OW388289.1 coordinate 41,719,365, forward strand.
GACCAGACAGGAGACATCTACAGACTCAACATTCATCACATGACCATCTCCCGTATTCCTGTCGACGTAATAGCACCCAGAGCATTGGACTACGATCACACAGACGGGTTGATCTACTTCACTGATTTATACACCAAGCAAATCAGAAGAGTTGACATAATTGGTGGAAACGATGTTGAAGTGGCGAAATTTAATTCAAGTGACTATTTTTTGTATTATGCCCTCATCAATATGAATACAGTATTTTTGTTATTCAACCGAATGCAGTCTCATGCAAGTATTTTACAGATATTTGTACAATCCAATCTTTAATGTCTTGCATTAAACATATGAAGTGATTGATTTCACCAAACAATTAATACAATGTAAAATGTTGAAAAATTGCACTGTAAATTGTTGCCAGCCTCAAGCCCTGAAGGTTTAACCCTGGACCCCGACGCTTGTCAAGCGTTCTACACAGACAATGGCAACAACCTTATAGGGAGAGTGGAGATGGACAACTTCAACCATACAGTCATTGTCAACACAGGGCTTGACAAACCTAGAGGAATTGTTGCTGATACCAAGAACAAGTAATAGTCATGTATTGTCATTATTTTCTTTATCATGAATTGTGATGATTTCCTTTAATAATTTACTAAGACCAACATAGACCGTAAACTTTTTTATATCCCCGACAAACTTCCGGGGTATATAGTTATACCAAGGATTCCGTTATCCTTTTTTTAAACAAATTTCTGTTGGTTTTACTTAGTCATGTTTTGTCTGACCGATTATAGAAAAACTATTAATACGATTCTTTTCACTTTTTTGCACAAATGTTCTGCACCCCCACGAGACGTGCAGTACATAATTACAAGCGTATTTGTGATTTTTTTGATTTTTTCTTACGAATTTCTGAATTTTTTTTTAAATAATTTTTTGTCCGACCAATTACAGAAAAAACAAATTCTGATTCTTTTCAAATTTTGAAGAAAAAATGTGTACGAATATTTGTATTTTTTACTCATTTTATAAGATTTTAATAATTTCGACAGATTGGAGAATAAGGTTATTTTCAAACTTTGCACAAATCTTTGACACTCCTATGAGAGATGAAGCTCTATCGAATCATATCAAACATCCATAGGGTAGGACATGAAGGCTTGTCGTAATTAGTGAACCATGCTCACTTCTGTCAGATTGTATTATTTATTCAACATTATGGCGGGGGATGACCGTGTCTTCTTGTCTTTCAGGAAGCTTTATTGGGTTGACTTCGGAAGTAACCCGAAAATAGAGACGAGTGAGACGGTGGAGCGAGAACAACTCTGATCTATTCTGGTCTCAGCGATCCGCTTGAGATAACTATCGACGAAGGGGGTAAACTTATGAGAACACATACAGTCAATACAGATCAAAAATAATAATGTTAAATATACAATCCTCTTTTTATCTCCATATTATACTAACTTCTAACTTCTAACTAACAACTTCTACTTTACTAACAACTCCATTACTTTTCAGTATTGAAATTATGTCATTATGTTTAAATATAACAAGCAAAAGTGAGCATGGCTTACTAATACCCTCGACTGTTAGAGTTTGACATTTGTATTTTAGTTATAGAGAGAGGTATCTGCACGCCAAAGGATTAGTACATGTAGGCTATGAAATGTAATGGCTAAGTATTCGTGTATCTGTCTGTCTGTAAAGGGTGGGACAAGTTTCTTCATGGTAAAAAGGTGGTTTTGGAAAAGTAGGAGTAAGAATAACTTGAAAAGATAGGGATAACATAATAAACAACAACCGCAAATTTCGTAATGAGGGGCAATATGATAATTTTCATTGAAAAATGCACTGTTTGAGTGAACAAGCTTCTTATCTGAAGAATCAGCTTTCCGTTTGCATCTGAATAAAAATTTATTTAAAAAGTCTATTAATTGGTTTTTATATTAGATCACATATTCCAGCTTCATTATTTCTTATAGATATAATTACATTAATAACACTGAATATAAACTAAAATCTTAGCGAAACTTTATTTTGTTACATTGAATTCTGCCTTACTTAATTAATAATAATACATTCATTTGTGAAGCGTCGTATCAACGCGAAAAATAGACCGATCATTTGCATATTTGCATTATTAAAAGACAGTTGAGTGTTCCATAACATTATATGATTTGATATATCATAGTAAACAGTTAACGTTTTGGCAGCTCTTTGAAGTGACAAGGGGCCAAACTTTCAAAATTAGTTTTTATTTTCTTCTGTGAAATATTCAGTGAGTGATCAACTGGGCCCAACATACATCATATATTTCCTCATCTACTCATTCAATGCATTTGTGATGAATTTTGTCTCATTTAGCCAATATGAAAACTTAAATTCGAAAATTAATTTAAATATAATTATATAAATTTGAATTTTCCAAATTTGACCCTCCTTTGTCTTCTTCATCATGCAAAATTTCATTAACATGAACCACTGCCGTGACGATCATTGGATAGGTTTCAGAATGATTGTTTTACTCATTCATATATGACGATTCATTGTCAGTGTAAATGAAGTAATTTTATTGACGTTGCAATGGACGTCAATTTATGATATGTGCACTACGACTCACATGCAAGTGAACAAACTTTCGGTACGCAGCTGTATGTTGATCTAGTGGCAATTCATTCATGGTAGAAGATTACATACTGAAACATGACTAAGACATTTATTGGTGATAAATTATTAACTTTATTTTGGAAATTAATTCATTACAATGATTCATTCAAGTGACTTGAAACAACCTGTACATGGAAGCACAGTGTAGAGGTGAATTTATATACAAAATGCAATACGTTTCACTTTCAGTTCATTTATTCTCTTCTCTTCTAATTTGTTCTCACAATACCTATTTAATAAGCATGAAAAGGATTGACTGTAATAAAGCTATATAAGAATAATCAACGAGTTGCGAGGAATTACGGAGTATCTGTCCCAAGTTAATTATTGTGATAAATTTGACATATTGATTCACGAGGGACAGTAAATCTGTATTCCCAGCACCGAGTTGGTTATTCTTTTTCTTACCCATGTTCATTTTAATGCGTAAAAATCGAAAAACAAGACGAGACATCACAATCTCAGATCAGACTGTAAAATACAAATTGTTTATTCATATGCCATTCATAAACTTTCTCAAATCTTCAAGATACGCGCTAAATAGATTGCTACTTACGTTCTATGTTTCAGTAAGTTTCGAAAGTAATTGTTAAACTTATACTCCCAAAAGGAATTTCTGACATAATAAATAGAATGAGTTAACCTCAGTCAAACGTGAACAAGCAAACGATTAGTTACAATGCAAAAGAGGAATGTAAATACATGATCACTAAATGATGTCATGGTTAATGACGTCACAAAGCCTTGACGTCATGGCAGTCCAGTAAGTGACTCTTGCATGCTGCTTCGCCTTGCAAATTTCGTACTGTAATTACGATCTTCTCGGAAACATAGATTGAACATGATTTTCTATGGTATATGTTTTACTGACGTGTGACTTAAGATATGTAAGCTCGAAATTGTTCATCTTTGTGATTTAGCTAAAACAGGACAGCAAATCATGAATTGGCGTAAAGTAGTTCTGTCAACCAATCAAAATGCAAGTTATATTTAGAAAAACTCAAATGCCAATGACCATTATGAAAACTTTAATACCCGGTATATCTTTGCACTCTTAGATGAGAAAAAGCAATAATATATGCCTCTCTCATCACACAGTGTAATAATTGAAATGTCAACACAGGATAAATACTTTCTCAATAGATAAGATATAATTACATTACTAACACTGAATATAAACTCAAATCTTAGGAAAAATATATTTCGTTACATTAAATTCTGCCTTACTTAATTAATAATAATACATTCATTCGCTGAATGTATCAAAATGAGCAGTGTGAAAATTAAGTTGTACAAAACATTACACAAAAACCTAAACAGTTTGCTTGATAAACTTAGTCAAAGAAGAAACTTAGTTTAACCTTGTTCCATTTCTCACAAATAAATCCTAACATATTTAAAATATGCACGTACCATTTTGATAGGCCCACTTTTTCCAAATATCAAATCTCAATTTCTCAAGGTGAACGACAAGTCCTTCCTCAGCACATGTTATAACAACAATTATTTAGAGTTAACTACCCTTAAGCATAAGGGGGCTCCATTTGGACCATTTGAGAGAAGAGCTCATAAAACCCCATTTTGGCTCTTACACATAGTATAAGGCTGAAAGGATTCTTTTTAACTTTTTCCAAAATATAACCAGCAGATATATGAAAAAGTAAAATCAACAAGAACACAGCGGTAGCTTTTAACGAAAGTTACATGAACATGAAAATATTAAGGTCAACAGATGACAACACAGAAGAAGCTTTTAATGAAAGTTACGTGTCCAAAATACCAAAATACGCCAAAAATTCAAACAATCACCAAATCGCTCTGTCCCTCTCCAGGTAATGAGGAAGACATTGCCAAATTCTAAAAGGATGAGATGAATAGTTTTTTCTGTAATCGATCGGACATTCTAGCTCCAAATATGACTATGGTAAGTAAAACAAATACAAAAATTCGCCAAAAACTCACAAATTCACTATATGGTGTTAAATTTCGCATTGCATCTCTCCTAGTGTTGGAGAAGTCATGTGCCAAATTTGAAAAGGATGTATACCTCCAACCGTTGGTCAGGGGTAGAAAAATTTAAGTTATCTGTAATACGCAGACCAACTTATTCTTGAACTTTAAAAAAACTGAAGTCTATGCAGTGATGGAAATGAGAGCTAAACCTTTTTTGTACCTGCCTGACCTTGTCAAATACAAAATATGAAGCTACATAAATTAGATTATGAGAGTCATTATCATAATATTATACCATTTAAATCACATTATAATTCTACATAAATCGAGTAAGGAGATTGTGTTTAAATGTTTTCGAAACATAAATGTAATTCATCATTACATATTTACATTACATCATAAATTACATTATTTGAGCAGGAAATATAATCAATGTTCACTTTTAATTTTGACGCTAATAGCAAACTTAAAATTGTCTTTTTAAAAACTGTACTGTGTCATGCTTTTACATTTCAGGACAAAGTGAACCATTTCGTTATAAAACCCGTTTGTAAAATGACTAAAATAATAGCGACTGATAAAATTCAAAAGTTAAAATAATGATTTGTGATATAAAATTAACTCTAGCTGGGCGACTGTACTGGAGTGAGCTCGGTGGAGATATTGAATCTGTCGGTGTGGATGGACGTGATCGGAGGATCATAACGACAGATAGTGACATGAGTCCAAGTCATATGACCTTATTCAACGGATATATGTACTATACATATTTTCATGACAGGTACGTCGTTTCTTTGAATATGTTGTTATTCATAGTTACAGTCTACTATAAACCAAACTGAGTGGGTGTAGTGGAAACAATCTGCAGATTGTTTAGTTTAATAAAGTAGAAATTTATGTGGTTGAGTCAAATTCAATAGCAGATGCCTGTAGTTCAGGGATTCATTACCCGTGGATTAACTATCAGTACAAACATGGAACTTTTATTAATCTAGATCGTTATGTATCCATTACAATCCAGAGAGGGGGGTGAATCCAGAGGGGTTTGCGGGGGTTAATACTAATTAACAACTGAGAGCATTTTGTATCATGCGTCTATATTGTAATACTGTTATATTTGGCACGAAACGAATTGCAATAGTACAAATTAATGTAATTTTTTCGGGACGAGTACCTTGCGTGATTCGAACCTACGCCAACAATGACTGTATCAACAGCTTACACATTTGGCCACCGTAAACACATTCCAAATATAAAAATTTACGTTTGTGCACTTTCTATCTGACATGTATTTCAAAGGTGAATATTAGTTCTTTATATTCACATGTTTCTCTACCATTGTTAAACTTAACATTTGTGACATTCAAACATAAAAGTTGTTCCCCATGTGTTATATTGTTACCTTGCAGTTATATGGTTGCTTTGTCGCTGGATCAGAAAAAGAAATCCACTAGTTTATCATCGGCTTATTTCAAACGACCACGAGGGTTACATGCATTTTCTCCCAACTTTGAAGTGACAGGTATATTCTTTACTTAAATACAAATCTGAAAGGACTTATTCATTTGACAAGACATGACGAACTACAATTTATTTTCAAATATTCATATCATGAAAAAAAACCTGATATCAAATATTTTCCAGCGGTAGATATCGACAACGTCAAGTTGAAAGTTATCAGAATTGTGTGAATTTATCACAAAATATCTGTAATGACACAATGTTGGTGTACTGACTAACTTAAACTTAACACATCCCCGCCAATCAGCGTACGAGGTATATACATGTAGCGTATATTCTGTCTGTCTGTCTGTCCGTTTTTATCTCTAAAGTATAAATGCTAGCTAGATATACAGTAAACCATGATAAATAGATGTGCCTTTTGAGGGTTAGAATTTTATGTGATTTTTAATGCAAATTACTTTGATCAATAAGGAGGTCCTTTTGTTTGGAGCATATCTTCCTATCTATATATTTTGACTCCACAAAACTTGATAAACATGTCAAAATGAGTCTTTTGTGGCTTAGGCACATATGTTACTTCCATTAATTTTGGTTTCCATGAAATAGAGGTTGTGAAATGAAGATATAAATTTCTTCATTATATCTTAGTACCTGTAGACCAAGCCTCGATCAAACTTCAGACACGTTGGAACCATATCCTTAGGTGTGATTAATGTGATTTTGACCTTAAATAATGTGCATTTATTTTTTGCACCTCGAATAGAAACACGACAAGACGGGAAGACAACCCTAATGAGATTTCACTATATGTTTATATGAACCTCCGTAAATAGCAAATAAATGTTATCATGCATTTCAGGACTTACATGTTAGCAAGTGTGCCAAAAATAACGTATTATATATTCAACTTATAATAACTGTTAAGACATCAATATGCCTAGACAAATGGCTAGTTCGTTTATACTGGTATTATTACCAATTAATTGGTTTCATTTCCATGCAAATTTGGACAATACGGAAGAGACTGTACCACTTGTGGAGCTTGCCTGGACGAAAGTCTATGTGAGAAAACCACTGGTATTTGCTTCGGAGATTGTCAATCAGGCTACACAACAGAAAAATGCACTGAAAGTACGTACATGCATGTACCGCGATAAACGAGTGGCGGATCTAGGGGAGCGTGGGGGGTTCGAGGGGTCCCCCCCCCCCCCCCCCCCCCCCCCCCCCCTCCCTTCCAAAATTCCTGGGTCCGTCACTGTAAACGAAGCAGTCTGTTTTAGTCACAATCTCGAATAGTATTTCAATGCTTTTTAAAAATTTGAATGAACCCAATCAAATTTAGGTTGACCGTCCTTCAAGGCGTGTACTGTTTAACAATGGTGGTAATTGTAACCCCTGGGTGAAACCGAAGTGCTTCAGTCGTGGTGCTGTCTGTTATTCTGTCCCGAATAGGGTACCTGTGTTCTGAAATGAACTCAAATGAATTCTTATAAATCTTCAACATGCTTTTGTTATACATTAGCGAAGGCATGTACGGCGAATTCGATGAATATATCTAGATGTATGGCCCTTGACTTAGAGCACTTGGTTTTGCTATTTCAGACTAACGATCTCTGTGTTCAGAAATCAGATCCTCCCCCTGTTTTTTTTTAACAACCTTGTTGTAACTTAGCTTTTGATAAACATCAGTTACATGCTTGTGTTTTGGCAGCGAATATATGAAAATGTAGGTTAAACTTTAACATAGCTTGGCTCTAACTTTGTTGAATCAATGATATGTCTGTGAAAAACTTGATCTTGTTTTATTTAACATAAGACAATTGAAATAATGTCATATTATTTCACCTTCTAACATTGACCTTGATGACAGAATATGTTTTTAAACTTGAACCTTGAACATTAAATTTCATTCGTCAGCATATATCTTTGAAATGACGTGTTACCAAAGATACATATATGCACCGAGGTCTTAACCTTTGGCCTTGTATAGGTTGCATTTTCTGTAAAATTAACCATGGCAAGAATTCTGATATTCTGACGACAAGATATGATGTTTCATAGATTTACCTTACATTTAAAATGATTTTTAGAATACAGTTTGTGCATCTAAAGGCCAAACCCTGGGGAATCGTATGCACTCTTGTTCTATAATGACTTGTTCTAGAATGCCGGCCAGGAACATTTGGAGTCAACTGTCAGTCAACATGTAAATGCAGAGCAAATAGTGTTTGTGACTTTGTAACCGGAAGTTGCCCAGATGGATGTCAGAGCGGATGGAAGGGAGACAACTGCTCAATAAGTACGTGGTCATTCTTACAAAATCTTCAAGTATATAATTTTGGTCTGCAGTGACATTTGTATTTATAAATCTACCCTGTGTTATTCAAATGGAGTTTTCATTTTCTCGGTATTCTAATGCCCCTATATTACTGCGACCCGAATTATCAAGAATCAACACAAATAGTAGCTAAAGATTGTGTATATTCAGCTGTTCAGCAGTAACACTTGTACAAAACGTTTGCGACAATTCGTAGCTTTTCATCGTGAAAACCAACTAATTATCTACAAATTACCAAAAAATAAATAAAACGCAGTTACGAATAAAGTACGGATTTTTATATGATATAAGTTCAAAATGTGCTATTTTCATTGCAAATTGGAATTATTTAATCTCATCAAGTTTTAAAAAAACTATCTGTTTCATTGTTATGACATTATTTAGGTCCTTCTTGTATTTTCAGAAGAACCAGAACAGGACGAGGGGCCTCCTATTGGTAATGTTTCGTAGCTTCTCTAAGCATGATTATTTTATAACTGTAATTCATGAAAAAATTATTTAAAAACCCTTGAGGTTTGATATTTGATGTTATCCCATCGGTACGTTGGATATAGTCGTCGCCACGTCCGTCTGTGCGTCCGTCCGTAAGCATTTCGTTTCTGGAGCAAAACTCGTAAACCCCTCATCATATTTGAAACTTTGCATGTGTATTACCCACTAACTTAAGTGGTGCCTTTTGATATTTTTTTATTTCCGAAAATTTAAATTGTCTTGTTTCAATAGAAAAGTGTTTGATTTGGACTTTGTTCAGCGATAGGTTCGTTTCCGAAGCAGAACTCTAAAACCCGTCATCATATCATTCTGAAACTTTGCATGTGTATTACCCACTAATATAGATGACGCTTTTTGATATTTTCAAATTCAGATTTTTTTAATTTTCCGCTTCCATAGAAATGTGTTAGAATAAGTGAAGGGTGAATTTGTGATGGGTTACTTACCCACCCACTGAAGTGGTACTTTCAAAGTTGTGTTTTACAAATTGTTTGGGACCGATTGGATATGTCATCTTCTGATGACTGTTGTTTAGATATATTCATCTTGGTATCTGTATATGGGACAAGGCGGTAAAATTAGCTTTTTGTTTCCCTTGTTTTGACAATGATATAATGCATGTGCATATGGGCTATTTCGGTGTAATACTCAAAAATATGTAGTGTCATATTATTCATCAGGTCTGATAGCTGGAGTGGTCGGTGGAGTGGTAGCAGTCATCATCATCATCGTCGTCGTCGTTGTTGTTTGTGTAATCAAGTGAGTCATGAAGTTTGTTTCATATTTAATGTATGTCATATTTTATGTATTTCAAACTAAAATATATTTTAAAAAGATATTTCATATCAGGTAAAAGGCATTCTTTTTCAAAACAAATAAAGCGTAAAAAATACATGTACTCTATATGTATATGTACCTATTTCAAACATTTCATGATATCTAGCATTTTTTTTTATCTATAGCAGTGACAGTAAGATTTGATAGTTTCCACATCAGGCACTAAATGAGCTTCGGGCCTTATGTTTGGGAAAACGTTACTGTTTGGGAATGGTTTCATTTTTGGGGGTTATACACTGCATTGCTGTCACGCAGTTCTGGTAACTATCTTGAATGTCTACGACCAAGTTCGTGACTTATGTACCCAGTGATTGAAATCGACCGTTTTCTGAGGAATAAAAGTTGCAAAATAGTAAATCTACCGGATACGAACTCATATCGTTCAGAGGTTTCCTCGCCAAACCGTCATTTCAGTTAACCAATCACAGGACCTCCAATAATAGCTTTCGGTGCGTTAATCTAGGGGCAGATTACTCCAAACAGCTATCCTTCGTCTGTTCCGAATGCTTTCAAAACGACGACTGTTTAAAAACTGTGATTTAATTGGTCAGCTATTTGACTGGGCTTTGGGTGCTCTAAACTGGTACTGAACACGCGCCTATATGGGGTGTTCTCAGACATCTACAGAACCTGTTCTTATCCCGCTGTAGATTAAGTTTATTTCTCGGAGCAAGGCCGATTTTTAATCAGACTGCTTATGTACCGGTCTATAAGCAAGTGTGCATCAGCCAAATTTGAATACTCATTATGAAAAGTTTGTTGGGAATTCGCATATCCCAGTTACACCCATTCTCTCCCCAGAGAGGTTACTCCCTTCAGATTTCCGATACAAACCTCTGTTGTTTTACGCTTGAAATCGGGGGCAGAGAGTGAGTGTCACCCTGAAATAAGCACTGCTTAAGTTACCTTATTTACATATATTTCAAAGAGAAGATATTTTTAGAAGAAAAAACGCTTAACATCAATATGCATCGAACACACGTGACCTACGAATTTACAGTGTGTCTTATTGAAAGTTTTGACATTTTGAAATGTGTTAACTCACTCTCTATTGTGTACTACTTTTTTCTTTCAGGAGAAAGCGAGCACAGACCAAGGAACCCGAATACACTTCTGGTTTGTCACCAGAAACTAGAAATAATGATCCTGGATATGAAACATTGACCATGAACATGGGAGGCGTCAATCCGGCCTCCGAATATATTGCTACTGTCTACTAACTTTCTCTTCAAAATGTATTTATTATGGAAGCATATTTTTTCCAGGGATCTGATTGGTCGAGAGGCGGTCACGTGACCGTCGACAGAAAAACATACTGTTTCCAGCCCGAGTCTGACCAAAAACAGTATTGACTTGAGTAACGTCAAATGATTGCTGCATGACGTCAAACGATTGTTGCATGACGTCACGCTATGGTTATCATGTCGTCATTTGACCGCAGTCTCAGCTGTTAGAATTCTTTTATTTTAATTTCTGTTCAAGTACACATGAGTTGTTGAAATCGTTTTCTGAATAACAACTTCATTTATGTAAAAATGTTGTTATCCAGAAAATATTCCCGTTTTTATGTATACCACTTCTAAATGCCCTTCAAAGACCTGATAAAGAACATTCTTGGACCTAAATTGGTTGACGCGCCAGTGTATCATTATCTACACAGCTTAATCTCTTTGTATTTTATTTTAGTCATTTGTTAAAGTTGTGTGTACAAAGTTCTATATCGCCTTAATATTAGCTCCAGTCTCTTTTAGATAAGAAAAAACACTCGCACGTTAAGGATCTGGTACCTTACCATTGTTTCAGAGCATCCTCAGTTGTCAGATTCAGATAGGCCTTGTAGCCTCAGTGGACACTTTCAGTAACAGTACCAGTGTTCGTCATGCACATAAGAAACTGTAATAACTGTCTTGAAATATGATAATAAAATCATTATATTATAATTGCGAAATATAGTATTTGTTTAATGATAAAGAGATATTGTTTGTTATTTTGCTCTGTAACCTATTTTGAAAGAAACGGTAATGCATATTGAGCAAGAGTTATCTCCCTGGAAATTGACAATTTCTCGAGGGTTTTTTTTCAAATTAGTATTCTAGTTAGCCTAGATGCATATGATTTTTTGGGGGTTAAATTTGTTGCTGAATTGTATTTCTATCTTTTATATATTTTTCCAGCAAATCTTGAGATTAATTGACATAAATATTAAAATTTAAAAGAAAGCAATACAAATTTTTAAAATTTGATTTTAAATAAAAAGCTTCAAAATAAGAATAAAATTTCATGTTCTTCTTGCATAAACGTGTTACCATAAACCTTTTATCAAAACAACGCAACAAATATGTTTATTGTTTTGTCTTGATGATAGTGTGAACTGATGTGAAAATGTAATTGTTTTGGGGCACCCCCACCTACAATAAGAGCTCATATCTCAAAAACAGAAATGAATTTAGCATAACTTTTTCATATATATGTAGTGAAATATCAGCAATTTCTTGAGATTTTTTAAATTGGTAAGGAACCTCCTTTAGTTATTACCATTGGCTTGTTGGACATGTGTCGTGCTGCCCGTACACTAAGGTCCATCAGCAAGGAGGCCAGGAAATCCTCGGCACGGTCCTGTAGAAGGCGGTTCTGGTGTTGGTTATGATGGTTTATGGTTCACAGAAGAGGGTATAACCCTAACCCTTGTAACTGTGTTTTCGGTTATGGTTATCAAACTTTCGAACCATCTTTTATACATTATTTGGTTACGAATAATACTGATTTCATTTACTGATGATAATTTTTGTTGAAAGGTATGACATATACAGCTGTATTATATAAATAAGGGCGGGATAGCACAGTGGTTATATAAGCGCGTTTGGCTTCGGATCAAGAGGTCCGGAGTTCGAATCTCGCCAGTTAAACACCCTGTTCACCAAGCAGTATACTTGGCTACCTGATATGGAAGTGAAGCCAATGTGAGAGATTACCTTAATAACATATGGAGATTCAGTAATAAACGAAAACAATGTGATCACCTGAAATTTTTCTGAAATTTTGGCACCATTTTGTTTTAATTTTGAGGGTCAAAAACACTTTTTCCAGCTTGGTATCCTATTTTTTTCATAATCAGCACCCGTTAAATAGGTAAGATAGACTGGATACCAAATCCTTCTAAAAAAATGGCTTTTGCTCTTTTATTTGAGCCCTTTTTCAGAATTGGGCCTACATGTAGGCTATAATTGGCAGCTAGTTTACTCCCCGTGAGTTGAGAAGGAAAAAGAAACGATGTTGTTCCTTGGTAATAATGTGTGTGTGCGCTTTGAGCATGCCCCTACGTAGCGTTCGGGTCCGTATAAGTATCCTTAGCATATCTCAACCTCGTCAAACAGGATTTGAATTATTAAGAATTCATGAGGAAAAAATAGAAAAACATTCGTAAGATGACATTGGATTTGAACTTAACATTCTAAGTGGGTTTTATGGTTACAGTTTTCTCTTCTTGATTATAGAAATCAGTCAAAAGGTTCACGCGTGAATGAATATGATCCCATTGTAGCAAAACAAACCAAAAAGGGCGTTTTCAGAATTATTATAAAAACTTCCTCGTTCGAAGTAGTCTGACATAGCGACTGCGAATTATTGTCAATGAAACCTTTCATTATTATCAGAGCGTGTTAATTGTTTTCGTATAACAACTCTCAGTTATTTCCTCTGAAGGTTCTTATCCTTGTGATGCATTGGCAATATACTTAATAGTTTAAAACGTTACACCCAGTTTCTTTCTTAACGTTTTGCAAGGAACATAATACCAAATACGATACGTGACATCAATGTCATGCTTACACTGCAAAATATATTGTGTTATAATATGATGTTTAAAAGCAGAGGAATGTGAACAAAATTTCACTTTCAAACTTGAATTCACATTCTATACGCGCCATAAAGTAGATACCCCTTGTGATTTATTTGAATTCAGTCCGTTCTGTTCATTTTGCGGTTTATTAGGTTTAACCTCACTTGTCCCACACCTTTTGTGCTGAGTTTAGGAGCGTTGGGCCATGATCAATTGGCTAACAGAGGGGGATTGGGGTATGTTCTGTTTCAACTATAGGACACAGTTGCAGTTGGTAAGACATTTATTTAAAACATATAACACTTGGTATTGGTATACATTAACAGATTTATATATGCAAACATTGATTCAGTTATATCCATAATTTTTTTGCAATTTTTATACATATTATGATATACACATATTTTAATGGTCTTCATGCAACATCCCCAATATGTGATGTTATTCTGTCTAGATTTCACTCGAAATTTTAAACCATCTAACACTAAATTCTGACCTCCTTTTGTATTGGCAATATACTTCAGGTTAACCTGAGCGTTCGCCATTGTGGAATGACCATTTGTAATCCACGTCCAAATATATATACCAAAATGATAATCCATGATTACAAATCAGTAGTTTAATTGTTTATTTTTCACATTAATTAATTAAAAATCAGTAATACTTAAAACTATAATAATACTTATTACTAAGGGTGAACTGAGTTCTTCTGAGAAGTGTTCACCAGTGACACAAATTAGAAGAGGCTATAGTCCCACACCCTTTCAACTTTCAACTTTCTTTATTTCTCCATCAACCACCCAGCGGTGGTACAAGAGTACAAAATCATTAAATTACATATATACAATCACAAGATGGGGCATAGTTAACATTTAAAGTGTGTAAGTATACAATTAATAAACATTGATAATTTTTTCAATACTGATGTTTTCTTTGAGCACATTAAAGTTTTAAAGGTAATAAGATTTCTCCATTTTAGATATTCTGCAGGAATATATTTTTGTCTAGCATCATCAAAATAGTTACATCTCAATAAGTAATGTAGTTCATCCGCTATTGCTGGGGAGTCGCACAGCTTACAAGTTCGATTTTCCCTTGTAATGCCCGCCCAGCGGCCAGTCTCAATAGGTAGAAAATGATTGGTAGTTCTAAATTTCATTATTGGAATATAAACATTTGTTGGAAGAAAGAAATAACGTTCAAATGTTATGGAATCTTTTATGATCTTATAATATAGTGCCTTTGGGCTATTATTTATAGATGAAAACCAACTCTGAATAAAGTGATCTTTTAAGACAAATTCTACCTTTGAGGCCAGCCATTCGGTGTTAAAAGATTCCGGATTGTTGAAAACATTGCTTAAACCTAGGTGGTTTAGCGTGTCTTCGACAAAGTTTAGCCACTTGTCATGATAGTCATATAGTTGCTTTTTGACAGAAACAAAGTTGTACAAGGTGTGGGAAAGTTTAACATTTGTTATTTTAGGTACAGCTAGAGTGTGCCAATATTTAACTAATCGCTTTATGATTTTGATCCTGAGAGGGTACCTTCCCAACTCTCCATATACCATGTAGTTTGGCGTAGATACTTTAAGATTACAAATCAGCTTTAAAAACTTCAAATGAACTTTTTCAACGATTTCCAATGATTCATGACCCCATGTCTCACAACCATAACATAAAATAGGGACAATCATAGTATCAAATGCCCGGACTAAACAGTCAATGGGAAGGTTAATGTTTCTAGCTCGTTTCAAAAGAGAAAACATAGCCTTAGTTCCTGATTCAATTAAAGTTTTGATGGCGTGTACAAATCTTCCAGATCTATGTAGTTTTAAACCAAGATACATATAATAATCGACAATTTCAAGAGGTTGATTTCCAAAGTAGAATATATGTTTACTTTTAGAAGGTTTCCCCCCGCCAAATATAATAATTTTGGTTTTAGATATATTAACAGCAAGGTTCCATTGCAAACAATACAAACGAAAAGAATTCAATGATTTCTGTAGCCCGTTTGGACTTTCGCTAATAAGTACTGCGTCGTCTGCATACAAAAGAATAACAAAGTGTAAAACAACGTTTACATCAAAACAATCGACATGAACACCCTCACAGTTATCATTCGACATGTGTGACTCAAGATCATTTAAAAATAATGAAAACAACAGTGGAGAAAGGTTTTCACCTTGTCTAACACCGCACTCACTCGGAAAGTAATCTGAGTCAAGTTCACAATAAAGATATTGTTAAAAGAAAAATATTATTTTCTTATTAACGGTAATTCTATTTAATTCTGTTTTTTATTTAAAGATTTCATTGGCCGTGTACATCAATTTCTCATGTATTGTTATCGCAGATAAATGTGGTAATCATCTCAAATTAAAGGGGCAGTAGCACGTTGTTTTCGCTTAAATAAGTCGATGAAATGTATTTGAAAACTAATTTCACTAATAGTAAAACACCCTTCTCTCTAGGGAAAATCAAGTAAAAAATGAGTATACATGGTTTGGTAAAGCCATGGGAATCATTTTTGTCATTCGGAATAATAAATTGTGTTCACAATAAAATGGCCGCCATGCAATTTTTGCTCTATGCGCAACACCGTTATTACAAATACGGATAATTGGTTTGTGTAGTAAGATGTTTTACCCTCTAAATTATATATAAATGACATAAACTATCATTATAAATGGAACATTTGAAAAAATAAAATTTGCAAAAAACGTGCTACTGCCCCTTTAAATTTGAATTTGTTTGCTTTATTAATAACAACAAGTTTCATGATTACATAGCATTTTTTACTAACACAAATTAATCTGTTTTTCTCTTAGATGTATAGCTTTACTATAACCATGTTACTTCACTACATTAAAGGGACCACCGATCTTTTGGCAGTATCCGTCATCTTGTTTTTTTGGCATTTCATCAAATGAAAACACGCTATAATTTCCCTAATTATCAATATTTTTAAAAACTAGTAATATGTACATGTGATGCACTGTGATGCGCTCCAAAAGTTAATCCAACCTTATCATGTTACCCTTATTTCAACTTATGCCAGAGGCAATCCAAAAAAAGACAATCCAAAATTGTTAATCTATATAGAATCTCACCCAAGTGTCTTCTTATATCAAATATATCAACACTAGTTGATTAAAGTTACAAATATCCGAGGCTTGTCAAGGATATTTTTACTTTAAATCAATAAGTGTTGATATATTTGATATCAGAAGACACTAGGGTGAGTTTTTATTTATCATTCAAAATCATTCTTCAACAATTATTAGCAAAATAATGAACATATCTACAAAAAAAACCTGCCATTTGACTGCTTCAGCAGTGAGCTCAGTGATGGCATAGTAGTGTGACGTCATCAGCATTGTGGCCTCATAGCATTGTTACATCATCAACTTTGTAACGTCGTAACATTGTCAGCAGTATTCTCAGTGATGTGAAAGCCTCGTGATGTCATTAACTGATGATGTAATATGATTATGACGATTTGATTGTAGATATCGCTTGATCTCACACAAGCAATTTCTACTTTGGCAGCCAGTTTTGGATGATAAATTATAATAAAAGAACGTGTTCCCCTGTAGCCTTGTAGTTCAAATTGTGTCCCTTGTCTGACCCCTCTGTTAAAATTGTTTCGATGGAAACCAAACAAAAATTCAGAATGATATAAGTAGCAAAAGGCTGGCACCATTCCATCTTTGAGTCTAAACACACATGAAGTCTTATTACATAATACTGAATAGATTTTGAGATATAGGTCAGAAAAGGTCCATTACTCCATTATGCACTGAGTTAAAAACCAGAAAAATATAAAAATCAGAATAACCTTAGTAGCAAAAGGCACCACTCCACCACTATGTCTAACCACACCCCAAGTCTCATAAAATAATACAACATAGATTTTGAGCTAGAGGCCAGAAAAGGTCCCTAGTCCCATATATGCAATAAGTTCAAAATGTTTCTATAGATACCAGACTATCCAAAGGATAACCACAAACCAATTTACGTAAACAAAAATATATTGAACGGTTTTTGAGATATGGCCCGGAAACGAAAGCTTTCGGAATTACGGATAGAGGCGAAAACATTAGCACAGCTTTGTGAGGGACATAATAAAAGATATAAACTGATAGAATATTCACATAGTAACACATATCGTATCTTAAAAACTAATGAATAATATGCTGTTATTCTGTTGTAAAGTTTTCCTTTCTCGCCGCGCCGGTGACTGGCTTCGTTGTTATTTTATTTTTTAAATTTGCGCTTTTCTTCATCAAATTTTGAAAAATAAAGTAATCAAAATATTAACTTGATAAATATATTTTAATTTGATGTTTTAATCATATATGTGTAGCATATATGTGTAAACATAAATATCCTCTCGAATTTCGTTTCCACAGTAAATACTCCGACAGAACCCTTTTTCAGACTTTTTGCAGACTCAGGTACTAACTAGTACACGTTGTTCTGTATTAAACTGAGTACCAAAAACTAATCTTTTCACAAAATCTATCGAAATGTAATTTGAAAATTAAACGCATGAGCCATTGGTCATGAAAGCAACATACATCATATAATTAATTAGAGTAGATAAAACAGACTGGTGTAGCGATACCTAATCACTCAGAGTTGGGTTTTGAATATGGCACCATGATGGAATGGTCGACCATCTTGCTGTCTGAACTCTCAAAATCTCATGAGACCTGCCCATCTAACTCACACTGAAGCGTTCCACAAATAGTTGCATTATAGTCGCACCACTTTATACCAATAAGGATAACATTTGTCCATAGATACTGCTTACTGGGTCGTGTAATGAGATGTTGTACCCTCTAATTTAACAATTTATATACGTGCGACAGTGCCTTTACACTGAAGCGCAAAATGTTTAAAACATAATGTGTTCTAATTTGCATAAACTGGTGTCTATTCTATTACTCGTACATTCCACGTGTATAGGTGTAGGATAAAAGATTTATAGAACATGTCGAAGGTTGTTTATGAGATTTAAACACCCCAACCCGAGGGATAACCACGAGGGTGCGTATTTATACCAAGGGTAAGGGTTTCAAATCTCATAAACACCCTTTGGCATGTTTTATCGAGCTTACAAACCGACCCCATTGTTAAATTTTATTCTAATTGATAGCGCGAAACACAAAAGGAGTCGTCCGTAAAATATCCTCTTTGGTTTAAGGCCGTAGGTGAAAGAGGCAATTACGAACCAAACTCAACCAGCCTAGTCCCTTTATCATAGTGGTATCATCACTGCGCTTGTTGTGCAGAAGTATGGAGGTTTCGGATTTGAGACGTGCTATTGGAAGAAAAAAAACATTTGCAGATTGATGTTTGAATTAACAGTTACTTCAAATAGAGTAAGACATACATGTAACACGAACTAATTTCATCTTAAACTAAAGATCTCGGTATTGATATTGAAGAGACAATATGTTTCCTAAACGGATGATGTGAAAGCATAGGTCTAAAGAAACTATCTTAGACTGATTTTGAAAATATTCTCAAATATACAGCACATTATGAACTGCAGATGTTGTGGCAAAAGTGCGTATTGAACCAATAACCAGTATGACCTGTTTTTCTTGAACTAACTCTTTAGCGTATTGCGCGACGGAGGCAGATGACTGACACTGGTATTTAAGCAACTGACATATAGCACCTGGCTGTAACCAGGATTTCAGAAGATTTCAGGGATTTTATGGGCGACTCTATATTTAGAGAGGGATCTCCGATAGCGCGATAACAAAGCGTTTTTTTAACTTAAAAACGGTTGAAAATATAGATTAACCATTTTACCTCGGAAATGGTATGGTTATAGACCCTGATAGTCAGGAAAAACCCTCGCATGCTTCGCATCCCCGGGTTTTTCCTTCCTATCAGAGTTCACGATCTTACCATATCCTCGGTGATGATGGTGTGTTTTAAAACACTTGTTTAACGCAAACTTTGACATAAAGTCTTTTCACTGACGGCATATCCTCTGTATCATGGTTTATCTTTGTATTTAGGCAGTTAGTGGTGTGACGTCAATGGAGTTTTGTAATGACAGATATAGACATTTTTAAGAACATAACTCCCTTACTCTTACAGGTTAAACAAGAGTCACCAGAAGATGACATATCCCACCGGTCCCACAAAATTTGTAAAACACATCTTTGACAGATACTTGTGTACCTACTACCGTACTTCAGTAAGTGGATATTACGGATGCTGAGTTTCAGGTATGTTAAGGATTTTGGACTTCTGCTCAACACGTTTCTATGGAAACAGAAACAAATAAAACTTTCAGAAATCTGAAAATATCAAAAGGCACCACTTCAGTTAGTGGGTAATACACATGGAAAGTTTCAGGAATATATATGATGAACGGTTTTGGAGCTGTGCTCCGGAAACGATCCTGTCTCTGAACAAAGTCCAAATTCAACACGTTTCTATGGAAACAAAACAAAATTTCAGAAATCTGAAAATATCAAAAGGCACAATTTCAGTTTTTGGGTAATACACATGGAAAGTTTCAGGAATATATGATGAACGGTTTTGGAGATGTGCTCCGGAAACGAACCTGTCACTGAACCAACTCCAACTTCATCACGTTTCTATGGTAATGAAAAAAAAATAATTCAGAAATCTGAAAATATCAAAAGGCACAAATTCAGTAGGTGGGTTATACACATGGAAAGTTTCAGAAAGATATCATGAACGGTTTTCGAGTTCTGCTCCGGAAACGAAATGATTGCGGACGGACGGAAGGACAGACAGACGGACAGGTCGACGACTGTATCCCACGGTATTACATACCGGTGGGATAACAAACGAACCCTGAAATTAACACTAACATTTGTCATTTCTGTTTGTGATTTGATGTAGTGTTGACCTTGGGTTTAAGGTAAGTCTATCAATCTTTATTTCTGTACTTAGAAGGCCACAGGCCTGTAGTACAATCAATGGTAGATCACATGATAAAATCAGTTGCATTCATAATATTCTTTCTAAATAAGATTGCATAATAGATATACATTGCAAGGTTCTGTAATGACTGAGTATTGGTATTTGTTAAAAATGACAATAATTTTTTTCTATCTGGGTGGTTAAAATAGTAAGGTTTAAGATATTTTATCCGTAGATTCTTATAGACAGGGCAGGTTAATAAGAAGTGTAGCTCGTCTTCCACAGCGTTCATATTACAAACTTTACATATTCTATTTTTTCTTTCAATACCTTTATATCTTCCAGTTTCAACAAACAATTCATGTGATGAGCAACGAAAACGGGCTAAGGCATTACGGAACTTTTTAACATCAACTTTTGAAAGATAGCTTTCAAGAATAAGGTAAGTGGACCATCCAGCACGTGAAACATGAACTCTTCAGCTTCATTTGTTATCATTAAGACGGGAAGATGTCTAATATTATTTCAAAGCTTCACAAGATTATATTTTGCAATATACGTCTTTCCTCTTTACCACTTTACTAGAGACGGGGTACTTCTCGCACGTTTGGAATCATGGAGTTATAAAAACCATCAATATAACAGATCAGACACCTCATCGCCAATGAGGAAGTGATATCTTCTCAATATTATGACCAGACACGTGAATTTCGCTCAATCTTCTTTATTGCAACGAGACGCCGGGGACACACAGACAGACTCGATAGAACAGCCCGAGAGAGCGAGTCAAGGAGTTAACGTCAAAGGGGGATAACTCACCCATGAACATGATAGCCTGCTAACAACTAACTAGCCAACTGGCGTAACTTCTCTTTCTTCTTTCTTTTTTTTGAAAGGTTGACAAGCTTAATAAACACTTGGTTAGCAGGTAAAGTAACAAAAGTCACAATGGCATGAGTCCTTGCACAAAATCATATGGGCATATATGTTTCATAAACTGCAAACACAACATGATCAATAATGAATTGAATTTAAACTAAATCAGAGACCGTCACAGGGTAGACTGCCCTCGAGTCTCGGGGATTATTCTGCCCCACTTAAAAACTTAAGGCTTCACAAGGGGTAATATACCTGTTGGTGGGAGAGACCATCACGGGGTAGACTGCCCTCCAGTCTCGGGGATTATTCTGCCCCAACACCATTAACATGAATAACTCACAACTGGTTTTTCATCACACAGTCATACATAAGAGAAATCAAACACACAACCTAGTCCAGAACATAGTCAGAAAGATGGCTTGGCAGTTTGCGACTGCGACTAGAGCGACGTAAGTCTGAGAGGGGGGATAACTCAGCCTGATCCGTTGTGGGGCTGGTAGCGGCGACATCCGGGAGATCAGCGTACCAACTGCTGTCCTGAGAGTGAGTGACAGAGTCATTTTGTTCAGCATAAGGGTTATTGTATCCTGTCATTGGTGAAGGGAGCTCAGTAATTACTTCTGGTATAGGCGGAGGTTGTGGTGGAGGCAGAGGGACTTGCGACATGTAAGGGGAATCATCCGTTGGTGGAACTGCTTTTTCAGTTGTCACCGATGGGCTCTCAATAGAATAGCACTCAGCTTTCTTTACCCTATATGAAGTGTTTAGTGAAGAGTTGTGATCCTGTGAACTTGCGAACATTACACCAGTCATTATCAACAGTAACGACGATATATCGGTCACGGGCCCGTGACTTAGAACCGTCGGCATGGATGTACACGATGCTGCCTACATCAATGTGGGGTGTTTGTCCTTGCCGCAGACTAGGCGTCTTCGACTTCATACTTGATGGATGGTTAATCACAAGCTGACTATGCTGACTCAGAATGAGATCCATGTCGTGTATAGGCAACTGATCGTTGGTGTGTTGGTCACGCTGAGTCCACATTTCTCGCGCTGAGAAACCTCTAGATCTGATGCGAGAGTTGAGTCTTGCTGTAGCAAGTGCAAGGTTAAGGGGTGACACGTAGCTACACGTAGGATCCTGACGTAATAATTCAGTGATAAGTTCCTGAACTGCACGCTCTGCAACTGGGTTCTTATTCTTGTTTTTGACACGTCCGATTTCAATGACCAGTCCATGTTGTTTCATGATTTTATCATTCACTAGAGCGACAAAACCTGGTGCAGGGTCAGTTCGAATCACAGCAGGTGGCCCATCCTTAGGGTGAATTTCACAGCACAAACTTATTACTGCGCTGCGGAGTGTGTCATGACGCTCATCATCCAGGAGACAGGACACCGTGAAAGATGTGACACATTCCCTGACTACGAGTATGAACTGGCGGTTGCGACGGACGACATCGGCTGCGAAACTTATTCCTATCGCATCTGGTGGATCCTCAGTGGATTGCTGAACAACTGTATGAGGCAAACTTCTGAGTGATTGGCACCTATGACAACAAGAAGTGGTGGAGTCTATTGCCCTATCAAGATCCAAGGCATAGAAATACCGGTGTACGACTTGCTTCAACTGGTGATTGGATGGGTGGTCAAGTTGGATGTGAAGAGCAGTGAGTAATCCGCTGAGTATCTGACGAGGAACGATAATTTGTTCCTTGTTGGCCGAAAAGGGTTCCTGTTTGGTAACAATAAGTAACCCATCCCGTGCCACTGACGCGATCTGTAAGTAGCGTTTGATGTCCCGAATGTTCGTTAGCTTTTTGGAGGGTCTTGTACCTTGTATGAGGTGAGCATGGGTTCGACGAAGGTCACCACATTCAGATTGGATCGACTTCCAGGCCGCCCTGCTTGTAAATGGTAATCTGGAGTCTCCCGTGATGAAATCCTGGATGGAAGTTGCCCGAACTACTGAATCTTCAGTACGACATACAAATGAGCATATTTGACAAGTAGGGTCATGGCATTCTGGTGCGTTTCTGCTGGCAAAATCTGATGGTAGATTGGCAGCTCCTGCGAGATGGCGAAGGGATGCCTGATACTGGCTCACGATGGACAAGAACGTGTATACGCGGGGACTTGCAGAAAATTCACCTCTGCATAACTTCTCAAAGGCTTGCACACATGGTTTACTGTCAGTAAGGATACAAGTCTTATGTTTGGACTGGACCATATATGGGCTGAAGTGCTTGACAGCAAGGGCAATTGAAAGTGCTTCTATCTCACAAGGTAACCATTTCACCTGATGACCCCGGAGTTTCGAGCTGAAGAATCCTGCAAGTAGGGGTTTGTCGTTGCGTGTGACATAGAGGGTAGGGCCAACACCTTGTCTTTTGACCGAACCGTCTGTGACAACCCATAACTGATCACCTGCACGTGGAAGGGTGATAGAGCGACAGGTGGAGAGGGCCTTCTGAGATTCCCTGAAGAGGTGAGCAAGGTCGTCCGTCCACTGCACTTTGTCGGTAGATTGTTTACCTGCAATAGCAACATCCAGGGGAGAAAGGATTGATGAACAGTTGGGGATAACTCGAGCTAACACTTTGTACGTGCCGATGTATGAGCGTAGGCCTCGGACCGTTTCAGGAGGGGTACACGTAGATAAAGTGGAGGTCCTGTGTGGACTAGCGGAGATGGTGCCATCCTTCCAGATCCAACCAAGAATAGTCGTTGACTTGGGAGTGATGGTGGTCTTGGATGCCGAAAGGTTTAAGTTGTTTTTATGCAGGGTGTCGAGAAGGCGTTTCCAATTATTGAAGAGCTCTTCGGGTGAATTACCACCACAATACAGGTCATCTGCAAGTTTGACTACCAGGCCTTCCTCAAGGAGAGATCCCCCAGTACACGGCACATCAACTCTTCTAGTGCGGTCTCAGATCCTGGCATCCCCATGGCTGACCTTGCTTGGACACGAACTCCTCTGAACGGAGTTGCCACGCCACAAAACTTCATAGAGTCCCGAGCGAGGGGTATCTGGTAGAAGGCATTCGTAAGGTCGGTTGAGACGAGGAACTTCCACTGAGCGATTTGTCTGAGGGTAGAATCTACATCAGGGAGAAGGGACGGTTGTGGTTTGGAGTATCTGCCGACATCAGCGAAGGCAGTGACTAAGCGGAAGCCGCCTTGGGGCTTTTTAACAAGGAATGAGGGATTGAGGTACTCTGCAGTCACACCGAGGTCTTCTGGTCGAACAAACACACCTTTGGACTCGAGGTCGTTGAACTTTGCCTGAAGTTCTTCTAACTTGTCCCGTGAATATTGTGGTACCCGTCCTTTCCTTTGA
The DNA here is from genome assembly GCA_936450465.1 of Gibbula magus. NCBI lineage: Eukaryota > Metazoa > Mollusca > Gastropoda > Trochida > Trochidae > Gibbula > Gibbula magus. The sequence continues at coordinate 41,744,087 of OW388289.1, forward strand.
GGGGGTAGTACTGGACCCATGTTCACAGTTGCCTGTAAGGGGCCAGAAGCTCCATTGTAACCCTTGAAATTGGTATCAAAGACACTGTCATAGTCCTGAAGTAGCGATCTGAATTTCTCTCTCATTTCAGGTGTTAACAGTTGATCAGGATCCAACTTGACGGCTTGGGAGAATCCTGTTTGTCTAATCTTGGGAGAAACATTTCGGTCAGAAACAGGGGTAGTAGGCACTTCATCATCGGGAACATTAGTGATGTGTCTCACCTGGCAGAAATGAGCATGTTTCAATGCGAGGGGTTCACCTGTGAGATTAGGAATTCGTATGCGTCCGCAGATCGTGGGGACAATGTCAACCTGAGGCCAGTCCTCTTTCCCAATTGGAGAAGTCATAGCCCTTGGTTCGATTGCTAGGTGGTCATCATATGTTGTGAAGTCAGGAGGAACCTCAAGTTCAACGTACTCTCCTGGCCATATGGTAGTGAGGTTGTGATTAGCCCTGAGAACCCGGGCGCGTCGAACAGTGTGTTGGTCAGGATGAGTTTCTCTCCTTGAACTCCCATAATCGACAATCACACGTTCTCCCCTGTCTCTTGGCTGGTCTGGCATAAACATCATTTTGCTCCATAAAGGGAATGCCTGCTAAGATGTCGACATCGAGGTCTTCAACGACCAGACCTTCAAATGTGAACTCGTCTCTGCCCCGTGAGAAAACAGCGCTGACCTCTCCTACAACACTGAGTGGAGAAACGCCATCCGCTTGTCTGGCAGATTGGGTGCTCTTCTTTATTTCGAGATCCAAGTTTTTGGCGACAGATAACTTTACCATGTTGCCAGTGGCGCCACTGTCCAAGGTGATACGAGCCAAGTGGTGTCGATAGAAGGTATTGAGACAGGGGGACTGTGAAACTTGAACTCTCATAGCACCTACAGATTCCTGTAGTAGTTTAACATCCTCTACGGGTTCGTCATCACTGATATCGTTGGGGTCGTCATCAAGGGCCATCACAATTTGTCGAGCTTTGGTGAGATATCGTTTGTCGCTGGCTGGTAGAAAGTTACATTCACTAAGAAAATGGCGGTCAGGTCTTTTGGCCAGCTTGCATAGTGGACAAGACTTGTCACCTTTCTTGAAAGGAAAACGTGAGGGTCGATGTTTGTCTGGATAGGGAGCAGATGCAGCTGTGCGCATCACCTTCATGTCCTGATTAGCGATGATTTCATCCTGGGGGGAGGACAGAGCTTGGGAGATCTCAGGTTTTATAGAGGACAATGTGCGGGAACGTAAATCTGTACCGTAGCGTTGCTTGACTAACCCGGGTAAGTCCTTGTGTATGAGACCGAGCCATGTCAGAACAATGAAGTTCTCAAGGGATGGAGACATTTCTTCATCTTCAGCAATTGCATCGCCATGGTGAGTAATGCCACCGTCAGCTGTCAGTAGATTGTCTTCAACAAAAGCGACGAGACGCTGGTACAAATCCTCGGGACGCTCGTCTGGCAATAGCGAAATGTTGGAAAAGTCAAGAAAGTGAGATCCTGTTGATTGAAACCCATAGTGGAGGCGAATTTCTTGCCATATGTTGTGCAAGGAAGTTGATTTCTTCACAATAGTGGTTCTCGCAATTACCGGGCAATAATTGGCGATCTGACCGAGCATGAGTTCGAGCATAGTCACTTTTTGTTCAGCCGTGCGACGAAATTGTCTTTGAACATCCTCCCCATCATCTATGAAACCACGTAGGGGATTATCACGTGTTTTCTTAGCCCAATTAACGCCGTCGACCAAGAATTGTGCAAAATTCGGGTCCAAAGACAAAGTATAATGCAGGTTTTGTTTCCAGTTCTCAAAAGAATTAACAGTCTCGCATTTGGTAAGGCACCATTGCTTTGGGGCTCTGTGTGTTTGCGCCATATTTGGAACAGGAAGATTATCAATAAACACGTGTTACCCAATCACTATATTGATTGACTGATCATCTACGTATATTGTAGCTACCGAGGAGCGTAGGTAATGTGGTTAGTCCATATCGCTGCCACCACGCCAATGAGGAAGTGATATCTTCTCAATATTATGACCAGACACGTGAATTTCGCTCAATCTTCTTTATTGCAACGAGACGCCGGGGACACACAGACAGACTCGATAGAACAGCCCGAGGGAGCGAGTCAAGGAGTTAACGTCAAAGGGGGATAACTCGCCCATGAACATGATAGCCTGCTAACAACTAACTAGCCAACTGGCGCATAATTATAGGGAATCACTCTTTTGGACGTAATGGACAAAGTGTTTATGTCAATAATCAATAAAAGGCTAACAATATGGCTAGAACTTCAAAACTGTATCTCTGCAGTGCAATCCGGATTTAGAGAAAGACATTCAACAATAGATAATGTATTTGTATTGCATTCTTTAGCACCGGCGTTTTTAAGAAAGAAAGGTGGTTAATTTTATTGCGTCTTTTGTTGACTTTCAGAAGGCTTTTGATATGATGGTCAGAACAAAATGACTTTTTATATAAGCCTAAAACAATGTGTACATGGATATGTGTTTAAACTTCATAACGTATGTATGCAAATGTAAAAGCTTAGTTCAAATCAATTTGCAGATTATTTCAATACAACATGTTGAGTTAGACAAGGATGTATGCTGTCCCCTTTACTGTTTCTCATATACATTGATGAATTAGTAAATGCAAAGGAAACTGATGATTTAAATGACATATTTATTAATGATATTACTGCTATTTGCAGACGATGTAGCAACATATTCTTATTCAGTTGCTGCTTTACAAAGAAAACATGTATGTCTAGAAAATTATTGTTTTTAAATGGAGTTTAACTGTTAATATTGACAAAGGTAAAAAAGTACATTCTCTCAATTTGTGAAATTGTTTATAAATTATGGTAAAACTATAGAGGTTCTGTCATATCACAAATATTTTGGTATTGTTTTTTTCATGTAGAAATAACTTTTCACAAGCATGTATAACATTGGCTAAACAAACAGCCACGGCACTTGTAACAGTGAAGTTGATGTACAAATTTCCCAATTTGAATGTTGATGTTTATATGAAAATATTTCATTGTAAAAGTTTATCTATACTGTTATATGGGGCTGAAATATGGGGTGCCGAAATGGAAAACCTATTGAAGTTGTACATGGGTAAAATGGGAAGAGTAAGAATATATGAACATGACATAATGAAGGTTATACACTTTTGAATTAGACTACTAAGAATGCCAGTGGGCAAACATCCCAGACATTGTTATTTAATGCTTTGTAAATATAATGAATTAGGATATAACATGTAACAGTTTGGTTTCTTTTGTTAGATATGGACTTTTGGTTATGGATTTGGTAGTATATGGCCAATGCAGAACATAGGGGATTATAAGATATTCATAAATACATTTAAATTAAGATGGAGGGATATTTTTACCCCAAAAAAATGTTTTGTTTCGTCCAATTTAACTATGTATTCTGCTTGTAAATCTCTCTGAGAAAAAGTTCAATTCAAACATCAAATTTAAGAAGGCCCCCAACGAAATTTAGATGTTTGAATGGTTTTTAAATTAATGTTTATGTAGCTTATCCAATTGTCTATGATTTTAATGATGCTTCATGCGAATTCTGTACAGAAGGGGAGGAAGATGAAATCATATTTTGCTGATATATACATATTATCAACAACTCCGTATAAGATATTTACCCGTGTATTATTATAAGTATCCATCAATGTTAAAGTTTATATCTCTGATTGCTACTCAAAATGATGAATTGTTATTTAAAGTGGCAGTAGCATGTTTTTTTTTCAAATTTTATTTTTTCAAATTTCCTATTTATATTAATAATTTATGTCTTTTATATTATCTTTAGAGGGTAAAACATCTTATTACACAAATCAATTATCCGTAGTGGTAATTACTGTGTTGCGTATAAAGCAAAAATTGCATGGCTGCCATTTTATTGTAAACACAATGTAATCATTTCGCATTACAAAAACGATTCCCATGGCATTATCGAACCATGTACAATCATTTTTAACTTGATTTTCCGAAGAGAGAATGGTATGTTACTATTGGTGACATTATTTTTCAAATACATTTCATCGACTTATTTGAGCGAAAAAACGTGCTACTGCCCCTTTAAGCTAGCTCCTTTTTGTGAAAAAAATTCAGATTAGGAAACTGTAAAGCGCTAAGCGCTCTCATCATTTGTTGTCATTAGCATTTTTTATACGAAACCAACTATGTTCTGTTCTAATAGTTTTGTTTATAGGAGACAGGTCGTTGTTATAAAGACAATGTTTTTTTAGACGGCAGACCGACTCTTTGTAAGGCGACGGAAAGCCGTCACGTCCGTGACTGTTAACGTTCATTTTCTTCGTAATAGATAGAGGACGAGTAGCAGTACATTACCGGGTTATAAATGTACGGGTTTGAGAGGGTTGGGCGAGGCGTTAGCCGATCCTAACCCTCTCAAACCCGTACATTTATATCCCGATAATGTACTGCTGCGAGTTCTCTATCTATCTTAGAGCACAGTCAAATGCTTGAGTCGTCAAGAAAATGTCTTAAAATGAATATATTTCAAATGAATTGTCAACAAATTTGGGAAACATTCTCTCGAACACAACATGAAAAACATTGACATTTCTCATTTTCATATACAAATGTTAGGGACATTGACGTCATCATCAGCACTGTAAGCACTGCATTTCTTAAATTGTCCGAGCTGCATGAGGCGTACATTTTATATAAAGCGTACGAGTCGTGCTACAGCATAAGCGTCGTGCTTGAATCACGAACATGCATTATTTAAGCACGTCTTTATTCAGCAACATTGAGCAGTAATACATTTCATTGCCTATAAAGACTGGGTGGTTTTTAGAATGAATCAGTTCACACAAAGGCTTCATCATGGACAGTCCAAGGTAACTTTACTTTTTTATTCTTTACTTTTTAAAGTGTATATTTTTAAAATTCAAAGCAAATTACATTAAATTGGTTTATTTAATAAAAGTTATTGTCTTTTGTATTTCAAATATTTGTGTTTGTTTGTTGAGCTGCATTTATCAATATGCGAGTTGTAATATCTATTGCTGCATATGCTATTGTGCATCCCGGGCCGTCTATATTGCATATGAATTATTTCAGGTTACTGCAGCAACGACGTTATACTCGAACTGTCTATGGGAAAGAATGTAAAGTCGTACTGGACGTCGCTCGGACGCTGTGTGACGATACAGGGGTTTCATTGAGACGACAATGCAGCCTCCATCCTCTAACACCCCAATAAGGTACTTTTATATCACTTTCTTCTCATTTTTTATGTCGTTCGTAACGTCTGAATATTTTTTTTAACATCGTGATTGAAAATATATAAAACATTGGTAACATGGTTTGATGCTTGTCGTTGTTTCACTCACTCATGATATAAATGAAATACACTTGAAAATTCCCAATTGACCTTACATTACTTGCTTTAGTTATATGATTTTATTCTTCTTTTAGGAATATCTAGCTCCTTAACATAGAAGACCCCCATCGACGGAAGCGACTTTTTCCTTTCGGAAAGGGAACACAGCAGATCATTTGTCAATGTAATAAGTGTTTAATTGTGTATTATCCGCATAAATAAAACAATCAGTTGACAGTGTTTGTTGTTTTTATTGAAGTCTGTGAACCAGTTTTATGAGCATGATACCCGAACGCAACCAGACAACCGTACATCTATCGGGATATAAATGTACTCCACGTGACCACAATACAATCATATGATTGGACGAAAGCATTTGACTGTGCTCTAAATCAATATAAGGGACCCATGCTCCTTTGTCTTTGCCAACCCTCCAAAATTCCATAAATCTATATCAAATTATCAAATTAACATAACACTGACAATTGCTTTGAAAAAAAAGGAAGATGAACCTTGATGCCATTAGTTCTGTTTATTAGACAATGTTACACTGAAGTTATTTGACTTACATGAAATGGTGAAAGGAAAATGTCAGATCCAAAACTGAATGGACCTTTGTTGTTGACAGATAATCATCAATAAGAATTTACAAAAAAAACATTTCTTAGAAGAAAGTTAGTAGACATTGGCCGGGTGGATGCCTCCCATGTTAAATTTTTCATACAGAGACTCGCTAGTTTTTGTTTCTTGCGACAAAGCAGAGAAGGATTCAGGTTCCTTGTTCTGTGCTCGCTTTCGCCTGAAAAAAAAAACAATAGGACTGAGACTAGTGAGAGAGTTGGTGGCGGTATAAGGCGGTATTACAACGAGTTGCCTTATATATTATACAGTCATGATTAAGTACTATATTAAATGGTTCAGCCGGATAGCCGTTTTTTTGGTTTACATGTTTTATCATTATTTACAGAGAGTTTGTAACACGATTCAGCCGAAGTTTCCTAATACAGTCTGTTATGCATGATCTGCGAAGTCTGTAAAAATGTTAGTTTGGGAAAAGAAGACCTAAAAAGGTATAGGGCCCTTATTAGAACAAAACTTCACCACCCCCATTGGCAAAGGTGATTTAGCCCTGTATGCCGGTAAGTTCTTGAAAAGAAGTACATGAGCTAAATATTTAGTGGAGTTGGCTTCTGGAGACATGAAATAACAGTTTGTACATGTAAGCATATGTTTGACACTAATATGCCACTTGTTGATTAAAATATCAATATCATGTTTGGAGGCATAGCTTTTTTTCTAACACTGTTAAGTTATATTTGGGGTCATACTACCTGCACCAGTACAACCATCTTCACTTCTTTCTTGGTGTCGGTAGTCGATTGCATTACCATTTAGGGCTTGTGATTGGTGTATGTGTCTAAAGGGAATGGGTTTAAATCCCGCAATGTACAATAAGTTGTACCATTGCAGAAAGTGTGATCTCTACAATATAATTCTGTCTACATGCGTACGGAAAGTACCGGAAAAGCACCATTCTGTAATGAACAAGTCTTGACTGCTAGTACCGGGAAAGCCATCCTCGGTTACCCATGGTTTTATATATGCTCCGTTACTCTCCACTATATCACCCATGGGAAATTTCATCAGAGAAATCTGTACTCAAATTACCCGCCCTTGGCCGGCGTGACGAAGTCAGTAACCAAAGAGAATACTCAATACGATAAGATGGAAATGGTCAAGGGAGATAACCGGTGAAGGATGGCTTACAAAATGACCTCGCGTGCTTTGCAACGAAGTCATATGAATTGTCATTGGCTCGCAGGTCCAAGATGCGTATCGATTTGATTGGCTCACGCAGGCCATGGGCGGGTAATTTGAGTACAGATTTCTCTGATGAAATTTCCCATGAGTGATATAGTGGAGAGTAACGGAGCATATATAAAACCATGGGTAACCGAGGTTGCGGGAAAGCAACCAAAAAGTTCAACCTAATTTTTAACAGTACGCTTGAAAATCCCGGGCCATAACCAGTCCTCTAGACTTAAAACGGCAGCATCCGTTTGTCATTTCAGTAGTAATTTAGAAAAAGACGACTGTATTCTATGTTGCCAGTTTTATGTCAGTTGGCTGCTTTTTTGCAGAGTTATGGAAGTTTGATTTTGTATAAAAACCATCACAACTTTTCTTTCGTTTTGCAGAGAACATGAAGTATCTTTCTATCTAAACTATAAAGTATATTTTATTTGATTGTGTACATGTAAAAAGTCTGTGGCATCTCTTATTTGAATGGATCAAATATAAGGCTCAATCAATTTAGAACCCAATATAACACATATTAATTTGGGATACAAGGAAAAGCTAAATGACGTTCTAAATTTGATCTTTATTGTTACCAAACATTACATATATAAATGCAAATGTCAAAATAGAACGCCGCACATAAACGGTCTTAAATCAGTCAATCGAGACACTTATGACGTTATTAAGCAGATGCTTTACACTGAATGTAGATTTTGGTCTTCATGTCACCATCTTTGTGCATAATCTCTTGTCAGTTCTGCTAGGTTGAAATGAAAATGTATATTATGTTAACTAAAAAATGCCAACTGTTATATTATATATATTATGCAATGTTATGTATGTTGAAAATGTTTGATTATGTATATGTATGGTACCTTCAAAAAGAAATTAAGTGAGAAAAAAAGTATCTTTCTATGCATCAATAGGGTCCTAAAGGCCCCTTTACACAGAGCCACGTCCTTGGTACGACGCTTGAGCGACCAAACAATGGACCAAAAACACGGAGAAGGTACAGAGGAAGCACAGAGGAGGCACAGAGGAGGCACAGAGGAGGCTCACGCGATGTATGGGGATCGCCCTTGATGCAGTAATGTTGTTAGGTTCCACAGTGAACGCCCAGCAAAGGCAGACAGGGGGCTCCGTCAACGTGCAGGTTGTTGAAAGATCATCATGGAAATTATCGTAATTTGCATTCTAGGTCGTACGAAGGACGCACAAAGACTGCGGGGGCATTTACACAGAAACGGAATTTCGCGAAATCAGCCGACCATCTTATACATTGTTTTGGTTGCTCAAGGGTCGTACCAAGGAGTGTGTACCTCTGTCATCTTTAAAGATGTCAACTATCCGGTCTCACCTATAGAGAACACCTACCTTACAATGAAAACCACAGCCACAAGGAGGAGAATCAAAACTACCCCACCAACTACCACGCCAACAATCAGACCTGCAGTGAAACACAGATTTATTTACATATTAACGAACACATATTTATAGAAACCCCTCAGGGTAATCTTCCATAACTAAAGGAACGAATGAGTATAACATATTCAATTCTTTAAAAAACATATACTAAAAATACTGAAATTAATTACACATTCTCTATGTTTAAGTTCAGCCTATCCATTCCATTGACAACGATGGATATGCTGCTGCGTGGCTTTGAAAAGATTATCGGTTTGTTGAAAACTTTGTTAAAAATCAGTATGTTATATCTCGGATCAGTAGTTGCACACAAATGAATAAGGCTGTGCAATATTATTGTAATAGCTATATATTGCAATACAGAATTTTGTAATACACATATTGAAATATGATTTTCATATCGCAATATATTGCACCAACTAATATTACCACCAACCATGTAAAATGTATTCAGTTATCTTATAAAAGGCACATTTACTGGCTTAACTTGTATTAAGAAAATTATTTTGAAGCACGCTAGAAAGAGTGTTGGACTGTGTTCCAAATGATCATTTTAAAGATCTGAAAGTCATTTTATCAAATGTGTCGTGTTTAAACTTCAATTAATAAATTATAAAAGTTGAATGTAGATTTTTTGGGGGCATTTTGCAATATCATTGGCTCTAGTTAAAATGGTTTCTAGAGAAATATCTCATAGTCAGAGACATATATTGTGGTACGTATTGCAATACATTACAGTTCAGCAAAACGTATCGCAATACAAAAAATGAGGCAAATGAATACCTACCCACTGGTGTACTGTCTTTCCGCTCAGGTACCACTGCAACAGTTTACTCAATATGTACTCAATATGTACTCAATATGTACTTCACATACATAATATAGCAAAGGGGCTTGTATCGCTAAACACAAACAGTTCCTAGGTCCAATACTTCGATACGATACACCCCATACTATTAAATAAAGAAAGGCATGCAACGTGAATTTTACCCCCTGCCCAAACAAGTCCACATTTCAAAATGTTACCACACATTTTACACATAATAAATACTACAGACTTAAAGCACAGTGATTTCTCTTCTCTCTTCGATTAAAACGAACATCAACAAAATCGGTGCATTATTTCACAAGTTGAAACTTGAAACACTTCAAACACGATTTTTTACTTGAGTGGGCCAAAATGGTGTCTGAGAAAGACATCGATAAAAATCGAGGAGAAAGTCGATATTTCATCCCTAGCAAAAGCAATCAATCTCGAAAAGAGTTTTCAACTAACACTTTACATCCCTGATACATGTGACATACTTGAATGGTTCGTAGTATCTTACAGTAACAACTTTATTGCAACTTAATAGTAACTACAGGCAAATCTTCGAGCGACCTACGCCATCTTGGCGGAAGTGACCTACATTTCCAACGCACTGAATTATTATATGATGTTATCCTTGTAATTACGCCACAACAGGGTCTTTTCATGTTGAGCGGCCGCTAGGAACACCCCTTCAGCACAGTAACAACATGGCGTCATAACAAAATTGACTATTTCTTAATTTCTTGAACTTTAACCTTTGAGTAGTGATTTATTATATCAGTCACCGATCACAGTGAAATATGATTAATCTTCACTGTAGCTTGATAGACAGTTTATTTCACTGATAAATCCCAGTATTTCAATGCTTGTCATATAATAAATAAACATATATATTCTCCAAAGTTCACACTTTATGTTCGCATAACAGCAGTAAAAGAACGTCAATGAACTGTTATTGAAGAGAGACACTGATATCATATAAATTGGATATTATTGTCCTTATATCAGGTAACCTACAGTTTCTTTGTGTATCATGCTTCCCGTAGCGTAAATACGTAAGATATATCATCTGGATAATAGAACAAAGGACCATCCACGTAAACATACCTATGCTGCAGTTCTCCCCCATCAATCCATCTTGACAACCATCAGGACAGTTTCCATTCACAAAGTCACAGACAGTGCCGACTTTACAGTTAGGGGAACATACTAACAAACACTGCTTGCCAAATGTACCAGGATTGCACCCTAAATGAATGAAAACATTTAACGTGAACAACTGCTCACATGGATGGTGTTCTAGACAAGATAAAGGCAACGGATATGTTCGATATCCGTTTTGGTCATATACGGATAAAGATGCAAATTAACTTCATGAAATGATCTGTCATGACAATCTTAAGGCCTAAAGCTAATCCCACAAATGATAATTTATCGTCTTATATTCTCGAAACTTATGTTAATCTTTAATAGATTATATGCTCCTTTCAACTATGTCCCTAAGATCATGGCGCTATAATGATATACAATGATCAAATTAGGAAACATAACTTTAAAAATCAATACCACTACAACCTTAATATATTGAATGCGACTGAAGCGTTTAACCTAATCATGACACGACATATCCATTCTTGACAACTATGGCAACTGTTCTCTTTTTTGTAACCAATTAATGACAATGATTCTTGAAATACTGGATGATAGAACAACGGACCATCCACGTAAACATACCTATGTTGCAGTTTTCCCCCGTCCATCCATCTTGACAACCATCAGGACAGGTTCCTTTCACAAAGTCACAGACAGTGCCCACTTTACAGTTAGGGGAACATGCCGACATACAGCGTTTGCCAAATGTACCAGGACTGCACTCTAACAAATTAAAAGTATACATCATTGTGTGTGTGTGTTGTATGATCAACTGTACCTTCACTTGAATGACTGCTGAAATGTTGTTGTGTATCATAACAATTTTATCACGATTAGTAAAGCCAAGACTCCTCGGTTTCATTCAAGCTGATATATAGCTTTTATATATTATAATTGCAATGTATACAATGTAACATATATACTTTCATGTCAACATATCATTTAAGTTGAACTTCACCAAAGTCAAAAAATATTTCAAAAGTCAACATTTCATAGCAATTCATTTTTTTTAAAGTTGACATGTCTCAAAAGTTAAACTTCACCTGAATCAATTAAAACTTCAACGATCAACATTTCTTAGACCTTAATTCCAAACAAAGTAGATATTTTAAACAAAGTCATAATTCTATTAAAGTCATATTCATAATCTGAAGCCTGGAAATCGAACCAAAATTCCTTTGAAAATATTTCAATGGAACAATGTAAAAAAAAATATATCACTACTCATATTTCATATTTTGATTTTGAATTTTGCAGCAATGATAAATACCATGGCATTTTGCTGCAACCAAAGAATGCCATGGCAGAATTCCATGGCATTGGCGAATGCCATGGCATTTTGCTGCGCCATTATTGAATGCCATGGCAGAATGGTAAAATGCCATGACATATATTTAGGTTAGGTTGCATGAAATATAATTATCAATTATTCATCTTCATGCTTAAGTTGTTATGAAAATGTAATTTGATACAAAAAAATGTTCGAAAGCAATGAAATTTGAGGGGTCGACTTAGGACTCTGCGATCCAATCCTAAGTTGTACCGACCGACATTTATACAATGATCAAATTAGGAAACATAACTTTAAAAATCAATACCACTACAACCTTAATATATTGAATGCGACTGAAGCGTTTAACCTAATCATGACACGACATATCCATTCTTGACAACTATGGCAACTGTTCTCTTTTTTGTAACCAATTAATGACAATGATTCTTTGAAATACTGGAAAATAGAACAACGGACCATCCACGTAAACATACCTATGTTGCAGTTTTCCCCCGTCCATCCATCTTGACAACCATCAGGACAGGTTCCTTTCACAAAGTCACAGACAGTGCCCACTTTACAGTTAGGGGAACATGCCGACATACAGCGTTTGCCAAATGTACCAGGACTGCACTCTAACAAATTAAAACTATACATCAGTGTGTGTGTTGTATGATCAACTGTACCTTCACTTGAATGACTGATGAAATGTTGTAGTGTATCATAACAATTGTATCACTATTAGTAAAGCCAAAGACTCCTCGGTTTCATTCAAGCTGATATATAGCTTTTATATATTATAATTGCAATGTATACAATGTAACATATATACTTTCATGTCAACATATCATTTAAGTTGAACTTCACTTCAAGCTAATATATACCTTAACTGCAATGTATACAATGTAACATCTTGATTTCTGTGTAAAAAGACATATTATACACAATAACAAACTTTCAGGTGCCTCGTTTGAAGCAATCAAAGTAAATAAATTGATATTGTTCATTGAATGATATCCCCGCCTAGTTGTAGTCACTTAACAATTGAATGGCTCGGGGCAGTAAGTCGACAAATAGTTACTTTTGAGAAAATCGAGTTTATAGATGGGTACCAAATTTGTTTAAATATTGAACTTTAGCAAAAACATGATAAACCATATGAAATAATCGATAGTGAAAAATATTGCCTTTATATAAACATAAACGTCAGAACTTTCATAGTCTGATTACTGTATGCATGGTTATGGTTTGACATAAGTTTGATCACTTTTGCTGTCATTAGCATAGTTGAGTGATGCAACTTCCCGCAATACATCCTCGTTAGCAAGCATGGTGGACGCCATGTTTTTGTCACTTGTCACGTTCTTGCAAAAATGGAAAAGGAGGAATGGGCCTTATCCTAAATATAGGAATGATGTAACTCATTGAGTTCAGGGGAGATAACTGATTCTAATATGGTAAAGAGACCATTTGCAACCCACAAAATAGGATTATCTAAAAAAAATCATAATGTGTGGGTTGTCGACTTACTCCCCTGAGCCATTTAATTTATAACAAGAAATCGGTTTAATGCTTGAACAAGTAACAGAAATAAGCTTGTAATTCAATTAACCTATCCTTATACTTAAGGAACTGCATTACCAACATCTAAAAACAAATATTTTCATACTTGTATTGCACTTATCAGTATCCTTGTAACCAGTTTGGCACGGCCCTAAGCAGTTTCCAGTGGTTTTCTCACAGGGGGCACCGAAGAGACATTTTCCACAGTTGCTACAGTCCTTTCCGTACTGTCCATATGGACATGGCGCTGTATCGATATACAATCATAAAATAGATAACCATTTAATCCATTAAACATTAATCAACTAGGACAAAATTCACTAGAACAATTTAATACACCTATATTGAATGTGACTTAAGCGTTTAAAGAAATTATTCTAGAAACGTAGAAGAATTTAATTTGCAGAGATATAATCGATTCTTTCAGTTGAATGAACTCTCTATCAAACTACAGTGATCGTATACAATTATAGACTGGTGATGAGGTCAATACCTGTTTTTTTATGGACCAGAGAAAACAATTTGACTTAGGACGAAGTCCGCGGTCAATATTGTTTTCTCAGGTCCATAAAAACAAGTATTGACCGAATTCACCAGCCTATAATTGTTTTATTGTGTATTTGATACAGAAACGAGAAGAATATAATGACATTTCATTTGAACAGCCGGGATTACGGTCAAATCACGTCATTATAAAAACAGTATGACGTCATGCAACAATCGTTTGACGTCACTCAAGTCAGTACGGCCTTTTGTCGGACTCGGGCTGGTCAATATGCTTTTCTGTCGACGGTCATGTGACCGCCCCTCGACCATTCAGACCCGTGGAACTTTATTGTCAATCTACTGAGAGGTGATAAACTTAAACGTGACTTGAATGACGTCATTAGGACAATGTCATGACCTCATAGTGATGGCTAGTGAAGTTAAGGTTATAACTGTACCGTTGAAATTACATATAACTCAGAATAATGAAAAATGAATACAATATCTTGGATTTTTTTTCAAATACCAAGAATCACATCTAATTTTCTGCCTCACTAGATGAGATTAACATGGTATTTGCAAAGAAAAGGCAGATATCCTCTGTTTATTCTAATGTGTTAGTAGGGACAAGTAAGGAAGCACAGTATATGTAAAACATAAATACATAATGGCCCCATACATGTAACTTCAAAATTTGGGGAATACACGTGTATTCCAAGTGGATTTTGCAACGCTTGAAATCTTCTCCAAAACGTGAAGTGGAAGAGTTCGTGGTTGACCGTTGACGAGACCAGTCCCCTGAAATAATACGATGTTGGTTGACATGTGCCATTCTAACAACATTACAGTCACTTTGGTTCAAACTCCTAAGTATCTAGTGTTATGCTAAACATTTTAATTTACCATTGTGAATTGTGCATCATAGTATTAGGACTTCGGATGGTGTTCTTCCTCTGCCCTACAAAGTCATACATCTCATTAACAAAAGAGATTTGCTAAATGTTTTACACACGTATGAAACTGATTAAATTAATTCACTGCCACAAATGACTTTTTGTCCCTAAATTCATTATTTGCCATTAGCTTGCCTGGGAGATATTACAAATGCTATAATTACCGACTATCTATTATATGAAGGACCAGTGAGTCATAAAGTATTAGTACTTTTCAGTCGTTGTGGATTTGTATATTGTAAAACATAGAGTATACATACGAATGTCCAAAACTTGCTGACACACAATAACACAACGCCCAATGACTTTGATTGCGCAAAAGTGACCCATAAGATTGTAATGTGCTCACATTTTGAAGGCCGACAAAAATAAAGGGACAGGGGTTTCTTATATTGGATAAAGGGAACGGACGAACGTTGATCTGTAGATGAATCTTAATGGTACTTATATAAGGCAGCTATGCATCATACTTCTATCTGAACAATTACCCTAGAACGACTGTTCGAACATGATAACGCCACCTCACACACTGTGAGTGTTAGAAGAGCTTTTTTCAATATGAAAAACATAAAAGTTCCCCTTTCGTCAGTCAAAAACATCGAAATGACTCCGATAGAACACTGGGGCAGCCCTGTAAGACGCATCCCGCCACAGGGGTTCGAATCGCTGTTTGATACTATTTTCAAAAATAATCTAGACTTTTCCAATCATATACTATTTATATACGATATTCCGAGCTTATATTCTAAATCTGAGCGAAATCGGTTAAGAAATAAAGATTTGAGATAAAGTCTTTATATCAATATAGCGGGGATATTTATGGCAAATGAAAAATGGCAAAAGGAACTGTCAAGGCACTATGCATCCTCGGTTACCCAGGATTTTATATATGCTCCATTACTCTCCACTATATCACCCATGGGAAACCTTCTCAGGAGAATCTGTAGTCAAATAACCCGCCCTTGGCCGGCGTTAGCTAATCAAACTGCTAAGCAGCTTGGACCTGCGAACCAATGACAATTCATATCACTTCGTTGCAAAGCACGCGAGGTCATTTTGTTAGCCATCCGTCACTGGTTATCTCCCATCTTGACCATTTTCATCTTATACTATTGAGCATTTTCTTTGGTTACTGACTTCGTCACGCCGCTTCGTCAAGGGCTGGTAATTTTAGTACAGATTTCTCTGATAGAGAAATCCCATGGGTGATATAGTGGAGAGTAACTGAGCATATATAAAACCCTGGGTAGCCGAGGATGGGCACTATGTCGCATCACCATTTTCTAGTGTTTAAATAGAGTATTTCTCTCGAAGGTAGTAACGGCTTATCAATAAGGAAGCTCCCATTAACATGTTTCTTATTCACATTTGGTAGAACGGCACGAGCTATGATGGCTATTTTTTAAAAGATGACTCTCTAATTATAGTTTGTTAGTGTCCTTGGAAAGAAATATGTTTGATAAACGTTTTCTATTACTGCACTGTAAGGAGTTTGGTGGAAGTGGTGTACACGCGAGTCAACCATTTCCGGGTTAGCCGCCATATTTATGGAAACGTTTCCATAATTCGGATGACAGATTTTAGTGGTGATTTTCTGGACATCTCCTTGAAAATTTTTTGCCATTTTTCCTGGAAGTGCCTAGATAATATAAATGAACAAATCCATGTTCGATAATTGCAGTAAAACCTTCTAGTTTAAAAGTGAAACATATGCTGGACTGCTCCTTTAATGCACATCCTTTAATCCTTATTGTGTATACTTTAATTTTATGAAAATATGTAACCATAAACTTTCACCGAATCCGGGACAAAGACTGATTACATTTATCTTGTTGAATTTGTATCAGACATATCGACCAAATACTAGCACATATAAATTGAGTCCATAGAAACTTCAAGTAATATTTTTTAAATTACTGTAACTCACTCTTTGAAAAATCGAAACATAATTCAAGGAATAGATGGTCTCTATAAAACCATCATGACCTTTATGGAACATAAGAATGCATTCGTTGTTGGCACATAAAAAGACTCACGTGTAATTCCTGTCCGTGTAGTACAGGAAACCATTGAATAGACTGATGCCAAATAATAGGTCATGGTTTTTTCCCGAGAGAGTCAATCGGTTCCGTCCCTCCACATGAACCGTTTCTACTCTGTCACCATCAGTCCAGTACAGATTGCCAGCTGAAACATTGACTCAGTCAGGACAAACACTACATCATGGTCAACTTTCTTTAAAAAAACATAACGAAAGATTTTGTACTCCACATCGAGTCCGTTTAGTAAGGCATACTTTTCAATTCATATACGTACTGTAAGTGTATTCATATTCAAAGCGACAACAGAGACTTATGCATGCAACAAATAGTACGTTTTGGAATAAATGTCATTTGTTCTTACCGTCGACGACTAACTGTAACAATTAATTGCCTGTCAAATGATCACTCGACCTGATTTCACATATAAATAACACAGTAGTTACCTACCTTTGCCCGTGTCACCCACGGTCACATGACCAAAACCTCATATGGACTGGAAAGAATGGGCGTTTGGGCGAACCCACTCGCAGGAGGGGATGCAAGGGTGAGGGATAAAGAACGTTGATTCGTCGACAGTAGGCACAAATAATGATGTTTATTTAAAAACGTAGTATTATTTACCGTGTTATTACCATCTTTGACTCACCGTAGGCAAGGATATCACAGTCGCAGGAGGGCTGCGAGAGAGCGACTGTGAAGCAAGAACTAGGCTAAGAACTCAACTATGCTAAGATGCTAGGGGACCTCTGCTAAAAGGAGGTATTCCGCCATGAACGAGTCAAAAAGTGGACAAAGCCGGAGACTTCCTCTGCTGTCTCGACCCAAGGTGGGAGGAAGGGAATTTCTCTGGGTTTGCAAAATCATAAAAAAAACAACCAAGACAAAAAGGAAGATGTGATGCGAAGTTTATTATTTACAAGAAGCAAATAAAGGCATGAACGGACTAACAACGAGCCCTGAACGGGTCAGGCACCGTTGTTGAACAAATTAAAGGCATGAGACCAAAGCCTGGCAATGCCCGCCAAATATCTGTGTATACGCCTCGGAGTCTGTGTTTGGCGAACAAAGCCAAGATGTCTGCGACAGAAAAAGATTTTTTGCAAAGTCATGATGGCAGAAACCTCGCAGATTTTATGAGGGTTCCAGCAAGCTTGCGATCCGATACCCTCGGCCCTATAGGTCTCGAGGATTGAGAACCGCAAGGAAACGGCCAAGGCATGCCTATCGATCTCATTAGTCTTCAACTGTGAACGGGCAAGAAAAGTCCCCTTCTGCCCTGACGTAAATACAGAAAGCTCACACAGGAAAAGTCTGTTCACCCTATCTGTGAGGGAGGCCGACTAAGTAAGAGCCGAAATGTGGAAAACGTTGCCCCGCTCGTCAGCTCCTTGATCTTGTACACCAAGTCAAGTGTGAGACAGAGTGTGGCCATACCACAACCCCTCGCCTAAAACAGGAGCAAGTCTGCCTGTAGGTCATGTAGCTCTGATATCCTGGTGGCCGACGCAAATGCTAAAAAAACAAGAAACGCAGTTTTGAAGGTCAGACAGAGATTGATTTTCTCCTTCATAGAAACCAGGGCCCATATTTTCGAATCTGTCTTAGTGCTAAGATAGTCGTAAGCCAATGTTAATGTATGTCACTTACGACTATCTTAGCACTAAGAGACCTTCGAAAATATGGGCCCAGGTCCACGTCCTAAATCGGAGGGCTGAGGGGAATGTTTTGCTCAAAAGCAAGGAAGACCAGCGGTGGGAATAGACGACCTGGAGCTGCGGAAGGAGAATGCAAAGTCCTCCCCCGTTGGCAAACCAGTGGGAGTCAGCTCATCATGAGTGGACACTACGGGGGAGCAGATGGATGTGGACAGATATCATAAGCCTGTGTGATCAGCGGCTCAGCATAGGTGTGGGCGCTGGGGACAGAAGACTGGCTTCCATCATCGCCGCAACCATGTCCTTCACAGAAGCGAGGAGCTTGACCAAAAAAAATTGGCTGATAAAAAGCAGGGCGATCATCCGACGAATTTGTCTTTGCCTTCTCCATGTAGGCGTTGAAGAACAATAGAAAAGTGACCGAGGAGACCGAGACCATGAAGAACCGACGTTTGGGACAGGCCGGAGAGTGGTCCGACAGAGGCAACAGAGTGAGTAGGGGTCCTTGGCTGACTGAGTTGGGCCCTGACGAAAACTCCACCCTCGAGTGGAACGGAGGCGGAGTTGAGCGGAGACGGAGTTGAGCGGAGCTCAGAGCTTTGACTCTCGATCTGTACCCGAGCAGGGTAACACAATACCACCAAGGCAAATGGTAAAGGAAAGTGAAGCAAGCTGCGCCTACAACGCAACCCACGTACAACACGTGCAACAAGCGTGACCCAAATCAACTGCACTTCAAACCTGCCAACGTGATCGCTTACTACTGCCCATGTAGTCAAACACAACGACAAACCCATCAAACGTCGAGAGATAGGGGACGGGAGAAGGAAGCTAAAACAAGCTACAAAACCTGGTCAAGTTTTAATTAGAGTAGGAAAATGCTTAAAGAGCCATCAAGGATGGTAGTGTTTCAAATTTTTGGAAAATATACTTATAACGTCATTCGCCAGAGAAAATCTTTTATCTACAACATGGCATATGTTAAATAATTTTCATATCTGACATTGTACTGAAAGTTGGTTTCAAAGAGAAGTACCACTTCGACTAGCGAGCGCTAAGGGTATCTGACGTCATATAAACAGAATCTCCTTTTTTGAGTAATACGTACTACACAAACAGTTAGGGCTTGAAGGTTCGTCTCTAGCGCAAGTCGCCATAACAACCCATGTGCTGCATGTGCTACACGTGTCTCTCTTGCAAGTTACCCTTGTCACACATAACTGAATGTGACGATTGCTTTACAAACAATGTTTCTAAATGTCATGAGAATATACACATTAGTGCCTGTTTTATGTACTTTTTATTGAGATAAGACCAGCAAATTATGACAAATTTTTACTCTCATTAATTATAAAATTCAAGAAAAATACCTAGTTGGGTAAAACAATTATTCCAGTATCTGTAGCAAATAGATAATTAAATGAAATGGTAAATTATATATTTCGATTTCTTTCATTGCTCAGTTATAATTTTTGTTATTCTTTCGTGTCTGTTTTGCGCTTGAAAATAATAGACTGGATCTATATTTAGACTGGAAAACACCTTTACTAATTAATGTAATTTCTCGGCTTATTTTAAGGTGGAAAAATTGGGGGAAAATTAAGTGTATTTATTTCACGGAGATAGATTTTTGGAAAATGTTCGATATGTTCATCAACATCCAGCTCTTTAACTGCACAGAAAATCACTGAGCGACAGGAAGTTCGAATGAGGTTTTGGTCACGTGACCATGGGTGACACGAGGAAGTTAGGTAACTCCCGTGATGTTTTATCTGTGTCACCTGGTCGAGTGAGTAATTGACAGGCAATTAAGGGCAACGGTGAGTCGATAATAGCTTGTAAAATAATGAAACTTTGATTTGGAAACGAGCGAAAAAGCGAGCAAAGCTAACATACTACTGTTAAACCTATTCGGCACAGAAGAATAAAATGGCAAAGGGAATCAATGCTTAATGATTAAAATGGATTTACTTAAGAGTATAGTGAGTGGATTCAAATGTAATACTGTGGGAATGTTAGGATACATTGACCGAATTCATTCAATTTTGTAACTCATTCATGTCATGAAATAATAATGCCTTAATGTGTGATGGTACTGAATTTGTGCAAGAAATAGGGTTTTTTTCTTTGGTCAAAATAAGTGTGATAAATTTCAGGTTTTATGTGTCAAAAACAACGATGTTGTGACAAATTTGACTTTTAACACATCAAAACATCTTCATTTATGTTATTATTATGTTGATATTCAATCCTTTCTACAACAATCAGTGACAAAAAGTTTATAATCAGACAAGTTTGGGATACATTTGGGACTATGTTTGGTTTAATCCGTAAATTAAAGGCTTCTGTTTCCTTTAGAAATGATTAATATCGTTAAAACTGATTGGATTACGTCATTAGAATTATCCTTTTCAAAAGCATGTGACCTTTAAAGTTGATAGTGCTTTAACTAGTGACAAGTGACAAACCCTCTTCATCAAGTGTAATGTCCATTGGTGTTTGGATATTGGTGTATATAAGCGATGATCTCTCTTGTCCATTGTAGTCGCTTGTTTCTATCTTTGGGTTCGCTCCTGCATCTACCCAGTACAGTTTTCTGTTAACATATAGATTGCCACAATATTTTCTCATACTCCTCTGTTACTAAATATCTCTGACCTCATGATTTACCGAGGTACAACAGTATAATGGTATTATAATTAATGTTGGCAAATTATCTATAAACGGTTTTCAAAGTTATTTATTTTCAATGTTGAAAAATGACAACACTTAAATAAATACAACAATAACATTTCCTTACGAACTTGCCTTGAGTTTTGTGGTAATAAGCATAACTGAAGATGCAAGGACATATTAAGTAAAGGCATAAGTAAGAATGATAATGACAGGAGAAGGGAACATGAATAAGAATCATTGAATTGCTGGCTTGACTAACATCAGCACATCAGGGTAGATGAAATTACTGACCAATCAGAATCAAGTAAGGCAAGATAATGTGCCTTGTACATATAGGATTTTGAGATGATTAGCATGTGACAATTTTACTTGTTCTTGGTATCAGCAACAATTCCAAAAGGTTTGTCCAGCCCAGTGTTGACAATGACTGTATGGTTGAAGTTGTCCATCTCTACTCTCCCTATCAGGTTGTTGCCGTTGTCTGTGTAGAACACTTGACGAGTGTCGGGATCCAAGGATAGTCCAAAAGCGTTTGAGGCTGTAAATAGACATTCTCATGAAAAACATTGTGGAATATCGAAGTTATTAAATCAAATGGTAAATATTCACACACACTACATCCTGAAAGTAATATTCATCAATAATCTATTTATCCATCAAAATTGGATATAAATTATACTTTTCATTGCAGATTTTTACATTTTACATATTCGATGTTACTGTTTATCACCTTGTATTAAAAATACAAGCTGATTAATTATCAAGTTACAAGTTTGTGGTTTAGCAGTAGGAGGTTACATAAAAATAAGAGCCATCAGGAGAGATGGCTTATCCCCCAGGTTTCGCATAAGTTGAATAATCAGTTCTACCAGTACATTATCAATACTCCTTCCCCAAATTGTCAATTCAACCGGAATTATAACCTTTCTAAAGGACAAAGTAAAAAATGTTGCTATGGAAACAGAAAAAAAAGTTTTAAAACTTCAACCCTGCAAAAGGCACATGTACTTGATATGGGGAGTAGTATACAAACTTGTTGAGAATTGGCACGGAAACGGAAAAAATAATATGAAATAAACTTCATACCACCAAAAGGCACCTCTACAGAATATGGGGTTTGCAATATACCAAATTTGGTGAGGACTGCTCAAGAAGTTTTAGATATCTGCTCTGGAAACAATATAGTACAAATTGTTACCATAAAAATAAAAAATGAAACGTTTCTTTGGCATCGGGCATCACCTTTATTTGTGCATGCAACAGCTTGTTATTGTCATTTAAAGGGGCAGTAGGACGTTTTTTGCAAATTGTATTTTTTCGAATTTCCCATGTATCATGATAGTTAATGTCATGAATGTTTACTTCAGGGAGTAAAACATCGTATTACACAAACCAATTTTCTGTAGTGGTAATAACGGTGCTGCGTAAAAAGCAAAACATGCATGGCGGTCATTTTATTGTGAAAACATTTTATTATTTCGAATGAAAAAAATGATTCCCATGGCTTTATTTTCTGAAGAGAAGGGTGTTTTACAATTGGTGTCATTTCATCGAAAAAACGTTCTACCGCCCCTTTAAAATAAAAAAATCAAGCATTTGCCGCATCATTTTGCTCAACCCCAAAATCCATTTGACCGCTTAATATATGAGTCTTTGCATGTGCTTCTGTTTTGTTTTCTTCAGCTATATTTTGATGGGGAAAAAGAAAGTCCTACCGCCCTCGTAACTTTTGAAATAAATGTGCCCGAGAAACGTTTAACTTGGTTAATGGAGTCTCATCATGTTACTCAAACAATTCAGTAGAGTTACTTGTATTCAGTCGTGCAACCTCAACATCCCTTCCCCCGTTAATATCCACTCTCCGGATCTTCTTTGTTAACACATCAGTAAAGTACACAAGTCCTTCCTCTTTGTCAAAGTCAACGCAGACAGGTTCAACAGAGCTTGTAACAGGGATTCGACTAATAGTGAAATCAACAATGTTGAGTTTGTAGAGAGCTCCCATTTGATCTTTAAAACCTCTGTCAGCGATCAGTGCAACCAATTCTGGTTCTTTTGCTGAAAAAAAAAATTAGATTCAAACCTTACCAAGTTTATAAAGTTAGAAAAAGACATTTCCATCAGCTGAAACATTTCAATGGAACTTCATAAATGGCTTGTTAGATGTATCAGTGAACCTTAAGAACCTAGACGAAATAGACGATGTATTTTTTTTTTAAATTATAAAGGGGAAGTTTTAAAAGTTTTAAATTGTTTTGAAAATGATTTGAACATTTAAAAAATATCTAAAAATATCAAATGTCTTTTGATACATAAATGTAAGTTTATGAGTAAATTATGGCGTGAAGAACTACATGCACGTTTGCCTTCACACACGTTTCACATTAACATTGTAATATCAATATTAAAGGAATAACTTGAACTTCTTTACATGACATGATATTGTGTTACTGTTTGCATTAATGTCCAATGTATCGCGTAATTTTCAAATTGCATTTCAGTTAAGTTTGTGTGAAGATTAGTTTTTGATACTCAGTATAACACAGAATAACATGGTTATTAATTTATTGAAGAAGTTCTTTTACTTATTATTGGAGATTTCAAGGCCCTGTAGCACGTTTCCTGACTGAAAGGAAGTCCTAATTTTCAAATTGCATTTCAGTTAAGTTTGTGTGAAGATTAGTTTTTGATACTCATTATAACACAGAATAACAAGGTAATTAATTTATTGAAGAAGTTCCTTTACTTATTATTGGAGACTTTAAGGCCCTGTAGCACGTTTCCCGTACTGAAAGGACGTCCTAATTTTCAAATTGCATTTCAGTTAATTTTGTGTGAAGATTAGTTTTTGATACTCAGTATAACACAGAATAACATGGTTATTAATTTATTGAAGAAGTTCTTTTACTTATTATTGGAGACTTTAAGGCCCTGTAGCACGTTTCCCGTACTGAAAGGAAGTCCTTATTTTCAAATTGCATTTCAGTTAAGTTTGTGTGAAGATTAGTTTTTGATACTCAGTATAACACAGAATAACAAGGTAATTAATTTATTGAAGAAGTTCTTTTACTTATTATTGGAGACTTTAAGGCCCTGTAGCACGTTCCCCGTACTGAAATGAAGTCATCTCACACAATAAAGTGCCACCAATGGCTAAACGATACTCCTGAATTAATATAAAGAGTTTCAAAAGGAATGTACATGGTTCGGTTAAAACAAGCTAAGGCTACTCAAAAGTAGTTCAAGTGATCTGACTGATGT
Source organism: Gibbula magus (assembly GCA_936450465.1). Classification (NCBI taxonomy): domain Eukaryota; kingdom Metazoa; phylum Mollusca; class Gastropoda; order Trochida; family Trochidae; genus Gibbula; species Gibbula magus. The sequence goes on from OW388289.1 coordinate 41,768,602, forward strand.
AGCGATACCTCAAAACTCAGAGTTTTAAGTATGGTACAATGATGAAATGGTCTACCATCTTACTGTTAATAAATATTTGTTTTCTTACTAACAACAAACTACAAACAATTCAATAGTTATACTAACTGGAGCCCTATAGGTGCCTTTATTTCTGAGACTTGCTATAAATTCTGTATATATAGACTCTGTATATCAATTGAATATTTTGCTCTAGGATCTGGATGACAGACTATCTTTTTGTTTGAACTTTGATGATACCTACATATCTAACTCACACACTGAAGAGTTCCACACCATTGTCGCTTTTATAGTCGCATTCTATGTATACGGCTTATCGGGTTGTGCATTGAGATGTTTTACCCGTGAACATTACAATATATTGTGGACCAAGCCAGTTGTCTGAGAATAATAAATGTTGTCTTAATGATAAATGGCAAATTTGAGAAACATTACATGCAAAAACGTCATACAGCGCCTTTAATACAGTGAACTGAAAAAATATTTAGTGGTAAAGCTTCGTGCCTTAGAGATAAACAGCCATTTGTGTTGAAATGTTTTTTAAAAACTCAAGCGTGTTTTGACTTAAAGTTGAATGTATGGATGTTTACGACCTATAACCATGGATAAACAAGTGCTATATACACGACAAATTGATGTACAGCCATTGACGTATTTGAGTGACATTTAGACAGACCAAAAGATACACCAACAGGAAGCAGCGATAGCGTACAAATGTCCGTCAGTCTGTACAAAATGGAACAAGCAAGGAGAGTCGACTATATTCCCCGCACAGTGCACGTGAGAAAAGTTTAAAACGTTGTGAACAATGATAATGGAGCTTCATTTTTCAATAAATTCTAAATCACAAACTTGTGATAAATTTATGCTACACAACAATATATACTGCCCATGATGTATTATCTCTGCCTAACAGTTTTCAAGAATTGTTCAAGAAGGGAAATTGTGAAAAGCATTTCGAGTTTTGCCTTAGAATCAAGATTTTTTTTGATTGAAATACATTTTTTAGTTCTGGTTCAGAAACAGTAAGTTAGAAACGGCTAAAAATAAAACTCCAAAGTAGTTGAAAACACCAAAAAGGCACATTTACTTTGTTCTACATAACGTTTGAGTGTGTTTTTGAGTTTTGATCCGGAAACAATATGGTCAGTTATGTTTCTATAGTAACAGGTAAACATAAAATTCAAAAGAAGTAAAAAAGGCACATCTACACATGATTATTGTTCCACACATTACGTTTTAGTAAGCTATGTATTACAGTTTTTGAGTTCAAAATGTTAAGTTATATTTCCATGGAAACGGCTAAAAATAAAATTCCAAAGAAGTCGAAACTGTACAGGAACATCTACCCATGATGACTGTTCCACATACCAAGTTTCATTGAGCCAGCTGGCCTTACAGGTATTGAGCTCTGGCCCGGAAACGAAACCCGGACGCAAAGACGGACGTACAAAGGTCATTTACATATCGCCAGACAATTTCGTTGTGGTGGGGGATAATAATGTTTTGCATTTAAGAGAGTTATCTTAACGACTTTCATTCCGCGGACACAACGAGACTTTTAAAGATATCTAACGAACTTTATATTTGAACTCATCACAATCATCATGAATGTCTTCTCTGGAAGACAGTCCTTCATGGTGTTCTAGACAAGATAAAGGCAACGAATATTTTCGATATCCGTTGGTGTCATATGCGGATAAAGATGCGAATTAATTTCATGAAATGATCTGTCATGAAAATCTTAATGCCTAAAGCTAAGCCCACAAATGATAATTTATCTTCTTATATTCTCGAAACTTATGTTAATCATTAATAGATTATATGCTCCTTTCAACTTTGTCCCTAAGGACATGGCGCTGTAATGATATACAATGACCAAATTAGGAACCATAACTTTAAAAGTCAATACCACTACAACCTTAATATATTGAATGCGACTGAAGCCATTAACATAATCATGACACGACATATCTGTTTGTGACGTCAATGGCAACTGTTCTCTTTTTTTTAACCAATTAATGACAATGATTCTTTGAAATACTGGATAATAGAACAAAGGACCATCCACGTAAACATACCTATGGTGCAGTTTTCCCCCGTCCATCCATCTTGACAACCATCAGGACATGTTCCATTCACAAAGTCACAGACAGTGCCCACTTTACAGTTAGGGGAACATGCCAATATACAGCGTTTGCCAAATGTACCAGGACTGCACTCTAAGACATTAAAAGTATACATCATTATGTGTGTGTTGTATGATCAACTGTTCCTTCACTTGAATGACTGATGAAATGTTGTAGTGTATCATAACAATTTTATCACTATTAGTAAAGCCAAAGACTCCTCAGTTCCATTCAAGCTGATATATAGCTTAACTGCAATGTATACAATGTAACATCTTGTGTAAAAAGACACATTATATACAATAACAAACTTTCAGGTGCCTCGTTTGTAGCAATCAAAGTAAATAAATTGATATTGTTCATTGAATGATATCCCCGCCTAGCTGTAGTCACTTAACAATTGAATGGCTCGGGGCAGTAAGTCGACAAAAAGTTACTTTTGAGAAAATCGAGTTTAAGGTTTATCGAGGTGGGAAACCAAATTTGTTTAAATATTGAACTTTAGGGAAAAACATGATAAACCACATGAAATAATCGATAGTGAAAAATATTGCCGTAATCGTCAGAACTTTCATAGTCTGATTACTGTAATGGTTTGACATAAGTTGCATCACTTTTGCTGTCATTATCATAGTTGAGTGATGAAACTTTCCGCCATACATCCTCGTTAGAAAGCGTGGTGGACGCCATGTTTTGTGGCTTATTACATTCTAGCAAAAATGGAAAAGGAGGAATGTGCCCTATCCTAAATATGGGAATGATGCAACTCATCTACCTTTGTTATAACTGATTCTAATATGGTATAGAGACCATTTGCAACCCACAAAATAGGATTATCTATAAAAAAAAATCATAATGTGTGGGTTGTCGACTTACTACCCCGAGCCATTCAATTTATAATAAGAAATCGGTTTTATGCTGGAACAAGTAACGGAAATAAGCTTGTAATTCAATTAACTTATCCATACTACTTAAGGAACTGCATTACCAACATCTAAAAACTTATATTTTCATACTTGTATTGCACTTATCCGTATCCTTGTAACCAGTTTGGCACGGCCCTAAGCAGTTTCCAGTGGTTTTCTCACAGGGGGCGTCGAAGAGACATTTTCCACAGTTGCTACAGTCCTTTCCGTACTGTCCATATGGACATGGCGCTGTATCGATATACAATCGTAAAATAGATAACCATTTAATCCATTAAACATTAATCAACTAGGACAAAAAACACTAGAACAATTTAATACACCTATATTGAATGTGACTTAAGTGTTTAAAGAAATTATTCTAGAAACGTAGAAGAATTTAATTTGCAGAGATATAATCGATTCTTTCAGTTGAATGAACTCTCTATCAAACTACAGTGATCGTATACAATTATAGACTGGTGATGAGGTCAATACCTGTTTTTTATGGACCAGAGAAAACAATTTGACTAAGGACGAAGTCCGCGGTCAATATTGTTTTCTCAGGTCCATAAAAACAAGTATTGACCGAATTCACCAGTCTATAATTGTTTTATTGTGTATTTGATACAGAAACGAGAAGAAAACAATGAAATTTCGTTTGAACAGCCGGGATTACGGTCAAATCACGCCATTATAAAAAAACAGTATGAAATCATGCAACAATCGTTTGACGTCACTCAAGTCAGTACGACCTTTTGTCGGACTCGGGCTGGTCAATATGCTTTTCTGTCGACGGTCATGTGACCGCCCCTCGACCATTCAGACCCGTGGAACTTTATTGTCAATCTACTGAGAGGTGATTAACTTAAACGTGACTCGAATGACGTCATTAGGACAATGTCATGACCTCATAGTGATGGCTAGTGAAGTTAAGGTTATAACTGTACCGTTGAAATTACATATAACTCAGAATAATGAAAAATGAAAACAATATCTTGGATTTTTTTTCAAAGAATCACATCTAATTTTCTGCCTCACTAGATGAGATTAACATGGTATTTGCAAAGAAAAGGCAGATATCCTCTGTTTATTCTAATGTGTTCGTAGGGACAAGTAAGGAAGCACAGTATATGTAAAACATAAATACATAATGGTCCCATACATGTAACTTCAAAATTTGGGGAATACACATGTATTCCAAGTGGATTTTGCAACGCTGGAAATCTTCTCCAAAACGTGAAGTGGAAGAGTTCGTGGTTGACCGTTGACGAGACCAGTCCCCTGAAATAATACGATGTTGGTTGACATGTGTCATTCTAACAACATTACAGTCACTTTGGTTCAAACTCCTAAGTATCTAGTGTTATGCTAAACATTTTAATTTACCATTGTGAATTGTGCATCATAGTATTAGGACTTCGGATGATGCTCTTCCTCTGCCCTACAAAGTCATACATCTCATTAACAAAAGAGATTTGCTAAATGTTTTACACACGTATAAAACTGATTAAATTTATTAACTGCCACAAATGACTTTTTGCCTGCCTGGGAGATATTACAAATGTTATAATTATCGACTATCTATTAATGAAGGACCAGTGAGTCATAAAGTCTAAGTACTTTTCAGTCGTTGTGGATTTGTATATTGTAAAACATAGAATATACATAGACATAGTATACATAGATTTGATCGAACATGATAACGCCACCTCACACACTGTGAGTGTTAGAAGAGCTTTTTTTCAATATGAAAAACATAAAAGTTCCCCTTTCGTCAGTCAAAAACATCGACATGACTCCGATAGAACACTGGGGCAGCCCTGTAAGACGCATCCCACCACAGGGGTTCGAATCGCTTTTTGACACTATTTTCAAAATTCATAATCTAGACTTTTGCAATCATATACTATTTACGACGATATTCCGAGCTTATATTCTAAATCTGAGCGAAATCGGTTAAGAAATAAAGATTTGAGATAAAGTCTTTATATCAATATAGCGGGGATATTTATGGCAAATGAAAAATGGCAATAAGAACTGTCAAGGCACTATGCATCCTCGGTTACCCATGGTTTTATATATGCTCCGTTACTCTCCACTATATCACCAATGGGAAACCTTCTCAGGAGAATCTGTAGTCAAATTACCCGCCCTTGGCCGGCGTTAGCTAATCAAACTGCTACGCAGCTTGGACCTGCGGACCGATGACAATTCATATCACTTCGTTGCAAAGCACGCGAGGTCATTTTGTTAGCCATCCGTCACCGGTTATCTCCCATCTTGACCATTTTCGTCTTATCCTATTGAGCATTTTCTTTGGTTACTGACTTCGTCACGCCGGTCAAGGACGGGTAATTTTAGTACAGATTTCTCTGATAGAGAAATCCAATGGGTGATATAGTTGAGAGTATCTGAGCATATATAAAACCCTGGGGAGCCGAGGATGGGCACTATGTCGCATCACCATTTTCTAGTGTTTAAATAGAGTATTTCTCTCGAAGGTAGTAACGGCTTATCAATAAGGAAGCTCCCATTTACATGTTTCTTATTCACATTTGGTAGAAAGGCACGAGCTATGATGGCTATTTTTTAAAACGAGGACTTTCTAATTATAGTTAGTTAGTGTCCTTGGAAAGAAATATGTTTGATAAACGTTTTCAATTACTGCACTGTGAGGAGTTTGGTGGAAGGGGTGTACACGCGAGTCAATCATTTTCGGTTTAGCCGCCATATTTATGGAAACGTTTCCATAATTCTGATGACAGATTTTAGTGGTGATTTTCTGGACATCTCCTAGACAACTTTTTGCCATTTTTCCTGGAAGTGCCTAGACAATATAAATGAACAAATCCATGTTCGATAATTGCAGTAAAACCTTCTAGTTTAAAAGTGAAACATATGCTGGACTGCTCCTTTAATGAACATCCTTTAATCCTTATTGTGTATACTTTAATTTTATGAAAATATGTAACCATAAACTTTCACCGAATCCGGGACAAAGACTGATTACATTTATCTTGTTGAATTTGTATCAGACATATCGACCAAATACTGGCACATTTAAATTGAGTCCATAAAAACTTACAAGTAATATTATTTAAATTACTGTAACTTACTCATTGAAAAATCGAAACATAATTCAAGGAATAGATGGTCTCTATAAAACCATCATGACCTTTATGGAACATAAGAATGCATTCGTTGTTGGCACATAAAAAGACTCACGTGTAATTCCTGTCCGTGTAGTACAGGAAACCATTGAATAGACTGATGCCAAATAATAGGTCATGGTTTTTTCCCGAGAGAGTCAATCGGTTCCGTCCCTCCACATGAACCGTTTCTACTCTGTCACCATCAGTCCAGTACAGTTTGCCAGCTGAAACATTGACTCAGTCAGGACAAACACTACAGCATGGTAAACTTTCTTTAAAAAAACATAACGAAAGATTTTGTACTCCACATCGAGTCCGTTTAGTAAGGCATACTTTTCAATTCATATACGTACTGTAAGTGTATTCATATTCAAAGCAGAGACAGAGACTTATGCATGCAACAAATAGCACGTTTTGGAATAAATGTCATTTGTACTTACCGTCGACGACTAACTGTAACCCTTAATTGCCTGTCAAATGATCACTCGACCTGATTTCACATATAAAATAACACAGTAGTTGCCTACCTTTGCCCGGTTCACACGGTTCTTATTTTCGAACTCCATCAAGGTATTTATGTCCACAAGCCACACACCAAATTTGGAAACTCTATCTTAAACAGTTTCTGAGAAAAGCTGTCCCCTTTGGAGATACCATGAACAGAGTCCAAAAATACGGAACAAGGGCAATAACTCCAGAAAAAATAATCACACGGTTCTTATTTTCGAACTCCATCGAGGTATTTATGTCCACAAGCCACACACCAAATTTGGAAATCCTATCTTAAACAGTTTCTGAGAAAAGCTGTCCCCTTTGGAGATACCATAAACAGAGTCCAAAAATACGGAACAAGGGCAATAACTCCGGAAAAAATAATAACAGGGTTCTTATTTTCGAACTCCATCGAGGTATTGATGTCCACAAGCCACACACCAAATTTGGAAATCCTATCTTAAACAGTTTCTGAGAAAAGCTGTCCCCTTTGGAGATACCATGAACAGAGTAGAAAAATATGGAACAAGGGCAATAACTCCGGGAAAATTAATCACATCGTTCTTATGTCCACAAGCCACACACCAAATCGGGTTGTCCTATCTTAAATAGTTTTCTGAGAAAAAGTGTCCCCATTATAGCGGACGGACGGACGCACGGACGGACGCACGGACGGACGGACGGACGGACGGAGCCCAAACCTATATCCCCCTTCCACTTCGTGGCGGGGGATAATAAAGGCATGAACGGACTAACAACGAGCCCTGAACCATTGTCCGTTGTTGAACAAATTAAAGGCATGAGACCAAAGCCTGGCAATGCCCGCCAAATCTTCTGTGTATACGCCTCGGAGTCTGTGTTTGGCGAACAAAGCCAAGATGTCTGCGACAGAAAAAGATTTTTTGCATCATGGCAGAAACCTCGCAGATTTTATGAGGGTTCCAGCAAGCTTGCGATCCGATACCCTCGGCCCTATAGGTCGTGAGGATTGAGAACCGCAAGGAAACGGCCAAGGCATGCCTATCGATCTCCTTAGTCTTCAACTGTGAGCGGGCAAGAAGAGTCCCCTTCTGCCCTGACGAATGGAGCCTGTACGTTCAACGTAAATACAGAAAGCTCACACAGGAAAAGTCTGTTCTCCCTATTTTTGAGGGAGGCCGACTAAGTAAGAGCCGAAATGTGGAAAACGTTGCCCCGCTCGTCAGCTCCTTGATCTTGTACACCAAGTCAAGTGTGAGACAGAGTGTGGCCATACCACAACCCCTCGCCTCAAATAGGAGCAAGTCTGCCTGTAGGTCATGTAGCTCTGATATCCTGGTGGCCGACGCCAATGCTAAAGAAACAAGAAACGCAGTTTTGAAGGTCAGACAGAGATTGATTTTCTCCTTCGTAGAAACCAGGTCCACGTCCTGAGTCGGAGGGCTGAGGGGAATGTTTTGCTCAAAAGCAAGGAAGACCAGCGGTGGGAATAGACGACCTGGAGCTGAGGAAGGAGAATGCAAAGTCCTCCCCCATTGACAAACCAGTGGGAGTCAGCTCATCATGAGTGGACACTACCGGGGAGCAGATTGATGTGGACAGATATCATAAGCCGGTGTGATCAGCGGCTCAGCATAGGTGTCGGCGCTGGGGACAGAAGACTGGCTTCCATCGTCGCCGCAACCATGTCCTTCACAGAAGCGAGGAGCTTGACCCAAAAAAATTGGCTGATAAAAAGCAGGGCGATCATCCGACGAATTTGTCTTTGCCTTCTCCATGTAGGCATTGAAGAACAATAGGAAAGTGACCGAGGAGACCGAGGGTCCCTGGACCATGAAGAACCGACGTTTGGGACAGGCCGGAGAGTGGTCCGACAGAGGCAACAGAGTGAGTAGGGGTCCTTGGCTGACTGAGTTGGGCCCTGACGAAAACATCACCAGTCGAGTGGAACGGAGGAGGAGTTGAGCGGAGACGGAGTTGAGCGGAGCTCAGAGCTTTGAGTCTCGATCTGTACCCGAGCAGGGTAACACAATACCACCAAGGCAAATGGTAAAGGAAAGTGAAGCAAGCTGCGCCTACAACGCAACCCACGTACAACACGTGCAACAATCGTGACCCAAATGAACTGCACTTCAAACCTGCCAACGTGATCGCTTACTACTGCCCATGTAGTCAAACACAACGACAAACCCATCAAACGTCGAGAGAGGGGACGGGAGAAGGAAGCTAAACAAGCTACAAAACCTGGTCAAGTTTTAATTAGAGTAGGAACATGCCTAAAGAGCCATCAAGGATGGTAGTGTTTCAAATTCTTGGATAATATACTTATAACGTCATTCGCCAGAGAAAATCTTTTATCTACAACATGGCATATGTTAAATAATTTTCATATCCGACATTGTAATGAAAGTTGGTTTCAAAGAGAAGTACCACTTCGACTAACGAGCGCTAAGGGTATCTGACGTCATATAAACATAATCTCCTTTTTTGAGTAATACGTACTACACAAACAGTTAGGGCTTGAAGGCTCGTCTCTAGCGCAAGTCGCCATAACAACCCATGTGCTGCACGTGCTGCACGTGTCTCTCTTGCAAGTTACCCTTGTCACAAAAACTGAATGTGACGATTGCTTTACAAACAATGTTTCTAAATGTCATGAGAATATACACATTAGTGCCTGTTTTATGTAAATTTTTTTGAGATAAGACCAGCAAATTATGACAATTTTTTACTCTCATTAATTATAAAATTCAAGAAAAATACCTAGTTGGGTAAAACAATTATTCCAGTATCTGTAGCAAATACATAATTAAATGAAATGGTAAATAAATAACCGCCTAAAAAATTATATATTTCGATTTCTTTCATTGCTCAGTTATAATTTTTGTTATTCTTTCGTGTCTTTGTTTACTGTGTGTGAGCTAGACCATAATGCTTTGCGCTTGAAAATAATAGACTGGATCTATATTTAGACTGGAAAACACCTTTACTAATTAATGTAATTTTCTCGGCTTATTTTAAGGTGGAAAAATTGGGGGGAAATTAAGTGTATTTATTTCACGGAGATGGATTTTTGGAAAATGTTCGATATGTTCATCAACATCCTTGATGGCTCTTTAACTGCACAGAAAATCACTGAGCGACAGGAAGTTCGAATGAGGTTTTGGTCACGTGACCATGGGTGACACGAGGAAGTTAGGTAACTCCCGTGATGTTTTATCTGTGTCACCTGGTCGAGTGTGTAATTGACAGGCAATTAAGGGCAACGGTGAGTCGATAATAGCATGTAAAATAATGAAACTTTGATTTGGAAACGAGCAAAAAAGCGAGCAAAGCTAACATACTACTGTTAAACCTATTCGGCACAGAAGAATAAAATGGCAAAGGGAATCAATGCTTAATGATTAACATGGATTTACTTAAGAGTATAGTGAGTGGATTCAAATGTAATACTGTGGGAATGTTAGGATACATTGACCGAATTCATTCAATTTTGTAACTCATTCATGTCATGAAATAATAATGCCTTAATGTGTGATGGTACTGAATTGGTGCAAGAAATAGGGTTTTTTTCTTTGGTCAAAATAAGTGTGATAAATTTCAGGTTTTATGTGTCAAAAACAACGATGTTGTGACAAATTTGACTTTTAACACATCAAAACATCTTCATTTATGTTATTATTATGTTGATATTCAATCCTTTCTACAACAATCAGTGACAAAAAGTTTATAATCAGACAAGTTTGGGATACATTTGGGACTATGTTTGGTTTAATCCGTAAATTAAAGGCTTCTGTTTCCTTTAGAAATGATTAATATCGTTAAAACTGATTGGATTACGTCATTAGAATTATCCTTTTCAAAAGCATGTGACCTTTAAAGTTGATAGTGCTTTAACTAGTGACAAGTGACAAACCCTCTTCATCAAGTGTAATGTCCATTGGTGTTTGGATATTGGTGTATATAAGCGATGATCTCTCTTGTCCATTGTAGTCGCTTGTTTCTATCTTTGGGTTCGCTCCTGCGTCTACCCAGTACAGTTTTCTGTTAACATATAGATTGCCACAATATTTTCTCATACTCCTCTGTTACTAAATATCTCTGACCTCATTATTTACCGAGGTACAACAGTATAATGGTATTATAATTAATGTTGGCAAATTACTTATAAACGGTTTTCAAAGTTATTTATTTTCAATGTTGAAAAATGACAACACTTAAATAAATACAACAATAACATTTCCTTACGAACTTGCCTTGAGTTTTGTGGTAATAAGCATAACTGAAGATGCAAGGACATATTAAGTAAAGGCATAAGTAAGAATGATAATGACAGGAGAAGGGAACATGAATAAGAATCATTGAATTGCTGGCTTGACTAACATCAGCACATCAGGGTAGATGAAATTACTGACCAATCAGAATCAAGTAAGGCAAGATAATGTGCCTTGTACATATAGGATTTTGAGATGATTAGCATGTGACAATTTTACTTGTTCTTGGTATCAGCAACAATTCCAAAAGGTTTGTCCAGCCCAGTGTTGACAATGACTGTATGGTTGAAGTTGTCCATCTCTACTCTCCCTATCAGGTTGTTGCCGTTGTCTGTGTAGAACACTTGACGAGTGTCGGGATCCAAGGATAGTCCAAAAGCGTTTGAGGCTGTAAATAGACATTCTCATGAAAAACATTGTGGAATATCGAAGTTATTAAATCAAATGGTAAATATTCACACACACTACATCCTGAAAGTAATATTCATCAATAATCTATTTATCCATCAAAATTGGATATAAATTATACTTTTCATTGCAGATTTTTACATTTTACATATTCGATGTTACTGTTTATCACCTTGTATTAAAAATACAAGCTGATTAATTATCAAGTTACAAGTTTGTGGTTTAGCAGTAGGAGGTTACATAAAAATAAGAGCCATCAGGAGAGATGGCTTATCCCCCAGGTTTCGCATAAGTTGAATAATCAGTTCTACCAGTACATTATCAATACTCCTTCCCCAAATTGTCAATTCAACCGGAATTATAACCTTTCTAAAGGACAAAGTAAAAAATGTTGCCATGGAAACAGAAAAAAAAGTTTTAAAACTTCAACCCTGCAAAAGGCACATGTACTTGATATGGGGAGTAGTATACAAACTTGTTGAGAATTGGCACGGAAACGGAAAAAATAATATGAAATAAACTTCATACCACTAAAAGGCACCTCTACAGAATATGGGGTTTGCAATATACCAAATTTGGTGAGGACTGCTCAAGAAGTTTTAGATATCTGCTCTGGAAACAATATAGTACAAATTGTTACCATAAAAATAAAAAATGAAACGTTTCTTGGGCATCGGGCATCACCTTTATTTGTGCATGCAACAGCTTGTTATTGTCATTTAAAGGGGCAGTAGGACGTTTTTTGCAAATTGTATTTTTTCGAATTTCCCATGTATCATGATAGTTAATGTCATGAATGTTTACTTCAGGGAGTAAAACATCGTATTACACAAACCAATTTTCTGTAGTGGTAATAACGGTGCTGCGTAAAAAGCAAAACATGCATGGCGGTCATTTTATTGTGAAAACATTTTATTATTTCGAATGAAAAAAATGATTCCCATGGCTTTATTTTCTGAAGAGAAGGGTGTTTTACAATTGGTGTCATTTCATCGAAAAAACGTTCTACCGCCCCTTTAAAATAAAAAAATCAAGCATTTGCCGCATCATTTTGCTCAACCCCAAAATCCATTTGACCGCTTAATATATGAGTCTTTGCATGTGCTTCTGTTTTGTTTTCTTCAGCTATATTTTGATGGGGAAAAAGAAAGTCCTACCGCCCTCGTAACTTTTGAAATAAATGTGCCCGAGAAACGTTTAACTTGGTTAATGGAGTCTCATCATGTTACTCAAACAATTCAGTAGAGTTACTTGTATTCAGTCGTGCAACCTCAACATCCCTTCCCCCGTTAATATCCACTCTCCGGATCTTCTTTGTTAACACATCAGTAAAGTACACAAGTCCTTCCTCTTTGTCAAAGTCAACGCAGACAGGTTCAACAGAGCTTGTAACAGGGATTCGACTAATAGTGAAATCAACAATGTTGAGTTTGTAGAGAGCTCCCATTTGATCTTTAAAACCTCTGTCAGCGATCAGTGCAACCAATTCTGGTTCTTTTGCTGAAAAAAAAAATTAGATTCAAACCTTACCAAGTTTATAAAGTTAGAAAAAGACATTTCCATCAGCTGAAACATTTCAATGGAACTTCATAAATGGCTTGTTAGATGTATCAGTGAACCTTAAGAACCTAGACGAAATAGACGATGTATTTTTTTTTTAAATTATAAAGGGGAAGTTTTAAAAGTTTTAAATTGTTTTGAAAATGATTTGAACATTTAAAAAATATCTAAAAATATCAAATGTCTTTTGATACATAAATGTAAGTTTATGAGTAAATTATGGCGTGAAGAACTACATGCACGTTTGCCTTCACACACGTTTCACATTAACATTGTAATATCAATATTAAAGGAATAACTTGAACTTCTTTACATGACATGATATTGTGTTACTGTTTGCATTAATGTCCAATGTATCGCGTAATTTTCAAATTGCATTTCAGTTAAGTTTGTGTGAAGATTAGTTTTTGATACTCAGTATAACACAGAATAACATGGTTATTAATTTATTGAAGAAGTTCTTTTACTTATTATTGGAGATTTCAAGGCCCTGTAGCACGTTTCCTGACTGAAAGGAAGTCCTAATTTTCAAATTGCATTTCAGTTAAGTTTGTGTGAAGATTAGTTTTTGATACTCATTATAACACAGAATAACAAGGTAATTAATTTATTGAAGAAGTTCCTTTACTTATTATTGGAGACTTTAAGGCCCTGTAGCACGTTTCCCGTACTGAAAGGACGTCCTAATTTTCAAATTGCATTTCAGTTAATTTTGTGTGAAGATTAGTTTTTGATACTCAGTATAACACAGAATAACATGGTTATTAATTTATTGAAGAAGTTCTTTTACTTATTATTGGAGACTTTAAGGCCCTGTAGCACGTTTCCCGTACTGAAAGGAAGTCCTTATTTTCAAATTGCATTTCAGTTAAGTTTGTGTGAAGATTAGTTTTTGATACTCAGTATAACACAGAATAACAAGGTAATTAATTTATTGAAGAAGTTCTTTTACTTATTATTGGAGACTTTAAGGCCCTGTAGCACGTTCCCCGTACTGAAATGAAGTCATCTCACACAATAAAGTGCCACCAATGGCTAAACAATACTCCTGAATTAATATAAAGAGTTTCAAAAGGAATGTACATGGTTCGGTTAAAACAAGCTAAGGCTACTCAAAAGTAGTTCAAGTGATCTGACTGATGTAGCGATACCTCAAAACTCAGAGTTTTAAGTATGGTACAATGATGAAATGGTCTACCATCTTACTGTTAATAAATATTTGTTTTCTTACTAACAACAAACTACAAACAATTCAAATAGTTATACTAACTGGAGCCCTATAGGTGCCTTTATTTCTGAGACTTGCTATAAATTCTGTATATATAGACTCTGTATATCAATTGAATATTTTGCTCTAGGATCTGGATGACAGACTATCTTTTTGTTTGAACTTTGATGATACCTACATATCTAACTCACACACTGAAGAGTTCCACACCATTGTCGCTTTTATAGTCGCATTCTATGTATACGGCTTATCGGGTTGTGCATTGAGATGTTTTACCCGTGAACATTACAATATATTGTGGACCAAGCCAGTTGTCTGAGAATAATAAATGTTGTCTTAATGATAAATGGCAAATTTGAGAAACATTACATGCAAAAACGTCATACAGCGCCTTTAATACAGTGAACTGAAAAAATATTTAGTGGTAAAGCTTCGTGCCTTAGAGATAAACAGCCATTTGTGTTGAAATGTTTTTTAAAAACTCAAGCGTGTAAAGTTGAATGTATGGATGTTTACGACCTATAACCATGGATTAACAAGTGCTATATACACGACAAATTGATGTACAGCCATTGACGTATTTGAGTGACATTTAGACAGACCAAAAGATACACCAACAGGAAGCAGCGATAGCGTACAAATGTCCGTCAGTCTGTACAAAATGGAACAAGCAAGGAGAGTCGACTATATTCCCCGCACAGTGCACGTGAGAAAAGTTTAAAACGTTGTGAACAATGATAATGGAGCTTTATTTTTCAATAAATTCTAAATCACAAACTTGTGATAAATTTATGCTACACAACAATATATACTGCCCATGATGTATTTATCTCTGCCTAACAGTTTTCAAGAATTGTTCAAGAAGGGAAATTGTGAAAAGCATTTCGAGTTTTGCCTTAGAATCAAGATTTTTTTTGATTGAAATACATTTTTTAGTTCTGGTTCAGAAACAGTAAGTTAGAAACGTCTAAAAATAAAACTCCAAAGTAGTTGAAAACACCAAAAAGGCACATTTACTTTGTTCTACATAACGTTTGAGTGTGTTTTTGAGTTTTGATCCGGAAACAATATGTTCAGTTATGTTTCTATAGTAACAGGTAAACATAAAATTCAAAAGAAGTAAAAAAGGCACATCTACACATGATTATTGTTCCACACATTACGTTTTAGTAAGCTATGTATTACAGTTTTTGAGTTCAAAATGTTAAGTTATATTTCCATGGAAACGGCTAAAAATAAAATTCCAAAGAAGTCGAAACTGTACAGGAACATCTACCCATGATGACTGTTCCACATACCAAGTTTCATTGAGCCAGCTGGCCTTACAGGTATTGAGCTCTGGCCCGGAAACGAAACCCGGACGCAAAGACGGACGTACGAAGGTCATTTACATATCCCCAGACAATTTCGTTGTGGTGGGGGATAATAATGTTTTGCATTTAAGAGAGTTAT
This sequence comes from Gibbula magus, assembly GCA_936450465.1. NCBI lineage: Eukaryota > Metazoa > Mollusca > Gastropoda > Trochida > Trochidae > Gibbula > Gibbula magus. The sequence goes on from OW388289.1 coordinate 41,784,202, forward strand.
CTTAACGACTTTCATTCCGCGGACACAACGAGACTTTTAAAGATATCTAACGAACTTTATATTTGAACTCATCACAATCATCATGAATGTCTTCTCTGGAAGACAGTCCTTCATGGTGTTCTAGACAAGATAAAGGCAACGAATATTTTCGATATCCGTTGGTGTCATATGCGGATAAAGATGCGAATTAATTTCATGAAATGATCTGTCATGAAAATCTTAATGCCTAAAGCTAAGCCCACAAATGATAATTTATCTTCTTATATTCTCGAAACTTATGTTAATCATTAATAGATTATATGCTCCTTTCAACTTTGTCCCTAAGGACATGGCGCTGTAATGATATACAATGACCAAATTAGGAACCATGACTTTAAAAATCAATACCACTACAACCTTAATATATTGAATGCGACTGAAGCCATTAACATAATCATGACACGACATATCTGTTTGTGACGTCAATGGCAACTGTTCTCTTTTTTTTAACCAATTAATGACAATGATTCTTTGAAATACTGGATAATAGAACAAAGGACCATCCACGTAAACATACCTATGGTGCAGTTTTCCCCCGTCCATCCATCTTGACAACCATCAGGACATGTTCCATTCACAAAGTCACAGACAGTGCCCACTTTACAGTTAGGGGAACATGCCAATATACAGCGTTTGCCAAATGTACCAGGACTGCACTCTAAGACATTAAAAGTATACATCATTATGTGTGTGTTGTATGATCAACTGTTCCTTCACTTGAATGACTGATGAAATGTTGTAGTGTATCATAACAATTTTATCACTATTAGTAAAGCCAAAGACTCCTCAGTTCCATTCAAGCTGATATTTAGCTTAACTGCAATGTATACAATGTAACATCTTGTGTAAAAAGACACATTATATACAATAACAAACTTTCAGGTGCCTCGTTTGTAGCAATCAAAGTAAATAAATTGATATTGTTCATTGAATGATATCCCCGCCTAGCTGTAGTCACTTAACAATTGAATGGCTCGGGGCAGTAAGTCGACAAAAAGTTACTTTTGAGAAAATCGAGTTTAAGGTTTATCGAGGTGGGAAACCAAATTTGTTTAAATATTGAACTTTAGGGAAAAACATGATAAACCACATGAAATAATCGATAGTGAAAAATATTGCCGTAATCGTCAGAACTTTCATAGTCTGATTACTGTAATGGTTTGACATAAGTTGCATCACTTTTGCTGTCATTATCATAGTTGAGTGATGAAACTTTCCGCCATACATCCTCGTTAGAAAGCGTGGTGGACGCCATGTTTTGTGGCTTATTACATTCTAGCAAAAATGGAAAAGGAGGAATGTGCCCTATCCTAAATATGGGAATGATGCAACTCATCTACCTTTGTTATAACTGATTCTAATATGGTATAGAGACCATTTGCAACCCACAAAATAGGATTATCTATACAAAAAATCATAATGTGTGGGTTGTCGACTTACTACCCCGAGCCATTCAATTTATAATAAGAAATCGGTTTTATGCTGGAACAAGTAACGGAAATAAGCTTGTAATTCAATTAACTTATCCATACTACTTAAGGAACTGCATTACCAACATCTAAAAACTTATATTTTCATACTTGTATTGCACTTATCCGTATCCTTGTAACCAGTTTGGCACGGCCCTAAGCAGTTTCCAGTGGTTTTCTCACAGGGGGCGTCGAAGAGACATTTTCCACAGTTGCTACAGTCCTTTCCGTACTGTCCATATGGACATGGCGCTGTATCGATATACAATCGTAAAATAGATAACCATTTAATCCATTAAACATTAATCAACTAGGACAAAAAACACTAGAACAATTTAATACACCTATATTGAATGTGACTTAAGTGTTTAAAGAAATTATTCTAGAAACGTAGAAGAATTTAATTTGCAGAGATATAATCGATTCTTTCAGTTGAATGAACTCTCTATCAAACTACAGTGATCGTATACAATTATAGACTGGTGATGAGGTCAATACCTGTTTTTTATGGACCAGAGAAAACAATTTGACTAAGGACGAAGTCCGCGGTCAATATTGTTTTCTCAGGTCCATAAAAACAAGTATTGACCGAATTCACCAGTCTATAATTGTTTTATTGTGTATTTGATACAGAAACGAGAAGAAAACAATGAAATTTCGTTTGAACAGCCGGGATTACGGTCAAATCACGCCATTATAAAAAAACAGTATGAAATCATGCAACAATCGTTTGACGTCACTCAAGTCAGTACGGCCTTTTGTCGGACTCGGGCTGGTCAATATGCTTTTCTGTCGACGGTCATGTGACCGCCCCTCGACCATTCAGACCCGTGGAACTTTATTGTCAATCTACTGAGAGGTGATTAACTTAAACGTGACTCGAATGACGTCATTAGGACAATGTCATGACCTCATAGTGATGGCTAGTGAAGTTAAGGTTATAACTGTACCGTTGAAATTACATATAACTCAGAATAATGAAAAATGAAAACAATATCTTGGATTTTTTTTCAAAGAATCACATCTAATTTTCTGCCTCACTAGATGAGATTAACATGGTATTTGCAAAGAAAAGGCAGATATCCTCTGTTTATTCTAATGTGTTCGTAGGGACAATTAAGGAAGCACAGTATATGTAAAACATAAATACATAATGGTCCCATACATGTAACTTCAAAATTTGGGGAATACACATGTATTCCAAGTGGATTTTGCAACGCTGGAAATCTTCTCCAAAACGTGAAGTGGAAGAGTTCGTGGTTGACCGTTGACGAGACCAGTCCCCTGAAATAATACGATGTTGGTTGACATGTGTCATTCTAACAACATTACAGTCACTTTGGTTCAAACTCCTAAGTATCTAGTGTTATGCTAAACATTTTAATTTACCATTGTGAATTGTGCATCATAGTATTAGGACTTCGGATGATGCTCTTCCTCTGCCCTACAAAGTCATACATCTCATTAACAAAAGAGATTTGCTAAATGTTTTACACACGTATAAAACTGATTAAATTTATTAACTGCCACAAATGACTTTTTGCCTGCCTGGGAGATATTACAAATGTTATAATTATCGACTATCTATTAATGAAGGACCAGTGAGTCATAAAGTCTAAGTACTTTTCAGTCGTTGTGGATTTGTATATTGTAAAACATAGAATATACATAGACATAGTATACATAGATTTGATCGAACATGATAACGCCACCTCACACACTGTGAGTGTTAGAAGAGCTTTTTTTCAATATGAAAAACATAAAAGTTCCCCTTTCGTCAGTCAAAAACATTGACATGACTCCGATAGAACACTGGGGCAGCCCTGTAAGACGCATCCCACCACAGGGGTTCGAATCGCTTTTTGACACTATTTTCAAAATTCATAATCTAGACTTTTGCAATCATATACTATTTACGACGATATTCCGAGCTTATATTTTAAATCTGAGCGAAATCGGTTAAGAAATAAAGATTTGAGATAAAGTCTTTATATCAATATAGCGGGGATATCTATGGCAAATGAAAAATGGCAATAAGAACTGTCAAGGCACTATGCATCCTCGGTTACCCATGGTTTTATATATGCTCCGTTACTCTCCACTATATCACCAATGGGAAACCTCTCAGGAGAATCTGTAGTCAAATTACCCGCCCTTGGCCGGCGTTAGCTAATCAAACTGCTACGCAGCTTGGACCTGCGGACCGATGACAATTCATATCACTTCGTTGCAAAGCACGCGAGGTCATTTTGTTAGCCATCCGTCACCGGTTATCTCCCATCTTGACCATTTTCGTCTTATCCTATTGAGCATTTTCTTTGGTTACTGACTTCGTCACGCCGGTCAAGGACGGGTAATTTTAGTACAGATTTCTCTGATAGAGAAATCCAATGGGTGATATAGTTGAGAGTATCTGAACATATATAAAACCCTGGGTAGCCGAGGATGGGCACTATGTCGCATCACCATTTTCTAGTGTTTAAATAGAGTATTTCTCTCGAAGGTAGTAACGGCTTATCAATAAGGAAGCTCCCATTAACATGTTTCTTATTCACATTTGGTAGAAAGGCACGAGCTATGATGGCAATTTTTAAAACGAGGACTTTCTAATTATAGTTTGTTAGTGTCCTTGGAAAGAAATATGTTTGATAAACGTTTTCAATTACTGCACTGTGAGGAGTTTGGTGGAAGTGGTGTACACGCGAGTCAATCATTTTCGGTTTAGCCGCCATATTTATGGAAACGTTTCCATAATTCTGATGACAGATTTTAGTGGTGATTTTCTGGACATCTCCTAGACAACTTTTTGCCATTTTTCCTGGAAGTGCCTAGACAATATAAATGAACAAATCCATGTTCGATAATTGCAGTAAAACCTTCTAGTTTAAAAGTGAAACATATGCTGGACTGCTCCTTTAATGAACATCCTTTAATCCTTATTGTGTATACTTTAATTTTATGAAAATATGTAACCATAAACTTTCACCGAATCCGGGACAAAGACTGATTACATTTATCTTGTTGAATTTGTATCAGACATATCGACCAAATACTGGCACATTTAAATTGAGTCCATAGAAACTTACAAGTAATATTATTTAAATTACTGTAACTTACTCATTGAAAAATCGAAACATAATTCAAGGAATAGATGGTCTCTATAAAACCATCATGACCTTTATGGAACATAAGAATGCATTCGTTGTTGGCACATAAAAAGACTCACGTGTAATTCCTGTCCGTGTAGTACAGGAAACCATTGAATAGACTGATGCCAAATAATAGGTCATGGTTTTTTCCCGAGAGAGTCAATCGGTTCCGTCCCTCCACATGAACCGTTTCTACTCTGTCACCATCAGTCCAGTACAGTTTGCCAGCTGAAACATTGACTCAGTCAGTAAAAACACTACAGCATGGTAAACTTTCTTTAAAAAAACATAACGAAAGATTTTGTACTCCACATCGAGTCCGTTTAGTAAGGCATACTTTTCAATTCATATACGTACTGTAAGTGTATTCATATTCAAAGCAGAGACAGAGACTTATGCATGCAACAAATAGCACGTTTTGGAATAAATGTCATTTGTACTTACCGTCGACGACTAACTGTAACCCTTAATTGCCTGTCAAATGATCACTCGACCTGATTTCACATATAAAATAACACAGTAGTTGCCTACCTTTGCCCGGTTCACACGGTTCTTATTTTCGAACTCCATCAAGGTATTTATGTCCACAAGCCACACACCAAATTTGGAAACTCTATCTTAAACAGTTTCTGAGAAAAGCTGTCCCCTTTGGAGATACCATGAACAGAGTCCAAAAATACGGAACAAGGGCAATAACTCCAGAAAAAATAATCACACGGTTCTTATTTTCGAACTCCATCGAGGTATTTATGTCCACAAGCCACACACCAAATTTGGAAATCCTATCTTAAACAGTTTCTGAGAAAAGCTGTCCCCTTTGGAGATACCATAAACAGAGTCCAAAAATACGGAACAAGGGCAATAACTCCGGAAAAAATAATAACAGGGTTCTTATTTTCGAACTCCATCGAGGTATTGATGTCCACAAGCCACACACCAAATTTGGAAATCCTATCTTAAACAGTTTCTGAGAAAAGCTGTCCCCTTTGGAGATACCATGAACAGAGTAGAAAAATATGGAACAAGGGCAATAACTCCGGGAAAATTACTCACATCGTTCTTATGTCCACAAGCCACACACCAAATCGGGTTGTCCTATCTTAAATAGTTTTCTGAGAAAAAGTGTCCCCATTATAGCGGACGGACGGACGCACGGACGGACGCACGGACGGACGGACGGACGGACGGACGGAGCCCAAACCTATATCCCCCTTCCACTTCGTGGCGGGGGATAATAAAGGCATGAACGGACTAACAACGAGCCCTGAACCATTGTCCGTTGTTGAACAAATTAAAGGCATGAGACCAAAGCCTGGCAATGCCCGCCAAATCTTCTGTGTATACGCCTCGGAGTCTGTGTTTGGCGAACAAAGCCAAGATGTCTGCGACAGAAAAAGATTTTTTGCATCATGGCAGAAACCTCGCAGATTTTATGAGGGTTCCAGCAAGCTTGCGATCCGATACCCTCGGCCCTATAGGTCTCGAGGATTGAGAACCGCAAGGAAATGGCCAAGGCATGCCTATCGATCTCCTAAGTCTTCAACTGTGAGCGGGCAAGAAGAGTCCCCTTCTGCCCTGACGAATGGAGCCTGTACGTTCCACGTAAATACAGAAAGCTCACACAGGAAAAGTCTGTTCTCCCTATCTGTGAGGGAGGCCGACTAAGTAAGAGCCGAAATGTGGAAAACGTTGCCCCGCTCGTCAGCTCCTTGATCTTGTACACCAAGTCAAGTGTGAGACAGAGTGTGGCCATACCACAACCCCTCGCCTCAAATAGGAGCAAGTCTGCCTGTAGGTCATGTAGCTCTGATATCCTGGTGGCCGACGCCAATGCTAAAGAAACAAGAAACGCAGTTTTGAAGGTCAGACAGAGATTGATTTTCTCCTTCGTAGAAACCAGGTCCACGTCCTGAGTCGGAGGGCTGAGGGGAATGTTTTGCTCAAAAGCAAGGAAGACCAGCGGTGGGAATAGACGACCTGGAGCTGCGGAAGGAGAATGCAAAGTCCTCCCCCGTTGACAAACCAGTGGGAGTCAGCTCATCATGAGTGGACACTACCGGGGAGCAGATGGATGTGGACAGATATCATAAGCCGGTGTGATCAGCGGCTCAGCATAGGTGTCGGCGCTGGGGACAGAAGACTGGCTTCCATCGTCGCCGCAACCATGTCCTTCACAGAGGCGAGGAGCTTGACCCAAAAAAATTGGCTGATAAAAAGCAGGGCGATCATCCGACGAATTTGTCTTTGCCTTCTCCATGTAGGCGTTGAAGAACAATAGGAAAGTGACCGAGGAGACCGAGGGTCCCTGGACCATGAAGAACCAACGTTTGGGACAGGCCGGAGAGTGGTCCGACAGAGGCAACAGAGTGAGTAGGGGTCCTTGGCTGACTGAGTTGGGCCCTGACGAAAACATCACCAGTCGAGTGGAACGGAGGAGGAGTTGAGCGGAGACGGAGTTGAGCGGAGCTCAGAGCTTTGAGTCTCGATCTGTACCCGAGCAGGGTAACACAATACCACCAAGGCAAATGGTAAAGGAAAGTGAAGCAAGCTGCGCCTACAACGCAACCCACGTACAACACGTGCAACAATCGTGACCCAAATGAACTGCACTTCAAACCTGCCAACGTGATCGCTTACTACTGCCCATGTAGTCAAACACAACGACAAACCCATCAAACGTCGAGAGAGGGGACGGGAGAAGGAAGCTAAAACAAGCTACAAAACCTGGTCAAGTTTTAATTAGAGTAGGAACATGCCTAAAGAGCCATCAAGGATGGTAGTGTTTCAAATTCTTGGATAATATACTTATAACGTCATTCGCCAGAGAAAATCTTTTATCTACAACATGGCATATGTTAAATAATTTTCATATCCGACATTGTAATGAAAGTTGGTTTCAAAGAGAAGTACCACTTCGACTAGCGAGCGCTAAGGGTATCTGACGTCATATAAACATAATCTCCTTTTTTGCGTAATACGTACTACACAAACAGTTAGGGCTTGAAGGCTCGTCTCTAGCGCAAGTCGCCATAACAACCCATGTGCTGCACGTGCTGCACGTGTCTCTCTTGCAAGTTACCCTTGTCACAAAAACTGAATGTGACGATTGCTTTACAAACAATGTTTCTAAATGTCATGAGAATATACACATTAGTGCCTGTTTTATGTAATTTTTTTTAGAAAAGACCAGCAAATTATGACAATTTTTTACTCTCATTAATTATAAAATTCAAGAAAAATACCTAGTTGGGTAAAACAATTATTCCAGTATCTGTAGCAAATACATAATTAAATGAAATGGTAAATAAATAACCGCCTAAAAAATTATATATTTCGATTTCTTTCATTGCTCAGTTATAATTTTTGTTATTCTTTCGTGTCTTTGTTTACTGTGTGTGAGCTAGACCATAATGCTTTGCGCTTGAAAATAATAGACTGGATCTATATTTAGACTGGAAAACACCTTTACTAATTAATGTAATTTTCTCGGCTTATTTTAAGGTGGAAAAATTGGGGGGAAATTAAGTGTATTTATTTCACGGAGATGGATTTTTGGAAAATGTTCGATATGTTCATCAACATCCTTGATGGCTCTTTAACTGCACAGAAAATCACTGAGCGACAGGAAGTTCGAATGAGGTTTTGGTCACGTGACCATGGGTGACACGAGGAAGTAACTCCCGTGATGTTTTATCTGTGTCACCTGGTCGAGTGAGTAATTGACAGGCAATTAAGGGCAACGGTGAGTCGATAATAGCATGTAAAATAATGAAACTTTGATTTGGAAACGAGCGAAAAAGCGAGCAAAGCTAACATACTATTGTTTAACCTATTCGGCACAGAAGAATAAAATGGCAAAGGGAATCAATGCTTAATGATTAACATGGATTTACTTAAGAGTATAGTGAGTGGATTCAAATGTAATACTGTGGGAATGTTAGGATACATTGACTGAATTCATTCAATTTTGTAACTCATTCATGTCATGAAATAATAATGCCTTAATGTGTGATGGTACTGAATTTGTGCAAGAAATAGGGTTTTTTCTTTGGTCAAAATAAGTGTGATAACTTTCAGGTTTTATGTGTCAAAAACAACGATGTTGTGACAAATTTGACTTTTAACACATCAAAACATCTTCATTTATGTTATTATTATGTTGATATTCAATCCTTTCTACAACAATCAGTGACAAGAAGTTTATAATCAGACAAGTTTGGGATACATTTGGGACTATATTTGGTTTAATCCGTAAATTAAAGGCTTCTGTTTCCTTTAGAAATGATTAATATCGTTAAAACTGATTGGATTACGTCATTAGGCATTATCCTTTTCCAAAGCATGTGACCTTTAAAGTTGATAGTGCTTTAACTAGTGACAAGTGACAAACCCTCTTCATCAAGTGTAATGTCCATTGGTGTTTGGATATTGGTGTATATAAGCGATGATCTCTCTTGTCCATTGTAGTCGCTTGTTTCTATCTTTGGGTTCGCTCCTGCGTCTACCCAGTACAGTTTTCTGTTAACATATAGATTGCCACAATATTTTCTCATACTCCTCTGTTACTAAATATCTCTGACCTCATGATTTACCGAGGTACAACAGTATAATGGTATTTTAATTAATGTTGGCAAATTATCTATAAACGGTTTTCAAAGTTATTTATTTTCAATGTTGAAAAATGACAACACTTAAATAAATACAACAATAACATTTCCTTACGAACTTGCCTTGAGTTTTGTGGTAATAAGCATAACTGAAGATGCAAGGACATATTAAGTAAAGGCATAAGTAAGAATGATAATGACAGGAGAAGGGAACATGAATAAGAATCATTGAATTGCTGGCTTGACTAACATCAGCACATCAGGGTAGATGAAATTACTGACCAATCAGAATCAAGTAAGGCAAGATAATGTGCCTTGTACATATAGGATTTTGAGATGATTAGCATGTGACAATTTTACTTGTTCTTGGTATCAGCAACAATTCCAAAAGGTTTGTCCAGCCCAGTGTTGACAATGACTGTATGGTTGAAGTTGTCCATCTCTACTCTCCCTATCAGGTTGTTGCCGTTGTCTGTGTAGAACACTTGACGAGTGTCGGGATCCAAGGATATTCCAAAAGCCTTTGAGGCTGTAAATAGACATTCTCATGAAATACATTGTGGAATATTGAAGTTATTAAATCAAATGGTAAATATTCACACACACTACATCCTGTTGTAATATTCATCAACAATCTATTTATCCATCAAAATTGGATATATATTATACTTTTCATTGCCGATTTTTACAGTATTCGATGTTACTGTTTATCACCTTGTATTAAAATACAAGCTGATTAATTATCAAGTTACAAGTTTGTGGTTTAGCAGTAGGAGGTTACATAAAAACAAGAGCCATCAGGAGAGAAGGCTTATCTCTTTCTAAAGGACAAAGTCCAAAATGTTGCCATGGAAACAGAAAAAAAGTTTTAAAACTTCAACCCTGCAAAAGGCACATGTACTTTATATGGGGAGTAGTATACACACTTCGGTGAGATTTGGCACGGATTTTGCATGGGGGTTTGCAATATACCGAATTTGGTGAGGACTGCTCAAGAAGTTTTAGATATCTGCTCTGGAAACAATATAGTACAAATTGTTACCATAAACACAAAAAATGAAACGTTTCTTGGGCATCGCGCATCACCTTTATTTGTGCATGCAACAGCTTGTTATTGTCATTTAAAGGGGCAGTAGGACGTTTTTTGCAAATTGTATTTTTTCGAATTTCCCATGTATCATGATAGTTAATGTCATGAACGTTTACTTCAGGGAGTAAAACATCGTATTACACAAACCAATTATATGAGTGGTAATAACGGTGCTGCGTATTAAGCAAAACATGCATGGCGGTCATCATTTTATTGTGAACACATTTTATTATTTCGAATGACAAAAATGATTCCCATGGCTTTACAGAACCATGTAAACAGAACCATTGCGCACATAGCATACTTCAGTGTGAATTGCTGCGCGTTACAAGTGCATGTATTATTATTATTTATTATTATTAAACTCATTTTTTAACTTTATATTCTGAAGAGAAGAGTTTTACAATTGTTGTCATTTCATCGAAAAAACGTGCTACTGCCCCTTTAAAATAAAAAAAATCAAGCATTTGCCGCATCATTTTGCTAAACCCAAAAATCCACTTGTCCGCTTGATATATGAGTCTGTGCATGTGCTTCTGTTTTGTTTTCTTCAGCTATATTTTGATGGGGGAAAATAAAGTCCTACCGCCCTCGTAACCTTTGAAATAAATGTCCTCGAGAAACGTTTAACTTGGTTAATGGAGCCTCATCATGTTACTCAAACAATTCAATATAGTTACTTGTATTCAGTTGTGCAACCTCAACATCCCTTCCCCCGTTAATATCCACTCTCCGGATCTTCTTTGTAAACACATCAGTAAAGTACACAAGTCCTTCCTCTTTGTCAAAGTCAACGCAGACAGGTTCAACAGAGCTTGTAACAGGGATTCGACTAAGAGTGAAATCAGCAATGTTGAGTTTGTAGAGAGCTCCAATGTGATCTATGTAACCTCTGTCCGCGATCAGTGCAACCAATTCAGGTTCTTCTGCGGAAAAAAATTAAAATTTAGATTCAAACCTTACCAAGTTTATAAAGTTAGAAAAAGACATTTCCATCAGCTGAAAACATTTCAATGGAACTGCATAAATGGCTTGTTAGATGTATCAGTGAACCTCCAGAGCGTAATAGAAATAGACGATGTAGCTTTTTTAAAATTATAAAGGGGAGTTTTACAAGTTTTAAATTGTCTTGAAAATGATTATGAACATGTAGAAAATATTTAAAAGTATCAAATGTCTTTCATACATAAATGTAAGTTTATGAGAAAATTATGGCGTGAAGAACGACATGCACGGTTGCCTTCACAAACGTTTCACATTGACATTGTTATATCAATGTTAAAGGAATAACTTGAACTTTTGCTATGGTAAATTCTTTACATGACATGATATTGTGTTACTGGATTGCATTAATGTCCAATGTATCGCGTAATTTTCAAATTGCTTTTCAGTGAAGTTTGTGTGAAGATTAGTTTTTGATACTCAGTACAACACAGAATAACGAGGTAATTAATTTATTGAAGAAGTTCTTTTACTTATTATTGGAGACTTTAAGGCGCTGTACACATGTAGCACGTTTCCCGTACTGATATAAAGTCCTCTCACACAATAAAGTGCTACCAATGGCTAAACAATACTCCTGAATTAATATAAAGAGTTCTAAAAGGAATGTACATGGTTCGGTTAATCCAAGCTTAGGCTACTCCAAGGTAGTTCAAGTGATCTGACTGATGTAGCGATACCTCAAAACTCAGAGTAGAGTTTTTAGTATGGTACAATGATGGAATGGTCTACCATCTTACTTTTAGGCTGACATTTAGTCTCATAAATGTTTGTTTTCTTACTAACAACATACTACAAACAATTCAAATAGTTATACTAACTGGAGCCCTATAGGTGCCTTAATTTCTGAGACTTGCTATAAATTTCTAGACTTTGTATATCAATTGAATATTTTGCTCTAGGATCTGGACGACAGACTATCTTTGTGTTTGAACTCTGATGATACCTACACGTCTACCTCTCACACTGAAGAGTTCCACACTATTGTCGCTTTTTACGTCGCATCATTTTATTCCAATACGGAAATGCGTCTTCTATGGATACGGCTTATCGGGTCGTGTATTAAGATGCCTTAGAGATAAACAGCCATTTGTGTTGAAATGTTTTTTAAAAACTCAAGCGTGTTTTGACTTAAAGTTGAATGTATGGATGTTTACGACCTATAACCATGGATTAACAAGTGCTATATACACGACAAATTGATGTACAGCCATTGACGTCTTTGAGTGACATTTAGACAGACCAAAAGATACACCAACAGGAAGCAGCGATACAGTAATTGACAGCGTACAGATGTCCGTGAGTCTGTACGAAATTTAACAAGCAAGCAGAGTCGACTATATCCCCTGCACAGTGAGAAAAGTTTAAAACTTTGTGAACAATGATTATGGAACTTTATTTTTCAATAAATTCTAAATCACAAACTTGTGATAAATTTATGCTGCACAACAATATATACTGCCCATGTTGTATTTATCTCTGCCTAACAGTTTTCACGAATTGTTCAAGAAGGGAAATTGTGAAAGGCATTTCGAGTTTTGCCTTAGAATCAAGATGAAGATGTTTTTTGATTGAAATAAAAAAAATTAGTTCTGGTTCAGAAACAGTAAGTTAGAAACGGCTAAAAATAAAACTCCAAAGTACTTGAAAACACCAAAAAGGCACATTTACTTTGTTCCACAAATCACGTTGTAGTGTGTTTTTGAGTTTTGATCCGGAAACAATACATTCAGTTATGTTTCTATAGTAACAGGTAAAAATAAATTTCAAAAGAAGTAAAAAAAGGCACAACTACACATGATTATTGTTCCACACATTACGTTTTAGTGAGCTATGTATCACAGTTTTTAGTTCAATATGTTAAGTTATATTTCCATGGAAACGGCTAAAAATAAAATTCGAAAGAAGTGGAAACTCTACAGGAACATATACACATGATAACTGTTCCACATACCAAGTTTCGTTGAGCCAGCAGGCATTACAGGTATTGAGCTCGCCCGAAAACGAAACCCGGACGCACAGACGGACGGACGAAGGTCATTTACATAACCCCAGACAATTTCGTTGAGGTGGGGGATAATAAAGAACTATGAACTTGATTTTATGCATATTTTGCATTTAAGAGAGTTAGTTTATCTTAACGACCTTCATTTCGCGGACACAACGAGACTTCTAAAGATATCTAACGAACTTTATATTTGAACTCATCACAATCATCACGAATTTCTTCTCTGGAAGACAGTCATTCTCTTCCCACAGAGGTTACTCCCTTCAGATTTCCGATCCTAACTTCTGTTGTAAATGGCCTGAATTCTATGGCTCCAGCAAAATCCCCAAGCGGGGAAAAGGGGGAACCTCATAAATGTGCTTCTTAATCAATGAAAGCAATCTTTCAGCGACCATGTCGACCGAGTGACTTCAAATATCTAAGCATTTAACTCTTAAGAGTCTTGCTAATAAGCATATGTGCTTCGAATATGTCTGATGTAAATAACACAACTGAACTATTTTTGGTCTTTGTCTCTGATTTGGTCTTATTTACTTTTATATAACACAAACCGATAAGCCGTATTCATAGACGAATAAAACGACAGTTTTGTGGAACTCTTCAGCGGAGAGGTAGATTGTTACGTATCGTGCGATTTTGAGATTTCAAACAGCAAGATGATTGATCATTCCATCATTGTGCCAAATTTTACTCTACTCTCGCTACACCAGTCGGATCATTTGAACTACCTCCGAGCGGCCAGTGTACATGTAATTATATATATGAACACCTTAAAATAAGAAATGGACTTGCATGACTTTATCGCACAATGTGCATTCGTTTTACAACTCTTTTTATTGATTCAGGAATATTATTTAGCCATTGGTGACGCTCATCTAGCTTTTTGTGAGAAGACTTTGATTCAGTAAGAACAGCGTGCTGCAGCGCCTTTAAGTTTTTTTTTTTTTTTTTTTTTTTTTTTTTTGGGTAGTAGTTTTTTTTTTTTTTTTTTTTTTTTTTTTTTTATTGATCCCAAGAGTACATGTTCATACATCAGTTCATACGCCAGTAGGTCTTGTCAATCTCCTTCGGAAACAGATATTCACATTGGGCTTAATATATTAGTGGATTGGGAATATAGAAGACCATTTGTTATCATGGTTATGAAGTTTATTGTTTTTAGTTGCAATAACCTTTTCTATATTGAAAATTTCTTTCAAAACAACCAAATACCCTTCTAGTTTTGGAACTTGTTGTCTAATACCACATATATGGATATATTTTTTGGCAGATATTATTATATGATTCAATAGTCTATCAATGTCAAGTGTTCCAAACCAAACAAGGTATTTCGTTATTTTGATTCTGAAATCCATTCGATGATTAAACCAAAGTTCAATATTGTTCCAAAAAGTTTGTATTTCTCTACATTCCCAATAAACATGTGAGATATTCTCATTCAACTCATTACAGAAACAGCAAGTTAAGTTGTCTACAAGTTTCATTTTGAATAGTTCTTTTTTGGTATAAATAATACCTTGTAAGAACTTGTATTGAAATTCAAGTAGTTTGACATCCTTCAAACCATTTCTGTAATTCATGAAAATCTTATTCCAATCAAAGTTCACATCCACAAAAGAGGCTTGCCATTTAAGGCATACTTTGGGTAATTGCTCATTAGAAATCAGAATATCATAGAATAATCTAGATCCTTTTAAGGATTTCAATAAATTTAAATGACAATGGGCTATATGTAAATCAAAAATAGGGATATTCCTTGATTGCCTAATTGTATTTTTCCAAGAATCAGGTATTGTATTTAAAACCTGAAGATAATTCAAATAAGTACCTTTAATGCCATATGTTATTTTCAAGTCATCAAATGATTTGAAATCTTCATTGTTACAAATATCCTTAACTGTATGTATACCTTTCCTTACCCAATTTTTAATGTAGAGAGTTGGGTTTTTGGAGTTAGGATTTAACCAGAGTGGTTGGGGTAGAATTTCTTCAATATTTTCAGAGTTAACATGAATCTTTTTACAGTATCTGTTCCAAACTTTTAGAACATCCCTCCAGTATGGGTTATCAATTCTAAGTATTTGCTTAACATTTGCCCCCAATTTAAAAATAGTTTCAAAGGGAATATTGCAAGGATTATCTTTGCATTGTTTTTTACATTTTGATTTGAGATTAGATAGTTTCAATGCATCACAGAAAGTCGCAATGTCAACCATCCTTAATCCCCCCTCTTTATAATTTTTTTTCAAATTATCCCTTTTAATTTTATCCGGTTTTCCATTCCAAATAAATCTGAAGAATATGCTATCTAATGAAGAGATAAAGTTTGTTGAAGGATTGGGTAAGGTATATAAAATGTGAACAAGTTTTGACATAGCCAAAGTTTTTATAACAGTTATTTTACCAATCAGAGTTAAGTGTCTTTTCCTCCATTGTGCAAGCAATCTATTAATTTCTTCTATCTTTTTTTTTGTATTGATTACCCACAAATTGTCAAGATCATTGTGGAATTTGATTCCAAGTACTTCAAATACCCCACTTTGCCATTCTATTTCAATGTCTTTGCACAGTTGTTCATTACTATCTCTCTTAGAGCCTATCCATATTGCTTTCGTCTTATCTATATTTATTTTAAGCCCTGACATTTTATAAAATGTATTAATTTCATCAATAGCAGCCCTTAGACTTTCTTCTCGGCCATCAAGAAATAATTCAGTGTCATCTGCATATTGATTTAATTTATACTCTGTATTGTCAATAACAATACCTTTTATATTATTATTACTTCTAATCATACAACCTAATATTTCAGCAACAAAAATAAAAAGATATGGCGACAAAGGGTCACCTTGCCTGCATCCGCGTTCATTTATGAAAAATTCTGAGAGTTTACCGTGTTGAATAACACATGATGTTGTTTCATATGTCAAAATATTTATCCACCTAATGATTTCAGGGCCGAAACCAAATTTTGTTAAAACCAAATTCAAAAAATCTTTAGATACTGTATCAAAAGCCTTCTCAAAATCTATTAAAAGCAGTAATCCTGGTATATTTCTTTTTTTAGTTTCAAACATTAAATCATAGAGCAATCTTGTATTTTCGCTGAGGGTTCTACCTGGTATAAATCCGGTTTGGTTAGCATGTATCAGTGAATCTAACGTTTTCTTTAATCGGTTAGAGATACAAGCACTAACAATCTTATAAAGCGCATTCAGTAAAGTAATAGGTCTCCAGTTCTTTAAGATAGTTTTATCTTTATTAGCTTTAGGTATACATGTAATTACACCTCTTTTCATTGTTAGAGACATTAGATTTTTTTTAGAAATACTATGAACAAATCTAAAAATCCAAAATTTTAGTTCCTTCCAAAAGAATTTAAAGAAATCAATTGGGAAGCCATCAATTCCAGGACTTTTGTTATTTTTCATGTTTTTAACTGCCTGGGATAATTCATTCATGTTAATATCTTTATCCAAATTTGCTCGTAAGTCATCATTAAGAGTCGGTATTACAATCTCATCCAAGGGGGAAAAGTCTTTTTCACAATGTTTATCTTCAGAGTAAAGCTTCTGATAAAAGGATTTTACTTCTTGCAGTATAGATTCACTGTCTGTTAAATGTTCATTGTTGGTGGAGATGAGTTTATTAATAGAATTATTAACATAATGTCTATTTTCCAAATGGCAAAAATATTTTGTTGGTTTTTCTCCTTCCTCATACCAATGTACCCGGTTTCTCATAGATATTCCTCTCAATTCTTCTTGTTTTAAATGTTCAAGTTCAGTTTTATGTTTTGTTAATTCACTTAGCAAATGTTCACTAATATTTTGGAAATCTCTTCTTATATCTTCTTCAAGGGTCTTTATTCTAGATTCTAATTCAGCAGTTCTGTCTTTTTTGTTTTTTTTAAGATATGTAGAGTAAGATATTGTCCTACCCCTGGTATTCATCAGGAAAGTTTCCAAAAATAAACTATCATCAATCTTGAGCTGTATTTCTCTTGGATCATCATAATTTACTGGATCAGATACTGTGTATTCATCAATAGTTTCTTTCAATGTATTCCTAACTAGGTTTCCATAATCAGGGTTAAGAAGCAGAGAATTATTGAACTTCCAATAACCCCTTCCTCTTTCTTGATTAATAGAGTTGGAAAAACTTAGAGAAATAGTAGAGTGATCTGATTTATAGCCTGGCAAAATATCTGTATCAAAGGTAATGTCACATATATCTTGTGATACAATGAAAAAATCAAGTCTGGCCTGCTGCCTAGGGTTTTTTTTCCACCAGGTATATTTCTTATCATTTCTATTTAATTCTCTCCATATATCATATAGATTATAATATTCAAGACAGTTCAATACCTCATCTCTAGCTTTTGGGTTATTTATGTGTTTATAATTTTCAAGGTCTATTGTTGGGTCCAGTACTAAATTCCAATCCCCTACAATAACAATGGAGTCATTATCAAAATCATAAATATTTTTAAAAAGGTTTACATAAAAAGTGGGGTCATCAGTATTGGGTCCATAAAGGTTTGTAAGTGTTATTCTTTTATCTTCTACTGTTATGTCTGCTATTATATAATTACCGTTTTCATCTATAATTGTTCTATGAATAGTAAAGTCTATATCATTATTAAAAAGTATTGCTACACCTCTTGCATTGGATCTAAAAGGGGCAATTAAACATTGCAAACCCCATTCATTTTTCATAATATCAACTTTTTCAGGAGCAATATGGATGTCCTGTAGGCAGATGATTGAATATTTTTTTCTTGCCATATTCATAACTTCTTTTCTCTTATTTTTGTCAGCCAAACCTCTACAATTTGCGCCTTTAAGTTTGTCAGCAGGATAACAGTTCATTGTGTTCTCTTCATATCTTGCAAAAGTGCCCTTGGATTAAAGGTCCAGCCATTGTGTTGTTGGGGTCACATATTCCAAACGTTATAAATGGTGTTACTTTATCGAGATGTACCGACTGGTACCGAAAACTACCATTTTGATGATAGTCGACTTAGTATATTGACGATATGAAGGTAAAAGTACCGATTTCTGATCGAAAATTGGACAATGCACCGCGTGTGGCGCGCGCCATTGAGTCAAACGTAATTTTGGAATCTTATTTAAAACAGACAAAATAACAAATTTGGGTTGATAATGTTGAATAGGTCATATAACAACTGTGCATGTAAATGGAACGTGCAGTTTCGGTTTCTGCACATGCAAAATTATGTTATTCGATTTTAATTAGTAATTATGATATATTAGGCGATTGGGGAAGAAAATAGCTGAGTGAATTTGTTCGTATTGTAAACAGCACATAATGGTGAGTTGGAGCGTATTAAAGCCAAATACTTTTTCCAGGACACACAATGGATGCACCTTTAAGCGCTGATTGCATTTGGTGCTCTTGGCATTATATCTAAGGTCACAACAAACTTTTCTGCGGTATGTGTACCTACATCCACAGCTGGACAGCTGGGAATCTCAAGAACCATCACTTGATTTTCTACGTATCGATTACCAGTGTTCTGGCAGGAAAGATGCAGGGTCCAATCGAACTTGGTGAATGTGAGTTTATTCTTCAATTTAAAGTGATTATTCGCGGCGGGGACCATGTCATGTCAAATTGCTATTCGTGAATATACACTACGTTTCGGAGTAAATGCTTCATCATGTGTTAGCATATAAACTGAAACGTTGTTAAATCCAACGACTATCATATCAATTTCGTTGACGCTATAAGTTTATTACTGAGTAGTTGTGATTGTAAAACAGGCCTCCATTTCTATAATTGTTTGATGTACTTATAACAAAATATATGAATTTGTTAATGTTATGAGAATTAGAATAAAACATTATGGATACACAACTTCTTCATTACGATGGCACGAAGTTTCTATACAGATTCTTATTTATGCATAAAAAATTATTCTTTTTTCTGATTTTAGGAGTGACACTTAAATATACGAAATGAAAAAACGCGAACCTACCTGCAAGAAATGTTCCCATCTGCAACAACAACAAAAATATACTTGAAATATGAAGAGCCATATTTGCAGTTCGTCCTCAGGCAAGATGTACAGTTATACGCTTTGAACATGCACCTTGTGTATGGATATAGCGCTTTATAAATGCCCATTATTATTATATGAACTCATATCTAAGTTAGAGCACCGTCAAATGCGTTCGTCCAATCATATGATTGTATTGTGGTCACGTGGAGTACAATTGTATCCCGATAGATGTACACTTGTCTGGTTGCGTTCGGGTATCATGCTCATAAACTGGTTCACAGACTTTTATTAAAAACAAACAATGCCAACTGATTATTTTATGTATGTGGATAATACACAATTAAACACTTATTACAATGACAACTGAATTGCTGTGTTCCCTTTCCGAAAGGAAAAGGTCGCTTGGTCTTCTATGTTCAGGAGCTTGAGATTCCTAAAAGAAGAATATAAGCATGTAAATAAAGCAAGTAATGTGAGATCAATTGAAAGTTTTCGGGTGTATTTAATTTATATCTCGAAAGTAAGAGAAACAGTGACACGCATCAACTAATGTTACCATTGTTTGAAAATATAATAGGTTGTTTTATTTTCTGTTTTTCCCCCACGATTTATAAAAAAAAGTATGCAGAAGTTCAGAACGACATAAAAATTAGAAGAAAGTGACATAAAAGTGTCTACCTTTTTGGGGTGTAAGAGGATAGATGCTGCAGGGTCGTCTCGCCGAAACCTTGTATTGTAACTCAGCGTTCGTGCGAAGTCCAGTACGACGTTACATACTAAATCCCTTCTCATAGACAGTTTGAGCACAATTCCGTTGCTACAGTAACCTGAAATAAGTTATATGCAATATAAATATGATGCACATTAGCATATTACCAGCTCTTACATTTATAAATATAGCTTTAAAAAAACCCAGCTTAACATGACGGTAAAAATAGTTGAAATACAAAAACAAAAACTGTTGTTAAAAAAAACAATTTCATGAAAATTAGTATTGATTTTTTTAATTACACATTTTAAAAGGTAAGGAGTAAAAAAGTAAAGTTACCTTTCTGAATGAATAGTGTACTTGTCCTTGGACTGTCCATGATGAAGCCATTGTGTGAACCATTCGGTGTTTATAGGCAATGAAATGTATTAGTGCTCAATCTTTCTGAATAAAAACGTGCTTATCGTGCATGCTCGTGATTCAAGCACGACGCTTATGCTTTAGCACGACTCGAAAGTTTTATATAAAATGTACGCCTCATGCACCTCGGACAATTTAAGAAAGTCAGTGCTCACAGTACCGATGATGAAGTCAATGTCCCTAAAATTTGCATATGAAAATGAGAAATGTCAATGTTTTGCATGTTGTGTTCAATTTTATTGACAATTCATTTGAAATATATTCATTTTAAGACATTTTTTTCACGACCCAAGCATTTGACTGTGCTCTAAGATAGATGGAGAACTCGCAGCAGTACATTATCGGGATATAAATGTACGGGTTTGAGAGGGTTGGGCTCGCCCGATCCTTTCAAACCCGTACATTTATATCCCGATAATGTACTGCTACTCGTCCTCTATTTATTACTAAGGGTATCTCATTTACTTCATGGCGTGTTTAGAATGGTAATTTAAGTATTCAAGAAAAAGTTTGTTCATATAATTTTGCTTTTCAATATTATGTAAAACGCAATTTATTTTGCAGTGTAAGCAAGTGCATCATATCGTATAACGCATTATGATCGTTTCAAAATGTTATGAAATTATAAATTGGGTGTCTCCTTTTAAACTATTAAGTATATGGCCAAAGCACCACAATGGATAAGATTCGTGAAAAAGAAATAAGTAAAAGTTGGTGTAAGAACACATTTAACACGGTCTGAAAATGTTGAAAGGTTTCGTTGACAGTAACTCAAGGTCGCGATGACTAACCACTTCGAACAAGGAAGTTTTACTGTCAAGGATTAAAGGGGCCGTTCTGTCGGCAAAATCCGCCATCTGTTCGTGCATTACGTGAAATGAAAACGCTACAGTGTAACCCCCCCCCCCCCCCCCCCCCCCCCCCCCCTGATATATTCGGTTCATCGGTTCTTTGACACTATAAAGAAAGATTCTCCTTCGAGAAAAAGAGTTAATAAACCAGTAATGGGTTTAACATGATGTGTAACATCTAGGGTTAAAGGTATCTATAAAAACTGAGCTATTGACTCTGTAGCTCATCACATACATATTATTACAAGTATTGCATTATTCAATTTATCAGGTTAGGACTATTAACTGAAGACTAAAGGTAAATACTATGTTAAACAATAAGGCATTACCCAGTCATCAAATATCAAATTAACAATTTTCAATCCACATTTGTCAACACAAAATTTAATTATTACAGACTGTTACATTCTAAGGAAGAAGTAACAAGAATGTGTTTAAAGTTCACCATTCTCCTGATGAATGGGAAAGGAACCAGAAACATTGTGCATACAAAAGATAAGAAATTGAGATTCATTATAATGTGTCTTGAACATATATTTTAAAGGTGTGACCTCTATTGTTTTGTCTTATTGAACTTGTTCATTAGTACCATAATAATCTCTAAAATCACCAACTCCTCACCCCTCCCTGACCAATTGTTAAACCTGAATCTCCAGTCGTCCTGGTATGACCCTTCTTCCCCTATCCCCTTGTGTTAACAAATTGAAATGTGGACTTGTTTGGACAGGGGGTAAAATTGGCGTTGCATCCCTTTCTTTATTTATTAGTATAGGGTTTATATCGCATCGTAGTTATTGGACCTAGGAACTGTTTGTTTTCAGCAATATAAGCTAGTGTAAGAACTGTGGAAAGAATTACACAATTAGAAAACTCATAATAATGTTCTTCAAATGAAGTCAACAGTGCGATCCCGTTAAACTACAGGCTTCAAGACAATCTAATATTACGTTTAGTGTGACGCCATCGACGTTATCGACAATAAAAGAAATATGGAGGAGGATGTTATTTACATTCCAATTTCTAGGCAGACTGTGAATTACAGATTACTCCTACATGGATACATGGCTTGAAGGGCTTCCATATATTCGACTACACCATTGGCGTCACGTCATATTTACTGATGAATCTTATTGCCCGCTTTGTTGTGTAGATAGAAGAGGAGGGCGTAAGGAAGATCGCTTACAAAGTAGAACGACCCATTGAGGGTTCCGTTCACGTATGGGCTAAAATTCACTATAACAACTAAACTGATCTGTTAGTGGTAAATGGAAACGTCAATTGTGCAACATACAGAAACGTAATCAGAACAACGTTGTTTTCACATCTTCGGAAATAATTTCTTGCTGCAAGCTGAGAACGCACCTACTCACAGAGCCCGGATAGTGAAATAATTATTTCACTGACAGGGTGCTGATTGTCTACCATGGCCAGCTTACAGTCCAGATATGAATCCCATTCAATATGCTTGGGACTATGCCGACCGTGTCATTCAATGTATGGATAACCAACATACTACCATGTTTGAATTATCAAACGCTCACGTCAATGCATAGAACAATATGGCTGTTTCTATTGACAGTATGCTAAGGCAGGTTGCTGCCCTAGAACACGCTAGAGTTGTATATCGTTACTTACTACACAAGTTATGAACTTCCATTATCAAACGGTAAATCTGTCATCTCTATCTATACAAATGACAATGTGCAAGCATACCATTACGTAAAAGATTCATTTAACGTTAAATGGCTACATTTCAAGGGTAGGTTAGTTTCTTTGGCTGTACATGTAGCTGGTGTAATAAAGATTATATACATGTACATCAGTAATTGATTGAAACACATTTCCTTGTGATATTTCGGTCTCCGAAATGCAACTGTTAACAGTAACTTTTGAACGGTATTTTTTCAACTTTCCAAATGATCATTGGGGGTGAAAACCATTATTAACAATGGCATAATAATAGCGTAATCATACAATTTGTGCGCTTTGAGCATACTCATGCATGAAAATAGCGCTATAGAAATGGACTATTATAATTAATATTATTATCATAAGAATGGTGGAACTGCTTTCTGATTGGTTTACATAGCCCCATGACCTTTATGATTTACTATTTATGAATCAACACATATTTTTGGTTAAACATTGACTATTTTCTGAAAAAACAACCCGTTCTATACTATAATTAGTTCACTCCTTCTCTTAAAACGTGGTGAATCATATACTCACGTGCAAAAGGAGTATAAAATGAAATATTGATGTCGGAGAAAGTAGATTGTGAATATAAGTGATAGAGACATGTTTGTTAAAGATGAACATGTCCTCACAATTTCATACATCAGAGAATGATACTTTTATTTCTATAAAAGTTCACATATACCACGGGTGCTAAAATCGTTTTTTCAATATTATTTTTGGCCATAATGTTTTGTAATTAAGTTTTTACATTTTAAAAAGTAGAAATGTGATAAACAAAAGATGTCGTCGACGTAAATAACCTTCTTGGGTTTAAATTTGTTGACGCATCATTGCTGTAGGACGTCCTCGAGAAAATAAAAAATCGCTTTTTGACGGTTCTATCTCGTCTAGTTAAGGAGATTCTCCAATTTCTTAAAACGTGTTTCTCAAAAATGTGAACAGGTAATGTTTTCAAAATTCATATTTAGTATTGTTTGGTTCTGAAGACATGATGTAATGCTGCTTCAGTCGTATTTATCGCTCTTGGAATTAAAACGCTTGTATTTTATATGGGGGCGTTTCTTTTGCACATGATGTCTATGGCTTCTTGGGACATTATTCGACTCAACACGGGGAACATTATCGGGACTTTTAATATTAAGGTAGTGAAAAATATTCCTTAAAGATAATAAAATCTCTCTGTTTGTATCGATGTTAATTCGTTTATTAACATAGACAATGCTTTCAAGTAGTAAAACAGAAAAGATTATTTCGAAGCGTCACTTACCTTTCAAGATATCGGCGTTCAAAGTGAGTAAACTTGGCCTGCTAATTATCTCATTCTTGAAACAGTTTTCCGCGGCTCCTCAGTGTAGCATAACCTTCGTTAGCGATGTGACGTCATACACAGGAGTTTCTACACTGAAATCCTTAGGCGATTTGGCGATTTTCGTCGATGATTCGTTTAGAACATAATAACAACTTTTGACATTGCACATTTGTCGATAGAATGTGTATTTGTGCGTCTGTAGAGAGTAATTTCGGAGTTTTTGAAGCATTTTCCGATTTTCAATCGCTGGTTTTAGATTTGTTCTTTTCCCAATCGAGCGGAGCGTTAGGTTATTTTACAGGCTACAATATGTTTTGAAATGAACAACTGACAATTAAAAAATAAAAACAATCATGCAATTTTCAATTATAAACGTCATTATTATTTAATTTGGGGTTGTACTTGATTTTGTGTTTCAAGAGGCCTGTATAGTTTGAGGTCTACTGAGTCAATATTTCTCATGGTGATTTTTATTGATAATAGAATAATTGCATTATAACTTAGATAATCATACAATTTTCAACATTGTTCCCGGTTTACAGATTTTAGAGAGTCTTGTTCATTTACAATTACTTACATTCAGGCAGTTATTTATTCAGTGTAATACCACTGTATAGAAATGTGACGGGGTAAAAATCTCAAAAGATTTTAAAGTCTACAATGATAGGTGCTCGGAAAAAAAGTAACAGAAAAAAGGTTTTTTAGTGTTTTTATTTAACAAGTTTAACAAAATATCATATGATATACAAGCACATTTTCACATTAACACAATATCATATTTGAAAGTGTAGATCATTTATTAGTGATTATAAGTGATTTTATTCAATCTTTAAGACATGTTGCGAGTCTATGCAACAGTCCAGTAAGAGTTTATCATATAATATATAATATACATATAATACATATAATATTTTTACCAATCCCTGTCTTCTGAAATGAATATTTTTAAACCACCAGAAATTTTGTTTGTTGTTATAGGTAATTAGTTTATTCAGTTAAGCTGAGGAGGTAGAAGATAAACCTGTTTAAATTATGTTATTACAGATAACAAGTATATTTTACTATGTTAATTTATCCTTAATAGTAGTATCAGAGTTGTTTTCATAATCGTCTTCATTGACAAGATTATCAACATTGATTCAAGTCAATGCCGTACTCTTGTTGTTTCCTTATAGAGACTGTTAATGTTTTCCGGTTACTTTTTTCCGTTACTTTTTTCCTGTTACTTTATTTCCTTCATTCCAATGATATATCTATGATTAGGAACCATGATTAATTTTTAATCGAAATGAAAAGTATATGGAATAATGGAACAGATAGACGTGAGACATAGAAACGAGACGTGTATCCCGATCATGTGTTCTTCATACAAATCTTTGTTATCGCTTGACTAACGTCGTTCAAAGCGAGATTTCATTGCTAGAATCAGAGTCTGACATAACGGAAATGGTCAGTGATGGACATACAGGTAGTAACGCTATAGAACTGACACTTCAAAATGACACAAAGAAAAGACAATGGCGGTAGATTTACGCTGAAACATCGGAGAGTAAACAATCTAAATACATGTGTACAACAACCAAAGTTAATTAACGACTGAACAGAATATGCCGTCGCATCCGACATTGTTTCTAATAGCTTTGATCACGTTAAGGCTGTTTTGACAAGTGAAATCAGTGAATAATACGTGACGGCTATACGAGTGTATAATGTAAACAATAACATAAGCCAGATACTCGTTAGGGCATGACTCCTGAGTAACACGTCACACCTCTGCAAGCAGCTGATTGGCTAATGAAACGTTTGGCGGCTGTGTTAAAGGGACACTGCGTCGAGGATAAAAATGAGATCACTTTTATCTGATTATGCTGGTTAACGAGTCTGCTAACGAGTTACGCTTCGCATCACTGTCTACATGCAGTAGTGTTTATAACTAATTACTTCAATTTCTGAAATTGGGGATCTGTGACTCGGTACCAGACCAGTTAAACAGCAAAAGTAGATAAGTCTGATCACACGTTAAACAGCAAAAGTAGATAAGTCTGATCTCATATTTATCCTCGACGCGGTGTCTCTTAAATGAAGTATTTTTTAAAAAACGTTGTTTCTACTATTTTGGGGTGGATTTGTAATCCAATACTTTTGTGTCATTATTCTGTACCGTTGTCAGAATCATTTCCGCGAAACCTACCCCACTGAGGTTAGAGTTGCTTTAAATTTCAGTGTGTCTATGAACATGACCTAATGTGAAGTGAACTTGGCACCGTTTTGCTATTATTTCCTTATAAACCTTTTTTCTATTCCTTGTGTGCTGTCTGGTCAAATATTTCTTTTTCCTTTGTATCAACATCCTTGTTTTCGGCAATGCGACAAGGAACATTATGCTGTCAACAACACGTACATGTAAACACGCAAATCACTAATAGTATAAATGTTTGGAGAGACTTAGAATCACTCCTAAATCGTCGAAATGGTTTCTCGGCCGACAACGTTGACCTCCTTGCTAGTGAAACTGGGTGGACTTTTGACACTTTTAGGTACCGCCTCTGCTGGTAAGAAACATCATTTTATTTTTGAAAATAAATAATTTCTCTTAACAATTCACATCTTCAAGGTGATGGATTGAATTACTTGAAAATTTTGTATCTAGTTCACATATACAAAAGAACAAAAGAAAGTACACACCTCAGTTAGTGTGATCATATGTATGATTTTCAATTACAAATAACTCAAGTTTTCGACATCGTAAATTGCAGGCATTTAGTCATCAGTCAAGGAATACTTTTTTTCTTCTTTTTTTTAATTTCTTTGAAAACATTATATTTTGAGTTTATAAATTTATCAAAAAATAATTTGGATAAAACACAACTGTTCATCGACATATAAAGCATCTTTTTTGTGAAAATCATTAAATGTGCATCGTTCTGCACACATTTACTACATTTTAAACATTTTTTGATTGGAATACAAAAGGGGATCACCATGTTTTGAGTAAAATTGTGTAAAAACGGTTCCTTTCTTCAAGTAACACTTTTAAACACAACGAAGCATCAATCATAACTGATGTCATTATTCCAAAAACAAAAGAATTTTGGAAAGATTTTTTGCATGCATGGGGGCATTTATAAATGAGTGTAAATGGCTCAGTAAAGCCACGGAAATCGTTTTTGTCATTCAAAATAATAAATTGTGTTCACAATAAAATGGCCACCATGCACTTTTTGCGTTATACGCAACACCATTATTACTACTACTACGGACTATTGGTTTCTGTAATAGGATGTTTTACCATCTAAAGTAAATATAAATGACATAACCTATCATTATAAATGAGAAATTTGAAAAAATAAAATTTGAAAAAAACGTGCTACAGCGCCTTTAAACCTGTTTAAATCCAAGTTGAAAACACACCTGTATCAGCAAGCATTCTGTGATGAGTGAATGAAATTGACTTGTGCGGTTAGAGCATGAACTATTCATGGATTCATGCGCGATATAAATGAACTATTATTATTATTATTATTATTATTATTATTATATTATTATTATTATTTTCGCGTTGATGCGATGCTTCAAATACATGCCAAATTACATGATATTTGCACTGATACACAATTAGGTACACAAACTGTCGGTATTCAGCTGTACAGGTCATGTGAAAGTATTTGAATTTAAAATACATCTAGATTTATATAGAAAAAATAAAATGTTTGAAGAAATCACGATGATTTTATCATATTCACAAGCATGCTTTTGACCATTAGATATCTCATCAGGGTGAATGACAATGAGTCGGTTGATACGTCATTAAGTGTCATTATGACGTCACAATGCATTGCATAGATACATTCTTAAATACAATACATCGAAATCGATTTTCATTAAACTGAGAATGAAATTACACTTTTGAATTGAGGCTTGGCTTATATTCATATTTAATATATATATATTGCTTAGTACCTATCGCTATTTTACCATTTTTATGTCAAAGAGAGATGCAATCAGATGTGCATGATAATCAAAGAAGATAAGTTTTGTAACCTTGATTCTTTTAAAAGTGAAAACATGTTTTCTTCTTGGATAATTAACAATATCATTTGGACATGTGATGTTCGCATAATTTTGGAGAATGTGTAAAACCTTGAGTTCCGCGATTCGTTCAATAATTTGGAAAATTTGAAGATACCATTTAACAATATTTTCGTGACTCACCAACCTTTGTTTACCAAGAGGACCCTCAGCTGATAATTATTCTCGCTGACTTTGGACTTGAGGGCCAGGTGGGAGACATCTACAAACTCAACCTTCACGACATGAACATCTCCCGGATCCCTGTCAGCGTGGTAAAGCCCAGAGCCTTGGATTATGATCACACAGACGGGTTGATCTACTTCACTGATTTATACACCAAGCAAATCAGAAGAGTTGACATCACTGTTGGAAACGATGCTGAAGTGGCGAAATTTGATTCAAGTAACTATTTTTTATATCCTCAAAGATATGAATTTGCCGCAGAGACGGTATTTCGTTATTCAATTTAAAGACGCTGCAGCACTAGTTTTCATTTTATTTATATATTTATATATATATATATATATATATATATATATATAAATAAAAATGAGTCGTTTCTCACGTGATGTAAGGTTATATATAGAAAAGAGTAAACATCAGATGGGTTTGACTGGATCAATCTTCTTTAATACGATGAGCTCATTTCGACCAGTATATCGGTCTTTTCAAGTATGATACTTGAAACGACCGATATACTGGTCGAAATGAGCTCATCGTATTAAAGAAGATTGATCCAGTCAAACCCATCTGATGTTTACTCTTTTCTATATATATATATATATATATATATATATATATATATATATATATATATTAATATATTAATGTAAACACCTAAACATGATAGCTCGTTTGACAATGGACTGGTATTGCTTAACCGAAACATGTTCATTTGTTTTAGAACTCTTTTTTTATTGATTGATGAGTATTATTTAGACAATAGTTAAACGTAGTTACCTTTTTGTGAGAGCACTTTATTTCAGTAAGGATGACGTGCTACGGCGCTTTTAATAGAGTCTCATGCAAATAGTTTTTGGGTATTTGAAAAGTTCAGTCTTAAACTTCAAGTTCAAAAACAATCAATACACTGTTAAAATATTGAAAGCGTCTAATTACACTGTTAAATGTTGAAATTTTCTAATTAATTACACTGTTTAATGTTGAAAGCTTCCAATTAATTACACTGTTAAATATTGAAAGCTTCTAACTAATTACACTGTTAAATGTTGAAATTTTCTTATTAATTACACTGTTTAATGTTGAAAGCTTCCAATTAATTACACTGTTAAATATTGAAAGCTTCTAACTAAATACACTGTTAAATGTTGAAAGCTTCTAATTAATTACGCTTTTAAATGTTGAAAGTGTCTAATTAATTACGCTGTTAAATGTTGAAAGCTTCCAATTAATTACACTGTTAAATGTTGAAAGCTTCCAATTAAAACACTGTCAATTGCTGCCAGATTCTAGCCCTGAAGGTTTAACCATGGATACCAACACTCGTCAAGTGTTCTACACAGACAACGGCAACAACCTGATAGGGAGAGTGGAGATGGACAACTTCAACCATAGAGTCATTGTCAACACTCGGCTGGACCGACCTAGAGGAATTGTTGCTGATACTAAGAACAAGTAAAAACCTGTTACAGTATTATTTCTTGTAAACCTTGATGAATTACTTCTTCCAATATTTAACGAGCTTCGTCGCTTAAGTGTATATCCCGAGTGAAATAATTTTTCCTTTTCTCGAGCCTTAGGAAAGGACACTATAACCTCGAGTTATTTGACTATATACAAGCAGTTGGGTTTATATCTTTAAGTAACTTTTTGCAATCAGTTTCGTGGGCAATCTTTGGAATGCTTGAGGGATACCCCTGTGGCTACTGAGATTAATTATTTTTCTTGAGCAATTTTGAACAATCCTAGATCTTTGGTTTGCTTTTGTGAAAAGTTAATGTTTAAATGCTTGTTATTGTTAATGCGTTATTCCCCTGGTATAAGTAATATTTAGTGAGCATTTGTATGTTTTCATAACTTTTGGGTTCCACACAGATTGTAACGAATATACACATGGCTTGTGGCGTTTTCGTTAGTATTTATTGTCAAATTATTGAGCTCATGCAGTATTGCCAATCATCTTGTCATCTTTGTAATATGAATCTTTGTCAAATCATGATTGTGGTATTTTCATAGTGTACATCATGCAATTAACGCAATCATCTTGGTCATTATAGAAATTAAGGAAATTAAGTGGAGCATAAGATAAATTCTGTCGCCGTTTGAAAATCTTGATAGAATAAACCATCATTTATTAATGAATAAAGAAGTCTTGGAAAACGCCGCAATAAAGAAATGACCTGAAAATGTCACCCAAATCGAATGGTCTTTGTATATTTCCCAAATGAAGACCGGTACCAAATCTGAAGACTATAGGACCAGCATTCATGAAATATCAGGCAAACAACTTTTTAAAAACTGGTCAAAGTATCTGAGTGACCTTGACAATGAGATCAAGGTCACCCAAGTTAACTGGTGTCTTGGTACTCCTCCCCTGAAGTCAGACACCAAAGACTCTGGGTGCAAAGGTTCTTGAGATATTTGCTAACAACATTTTATAAATTGTTATTTATAAGTCTCGTAGTAGCTTTTAAAATGAGGTCAAGGTCACCCAAGTTGACTGGTTGAACTGCTTATTATCCAAATAAAGACTGGTACCAAATTTGAAGACTCTAGGTGCAGTGGTTCATGAGATATCGAGCTATCAACAATTAATCCCAAAATGGTTAAAGTCTAGCAGTGACCTTGAACATGAGGTCAAGGTTACCCCAAAAGACTGGTACACCTTTAATTTTAAGACTATAGATGCATCGGTTTATGGGATATCGCGTTAACAAGAAACGGGACGTACTGACCTGAATATCATATCCCCCGCTCCGCGTTTTATGGCCCCAACCCACCGTACATGCAAAATGGACAAAAATTGGGAAACCGTACGGGGTGAGTACATGCTTCATTGCTTGGCCTACCTGTAATAACAACTGCCAGTGTTCAGGGACTTAACCGTAAACCGGTACGGAAAGGGGAAACGCTGTAGCATTTTCATTGCTTGTAGAACTTTCTCCGAGTCCGGACTACGTATTCAACCCTGTAAGGATGACACACGTGCCCTCTTCCGCCAATGAGCGCACAACATACTGACTCACGAGTTTTTCCTACGGTCTCTTGCTCTACGGACGTCACACTTACTGTCTGGGTGCTGCGTACGTTATAAGTGCGTGGTCCGTGGTAACTCGGCACTTCTCCAGCTCAACTGTCAAATGAGCATGCCGAACTCACGCGAGCCGTACTGGGTAAGCACGTGCTCCGTACTTTGTGCTGAGTATGTAAACGTCGAGGGCAAAATCTTACGGTCATCGTACTTGCACGCACAGTAAATATATCGTACATCATGTACATCCTGTACGTTTCCGTGGCTAATTGGGATTCTAAATTGTAATTTTGGTGACCGTGTGACCCCAAATATGGGTAACAGGGGTCATGACCTAAAAACATATTGTCATCTTCTTCTACAGTACAGACTGTACAAAAAGCTCGAGAAAGCTGTAATGTTGTATATAGACTACTGAGGCGATGGGGATTCTAAATTGTAGATTCGGTGACCCTGTGACCCCAAATATGGATCATAGGGATCATGACCTAAAAACATATTTTCATATTTTTATCGAGTACAGAAAGCTGAAATGTTATGTATAGAACCCTTGGCCAATGGAGATTCTAAATTGTAAATTTGGTGACCCTGTGACGCCAACTGTTGGTCAAAGGGGTCACAACCTTAAAACCTGTTTTCATCTTCTTCTACAGTACCAACAGGTCTATAAAGCTGAGATGTTATGTATAGACTCATTAGCAATGGGGATTATAAATTGTAGATTTGGTGACACTGTCATCCCAAATATGGGTCACAGGGGCCAAAAATGATATATTTTGGAACAGATTTTAGTTTATTTTTTAAAACTAGATATCCCGATGAGCTACAGAGCCAATGGCTCTCTTTGTTGGTTGTTGTTATTATGGAAACGAACTTTTTCATTTCGTTTCCAGAAACAGAACTGGAGACCGAACTTAATGTGTTCACTCGTTATTTGAATACATCATAAGAATTAAAAGAAATGGTAAACGTTCTTACCCTTGCTTTTTGTAGAAACTTGGGCAATGGCCGTTTTTGGTGGGCGTTTTGTCTTAAATGTTTTTACTCTAAAATGATGAAATATTTTTATAATATATTTTCTAATATATCTTTTTCGGACTGATTAAAATTATGTTTGTTTATTTTTCAGAAATCTTTATTGGGTTGACTATGGCAGTAATGCAAAGATAGAGACAAGTGACTATGACGGTGGGCAGAGATCAACTCTAATCTATTCTGGCCTATCTCTTCCCATTGAGATAACCATAGATGATCAAGGTAATAAGAAATATATGGCATTTCTAAAACAGACAACAACAAAATTACATTTACTAGCATAAAACAGTGAAATGTGGTTATTCGCGAGAGTTCGTAAAAAAATCGGACAATTCGTAAACGCATCTTAAACAATCTCGTCGTCGCCGCTAGAGTTTGAACGGTGATTTGTCTAAAACTGAAATTATGTATGCCTTTTCTATGTGGTTGTCTCATCTTCATATACAAGTTTGTAAGACTGATGATTAAATGAAACAATGGCTGATGTAAATAGACTGATCCAGGGATTTTGAACAACAATATCATATGCAAATGTTTTCAAAATTAATAACGAAATTGAACTCCCTGAGCCAAACCCGGCATCCCGGTGTAAGGTCCCAGATTATACCCCCTTCAAAGTATATCCAGGTAGATGTTGATAGCTACGAGATTATACACCCTGGGTAGATTTTGGTAACAGGAGGTAGATTCTTGGAGTTCCTCTTACTCCGGTATACTTTGAAGGGGAGGTTTATTTTCAGACTTACACCGGTATTTTGTTCACGAACGTGTGTATCTACGTGCAAATATAATGTAAATTGGCTTTCATTGTGACGCCATTTAAAAAGGTAAAGGTTAGATGGCTGTTGCTAATTGTTGAATAAGTGATTATTCCTATCAATCAGTCTGTTAATATCTGCTATGTCTACTCCGATGACATGAAGGCCATGACAGGCGGTCAGTTTAAAATCGTCGATTGCTCTTGCACAATCGATCGGGTACTGTCGTCTTGCAACAATAAAATGTTGCCATATGTATAGGATAAAACATGTCAAAGGGTGTTTATGAGATTTAAAACCCGCAACCCAAGGGATAAACACGCGTTTGGCATGTTTTATCAAGCTTACAAACCGACCCTGTGGTTAAATTTTATGTTTAATCTATTCTTTACGAAAAATTAAAGGAGTCGTCCGTAAAATATCCCCTTTTGGTGAAAGGCAGTAGGGTTTCAAGGAAACTTAGGAAACAACCTCATCAGCCTAGTCCCTGTAGCACAGTGTGGTATCATCACTGCGCTTGGTGTGACGGAGTATGGAAATTTGGGGTTCGAGACGGGTTAATACAAAAAACATTTGGAGATTGATGTTTAAATTAACAGTTGTTTTCCAATAGAGTTAGACATAACATACACTAACTTTCATCTTAAACTTAACATCTCAGTTTAAAATACAGATTTTTGAAGGGTGGCATTATTAAGATAATTGTCCTGGGTAGAGGGAAATTACGTTAGAAACCCGGGGGTTATCGGGATAATACATCCACATAGGAATTATTGAGTATAATGTTATAGGCAATTTAGTGGTGTGACGTCACTGGAGGTTTGTAAATCTGGCAAGCATAGGGAATCAACGTTTGCTAGTAAACTTGGCGATAGTTTTTTTATTTACATTTCCTTTTAGTAATTGGTGTCCCTGGTTGGGAACTTGGTTACAGTGAGGGTGGAGTATTTGTGATATGTAACAGAGTTTTTGTCATTTGTCACAGAATCTTAGCATTATATTAAAGAAAATTTGTATAGAGATGTGTTTTGACATGACGAAATGGTAATTAAAGCTTTAGTTGCTGATATATTAGCCTATAACTTTTCACATCAACACATGATGTTTTCTTAAACAATTGCATATACTTCAAGACCCATTTAACACTTTTTGAATTCAGTTGTTTTTTCCGGGAGAACTTCCATAGCCTACGAAAGGAACTAGGGTCTTACAATTCCTATTGAGAAGGCCTTATACTAGATAATTCTCCGCTGAGAGGGCCTTGAACAGAATAATAACCTTCCAAGAGGGTAGTATCCAGGCCCTCCAAGTACAATTCTTTCAACCCAAGAAATTCTGATTCCCATTTAGTAAGATAATCAATCCACAAAATTGCCAAGTTTAAAATTTTCATAACAGATTATGCGGGATTCGAAACCGCAACCCTTCGCTTTGTAGCCCATATATTCTGCTGTCAGAGAACTTCCATGATATTTTATGTTCGCTTTATTTTACTTGTATCACCTGCAGTAAAACATTTAAACGTTTGTTTGTTTTTGTTTGTTTTCGGTATTTAAAATAGATAAGAGGGGAGGGGGTCATCTCAAACGTTATTATGTTTTTTTTTTAAAGTGTGAAAAGCAATAACCCAAGGGCCTGTGAATGGCACATCTTAATGCTATTTTTGAAACAGAATGTAACGTTTTCTCGATTAATGTTTTTCCTCGAAATATGCTATTCGATTTCGTGAAAGTAATTGATCATAAACATGGTGATAATTTAAGAAGACCAAATCAGAGAAAAAAAACGAAAATACTTTATTTGTGTAATTTACATTAGACATATTCGAAGGACATAAGCTAATTAGTCAAATGCTGATATCTTTGAAGTCACACGGTCGCCGTAGCCGATGAAAGATGAGTTTCCATTGGTAAAGAAGCAGGGATACAGTATGAGGTACCACTTTTCCCCATTAAGGAATTTTGCTGGAACCGAGATAAATGGAAACATAGAAACATCTAAATCCGATTCATTGATCTGATTAGACGAATCAAGCGAAGGGATTTCCTTTTTGTGATTTTGAATAATCTGTGAATTTTTCCGTTACATCAATTTGGTAATCACAAACTTTCTGTGACCTTTGAAAATGTATAAGTTTTATAACGCTGGTAATATGGCGAATGTTTTATGATAAAAGAACATGTGAACATTAATCGGAACATTGTGTTTTATTTATATGGTTCTATGTGTACTCATTACTTACAATAAATTGATAATTTATGAACTTATAATGAACGTCGTGACAATTGCTGGTATATTCCATCATTATCATTAGCGTTATGGTATGCATATATCGATCTGTTCCCTAGCGGGGAAAGGGGGAACCTCATACTGCATCTCTGTTTCTTAACCTGTGAAAACTCATCTTTGTTGACCGAGTGACAAAATCAAAAAGCATATTTCGAGGAAAACACATTAAACTAGAAAACGTTTATCTTATGTTTATGTTAGCATCATGACGTGTCATTGGCAAATGTCACCTTTATGACGGCGTTGCTGATTGCACAACTAGATTCAAATGCAACCAATCAGTATTCTCCTTTTATGTCGGGGAACCCAGCCCTAGTAGAATATATGTTAGGATCGGAAATCTGAAGGGAGTAATCTCTATGGAAAGAGAATTATACCAATCTGTAAATCCGTCTCGAACCCGAAACCGTACAGCTGCATTCCAAATTCAGCGACCATACCACTGTACCAAGGTGCCTGAACTGATCTGGGTGGGCGTTGTCGGTTTTATTTAACTTCAGGTTATATTGCGATATTTTATGGACGACTATTTTGCTTTTTTGCGTAATCAATTAATTTGACTTAATTTGTAATTGATAATCAGCTTATAAGTTGGATAATACATTACCTGTGGTCATTACAGAAAAGTAAGCGTTCCTCCCTTGAGAATTGTACGCATTTCCCGCGGGCATCGGCTTTACTTTTCAAAAATGCCCGTGTGTCATGTTTATCCTACACATATAAAATACAAAATCACTTTCGCAACATGTAAATGACCTCATACGGGATCTTGTCGAATTATTTACATCTTCCGACGCAAGGCATACATTTTGTAACTAGCGCCAGTCTCCAACTGGCTAAATTTAGCCAGTTGGAGACTGGCGCTAGTTATGCCTTGCGTGGGAAGATGAGTTATTTAGGGTAAACGTTTTATGTTAGCAGGGCGACTGTATTGGACCGAGTATCGTGGAGCTATTGGTTCCGTCGGTGTGAATGGACGTGATCGGAAGAACATTGACCTTGTTGAAGGTCGCACTCCAAGTCATATAAGCATATTCAACGGTTTCATGTACTTCGTAGACTTTCATAAGAGGTAAATGTCAATATATATTATAGACATTATTGTTCTTCTTTTAAGTATAATTAGTCACAGTCTGAAAAAGGTTTATTATTATCCAATAGTAGTTTGTTTGTGCATTAGCATTATTAGTGAACACAGTTGAGTTTAATCCAAAATCAATCTTAATGTAGTTGAGCATTACCCAAAAGTAATCTGAACAGTCTGAACGTAGTTGAGTGTAATCTATTAACAGTATGAAAATAGTTGAGCGTAATCTATTAGTTGCCTTACACAGTTGAGCGTGATCCAAAACTAGTTTGAACATTGGTTGAGTGTAATCCAAAACTAGTCAGAACACAGTTGAGTGTAATCTATTAGTAGCCCGAACGTAGTTGAGTGTATGTAATCTAATAATAGTCCGAACATAGTTGAGTGCAATCTATTAGTAGCCCGAACAAAGTTGAGTGTATGTAATCTATTAGTAGTCCGAACATAGTTGAGTGTAATATATTAGTAGCCCGGACATAGTTGAGTGTAATCTATTAGTAGCTCGGATATAGTTGAGTATAATCTAACAACATCCAGAACACAGTTGAGTGCAATCTAACGACGCAGTAGAGCGTTATCTATTAGTAGTCTGAACATAGTTGACAGCACAATTACCCGAAAGTTGTATTGCTATATTGTAGGCATCTGTCTGCTGTTCCCCTGAATCATAAACAAGCTGCTATGCTAACATCGGACTATTTCAAGCGACCACAAGGTTTACATGCATTTTCGCCCAACTTTGAGGTCAAAGGTATGTAATGTAATGTATGTATGTAATGTTAAACCAAAAAATGGAGGCTATGAGTTGGCACATTGAATAGCGCTTTGGGCTTTGGAACAAGGGGTCTGTGGTCGAATCCCGGCAGGGCCACTTGATTTTCCGAAGAGAGAAGGGTGTTTTACTTTTTGTGACATTATTTTTTAAATACATTTCATCGACTTATTTCAGCAAAAAAAACGTGCGACTGCCCCTTTAATGGTCTGTTTCCATTGTTTTAACTACTGGTAGGAGTGGAAGTCACTAAGTTCATAGACGTGAGTATTGATAGACCCATGAAGACATCGTCGTTGACCTTATTATTGAGATAGGCCACTTGACGTCAGTTTACAGACATACACTACCCTTCCCGATCATTTACAGCTTGTTGAACACAGGTACCCTCCTGTAATCATGGTAAGTTCTATAACTGAGCGACGCCAGGAAAGAAGGGGTGAATGCGACCGAAATACATAAACGTATGACCAATGTGTATGGGAAAGAAGTCCCACAATTTTCTACTGTTGCTAAATGGTCAGCTGAATTCAAGCGGGGTCGCAGCTCCTTGGACGATGACCCATGGTCAGGAAGGGCTGTCGAGGCCATTACCGATGATATGGTTGCACGAGTCCAGGGCTTAATCATATCAGATATAATATTAGAATAAAGGTGGACGAGATATCTTCAGAGAGTGGCATGTCTCATGGAAGTGTTTGCGTCATAATTCATGAGCACTTGCACATGGCCAAGGTGTCTGCAAGATGGGTGCCACTAAACTTAAAACACAAGATCGACACAAGCTAGAGAGTATAATCCAGTCGTGAGCTCATGGACATCTACAATGCTGATCCCGATAACGTTCATGCCCGTCTGGTTACAGGGTGATGGAACGTGGATTCATCACTGGGAATCTGGCGCCAAGCAAGAATTCATGCAATGAAAGTATTAAGCATCCAATAAGTTCAGAACTCAGCCTTCTGCTGGCAATATCATGGCGATTCATGGGGCGCGATACTTACTATGATAACAGGAGCCTACTATGATGACTTGGTGAAGCAATTGCGAGCGGCGAACAAGAAGATGAGGCGCGGCATGTTGACTGCTGGAGTTAAGTTTCTTCATGACAACGCTCCAGTGCATAAGAGTCGTATCGCACAAGCTGCACTTCAACTAGGTGGTTTTGAACAACTTAACCACCCCCTTACAATCCAGATGTGACCTCAAGCGATTTATATATGTTTTGCAATTTGAAATCAAACTTGCTTGGTACATGGCAATGATGAACTCAAGGCAGCTACAGAGGCGTGGCTGAAGGGGCAGTCAGAAGACTTCTATCAAAGAATAATGGGCAAAGTCCATAAAGGTCCAGGGAGATTATATTGAAAAATAAAATCAGTATCACAACCATTCATTTGGCTTCTGTTTTATCTCCACTTCTTATTGACTTCTCCTCGTATATTATTGTTAATGGGCTATTGAGTTATTAAGAATTATCTCTATAAATAGTTTAAACTATTGTCGCATGCCATAACATCAGGTGGTACTATCCGAAGTTATGTTAAAACTTTCCGGACCTGACGAGTTGATATAACTAAAGCCGTTACTTGTCCGTTAATGTAAAGTCTAAAATCGAATAAAATACTTTGTTTTCGATATATCGGTTTGCTGATGTTGAATTTTTACAGATAATTATTTATAATTCAGGCCTTCATTACATTTGAATCGGACCACTGTCTGAATCTCGCAGGTTTACGGCTTACTAATAAGCGCCCTGGCTCCTGGGGTATATATATTAATTGGCAGTCTGATTGAAAATCTACCTTGTTCCGGGGAATACAATTTGCAAAATAATAAATCTACCGGGATACAAACAGGTTCTGTAGATTCCTCTCCACAAGCTTAAGGTCTGAGAACACCCCGTATGGGCGTGTTTATTGCAGACACAACCCGGTCTCAAAGCTGACCAATCACATCATTGTTTTAACGGTCGCCGTTTTGAAAACATTCGGAATCATTCGGTAACAACTTTCTCGTGTTACGGAAACAGACGAAAGTATGGCCGCTGGGAGTTATTTGCCCCTAGCTTCTCACACCGAAACCTTTTGTGGGACGTTCTGTGATTGGCTACCTGTAAGGCGTCCGCACATGTGAGTCTACGCGCTGTTATCAGACGGTTTGGCGAGAGAACCGTCGAACGATATGAGTTCGTATCCCGGTATATGCACTATTTTGCAACTTTTATTCCTCGATAAACGGTCAATTACACTCAGACTGTATAATTGGTTTCAGCTCTATGCCCCACTGGACACTATGGAGGAGACTGTCACTGGTGCGGAGCTTGTCTACACGCCAGTTTATGTGAGAAAACCACCGGTGTTTGCTTAGGAGGGTGTCAACCTGACTACACAACAGAACAATGCACTGAAAGTAAATATGCCTTTCTAGACATGTTTACAAGAGTGTTATCTTTGACCGTATTTATTTTGAATCGAAGGGGTTACAGGTACCGTTTTTATACCTAGATAATGCCACCGTATAATGCATGTAAATTATATGAGCTTGATAAGTAAATATACATATACATCAAATTATATACATATAACATCAAATGTTTTACTCTTATATATACCTCTTATATTATCTCATATGTATGTGTATATATATAATTTCCATCACTTCCAGCAGTCGTGGATTATGGTAATTCACTATGGTATACACTATACACTGACGGGCAAAAGAAAGTATATGGCTCAGTTGTATTCATCATATGTAAAATTTTCAAAGTCAAATATCTCGAGTTTTCGACGTCATATTCAGAAACTGACTAGTTTTGGAAATTAGTCCAAAACATTAAATCAGTCAAAGAATATAGCTCTACGCAGTTTAAAAATAAATAATTCAAATTAAAAATTCAAACTTTTAAATTCACCAAAATTAATTATATAAGTTGGATAAACACAACTGTTCATCGACATATAACACATACTCTATATGGAAATCAATAAATGTGCCTCGTCCTGCACACATTTACAACACTTTAAACATGGTAGGGTCAGGTTGATGTAAATTTCATTTCTTACCCCTGTCTACTTTAAATAATGAAATTTAGTTAAAAAAACAGCCACCAATTAAGTCAGTCAAACTACTGCCGAAAGGTGTTATTGTATCGTGCCATAATCAAATGCATCTCATTCCTTTAAAATATTGAATTAATAGAAAACAAGTGAGTGTTATACTTTCTTTTGCCCGTCAGTTTATATCTTATATCTTCCACCAGAACAGTTTTCCAAGTGACAGCTTAGAGGGATGGTTCTACTTTCTGATAGGTTGATTTGTGAACGATGTAGATTCATTCTTTCATTTATACGTATTTCTGTCTTGTTCTTCTGTCATTGTACCTATAGCACATGATGACATTTTTGGAATGACAGTTCATGTTTTCAAGAAACTATTATTATTTAACTTTGAACTCGGCGCCCTCTATGATGTTTCTATTATATATTATAATCTATCGTGCAATTGGTAATGTATAGCCGCTGTATTAAGTGTAAATAATGAGATAATATGTGTAACATGCTGGTACCATTATGAGGTAATGGAGCACGTGTCACCCGATAGGTCCAGTGTTAATGAAGGGTGGTTCACGTACATTAACGAACCTTTGTACAGTTGTTCACCAAGTTCTTACCATCGTGGCCCCTGTGCAGTTTTCTGGGATTTAAATTTGTTTTCGTTCCTTTTTCGGAAATTCAACGTTGTAGTTTGATAGTGTTCAATGGCAACAAGTTGGTTTTTTTTAATTTAAAATTGTAAATATACCACCTTTTAAAAATTTTCGTATTTTCTCCATCTGCTTTTCAAACATTCTGATTAAATATATGTCTCAAAGGAAATGAATGTATTTCTTAGTACTTGATGTTTTACAGGAGAGCCAGAACAGAACGAGGGTCGTGAGTTTGGTAATGTGTTTGTTAAGCATTATATTTTGAAAGTATTAATTTTTAAATCATTGAGAAGATTTCCCATTTTGCCTACAGTTCTATATGATACGGACCTACTCTTCCTCTACAGAGATAACCAATATAAATGTATGTATATGTATATCAACGAAATATTGTTCAGTTGTTAAACTTGCTGTAACCATCGTGCGTGAATCCTGTACAGTTTTCTTGGGCTTCAAATTTTCAGTTCTTATGTACGGAAATGTTATGTTGTAGACTTAGTTTTACAGTCTTCGATGGCAACAAGTTTTCTAAAAAAAAAACAATGACATTTTGGTTAAATAATTTTAGCAAGCTGGCAGTCCTGATGACAGTCATGATCAAGTTCGAAATCCAATCTGACATTTTAATTTTCATGTCAGTTATTGCCCTTGAAACTGTTTTTGGACGTAGTACAAATAATCACGAGGGATGATGCTAGGGCGCCAATCAAGATTTCTCAAAAGAAAGAGCACTCGAAGTTAAATGAAATATGGTAATGTAAAACGTCTATCGAGTTCAAAAGCGAGTTGCAAATGAATTATTTTTAAGATACTTAAATATGATGCTTGAATCTGTGTTTGAACATAGTTTCATTTATCCACTATAATTCTCAATGGACGGATAGGGAATGGCGTGGGAATGTGAGCCATGCTCACTTTTTCTGTTATATGTTTGAATTTTCACCTATAAATAAACAAGCTTGTATAAATTATCGTCTTTTCTCGATATTCTTTTCAACGATCTGTTTTTAATTTTAAAACCTTGAGAAGATTTCCAATTCTGCCTACAGTTCCATTCTGCCTACAGGTTTCAAAACATGTTACGGTCCATTCATAATGAAATAGGGTTCACGTGCTGACCTCTATACAGAGATAACCTGAATCAAATTTTAATGTCCACTGTTTGGCATAAGATATCTTACATCAGGTTTTCTAAGCATAAATGAACAAGCTTGTATAAATTATCGTCTTTTCTCGATATTCTTTTCAACGATCTGAATAAATGTATGACTCAAAGGAAACAAATGTATCACTTAGTTCTTGTTTTTGTTTAGGAGAGCCAAAACAGAACGATGGGCGTGAGATTGGTAATGTTTTTGTTAAGCGTTATATTTTGTACTTAATAATTTTAAAACCTTGAGAAGATTTCCAATTCTGCCTACAGTTCCATTCTGCCTACAGGTTAAAAACATGTTACGGTCCATTCATAATGAAATAGGGTTCACGTGCTGACCTCTATACAGAGATAACCTGAATCAAATTTTAATGTCCACTGTTTGGCATAAGATATCCTACATCAGGTTTTCTAAGCATAAATGAACAAGCTTGTATAAATTATCGTCTTTTCTCGATATTCTTTTCAACGATCTGAATAAATGTATCTCTCAAAGGAAACAAATGTATCACTTAGTTCTTGTTTTTGTTTAGGAGAGCCAGATGGGCGAGAGATTGGTAATATTTTTGTTAAGCGTTATATTTTGTAGTTAATAATTTTAAACCTTGAGAAGATTTCCAATTCTGCCTACAGTTCCATTCTGCCTACAGGTTAAAAACATGTTACGGTC
Source organism: Gibbula magus (assembly GCA_936450465.1). NCBI lineage: Eukaryota > Metazoa > Mollusca > Gastropoda > Trochida > Trochidae > Gibbula > Gibbula magus. The sequence goes on from OW388289.1 coordinate 41,827,333, forward strand.
CATTCATAATGAAATAGGGTTCACGTGCTCACCTCTATACAGATAACCTGAATCAAATGTTAATGTCCACTGTTTGGCATAAGATATCTTACATCAGGTTTTCTAAGCATAAATGAACTAGCTTGTATAAATTATCGTCTTTTCTCGATATTCTGTTCAACGATCTGAATAAATGTATCACTTAGTTCTTGTTTTTGTTTAGGAGAGCCAAAACAGAACGATGGGCGTGGGATTGGTAATGTTTTTGTTAAGCGTTATATTTTGTTATTAATAATTTTAAAACCTTGAGAAGATTTCCAATTCTGCCTACAGTTCCATTCTGCCTACAGGTTAAAAACATGTTACGGTCCATTCATAATGAAATAGGGTTCACGTGCTGACCTCTACAGAGATAACCTGAATCAAATTTTAATGTCCACTGCTTGGCATAAGATATCTTACATCAGGTTTTCAAAGCTTGCATAGGTACACACATTATTATATGCAAAATAATTATCAATCCCTGATGGTGTCACTCACGCTGAATTATTTGGCAAATTTTATCAAATTTAAACCCTGAAAAAAATGGCATAAATGTATGACTCTAATTAAATGATGTTCTACTTGACTTTGATATGATGAACATGTACTCAAAATTTGGAAATAAAAATATATTATTTTGCACCAATTAATTCGCAGGTTAACTGTTTCGGTATTAAAACATGAATACTCCTTAGTAAATGGGTTGGTCCTGGTACAATGCATTTGTATATGCGCTATATAAGTATACACATTAAACTATTAATATCATTAATATACTGGACAACAAAGGTTAGGGATATATGCAATTATCTAATTATTAATTGACACACTAACAAAGTATCAATCATAAAATTTAAAATATCCCTAACTTATTTTGACCAGTATTCTTTTATTCATCATATCTCAAAGGTGTCCTGGTCGGTGGAGTCTTCGCATTCATCTTCGTCATCGCTGTCGTCGTTGCTGTTTGTATAAACATGTGAGTCATACATAATAAATGTGTATCATATTTTATCTATATCAACGTATTTGACAATATTGTTTGCATCAAAACCAAAACATTTAAAACATAGGACCTCAGTGAAGATGTTTAGTTAATTATCAAGAATAGAATATTTTCGTAATGTATTGAACATTCACAAGCGTTATCCAGTGATAAAACATGTTTTAAAACTACAACTATAGCAAAATCGCTTAAAGTCGGCAGCATTAGCAGGGTCCACTTTTAATAAACAAGGTGATAATTGATGGTTGAAGATCAAAATGACGTTTATCGATAATGTACCTATATAATGTATAATGAAGAGGCTAATTCACAATACAGTAGTTTATCACACTTACAAATAGACAATTTTCTATTTAAAAAATCGGCTCTATATCGCATCTGACTGTCAACTACATATATTACCATTTTTTCAGCAGGAAGCGAAGACGAAACCAGGAACCGAAACCTTACTTTTTTTTGCCACTGGCGGAACTAAAATGACAATGCTGGATGTGAAACACAAAAAGGCCTTAGTTTACGCTATTCGTCTCAAATAAGATATTCTAGGTCATATGAGTGCATATGCGCCGACATTACCTTCCTACTGATGCAATAAAATACTTAAAATCGATAATGAAACACTGAATCGACCAAAGTCACTAAGAGTTTACACAAATCGTAAGAGTCGGTTGTGTACAAAATGGGAAATAAAGAGTGTTGAAAACGGGTGAACTAGGATTGTGTGCAGCTTTAGAAGAATAGCTTAATATCTTAACTGAGACCAAAGAATGATATAGTTTTCATAAAGGTCTATCTGAAACTTCGTCGATTTATAATACACAGTGTAAGCATTGTTGTTGCATTTACCATATCGGCTGCCGTTTTGGTCTGCAGGTTGTGTGCAAAACTTTAATATTGTCGATATCGTAGTTCTTGCGGATTTAATCCAACGTTGCATTAAATACTTTTAGAATTACTTTTAAAACCTGAACACGTTCATATTTTCTAGATGACTTTTATGATACATAACCTCGTTTGTAATATCGAGAGTTGTGCATTATATATGTGCATTATTTGTATTTTAAAACAATTGGCGTGCTACTGCCCCTTTAAAGACGGGAGAGATCACTCCAACCACCTACAACATTGCCCATGTTCCCTAACTTTCTCTTAACAAATGTAGTTTTTTGCATATTTATATCGATGATTATCAATCAACAACATATTAATTACTTACTATATGTATTGGATCTGTCGTTTTCCTCGTGTCATCTCATCAGTCAATAAACAAAGATAATCGCTTCAAGGTACTTTACTTATATGTATAACTCATCTTTCGACATCACAAGTCGTTTGTTATCTCACCACAGATTGACAACACTCGATCTTAACTAACACTCGTAACTCGGTTCTACCCTTAAAGGGGCAGTAGCACGTTTTTTCGTTTAAATAAATCGATGAAATGTATTTTAAAAATAATGTCATCAATAGTAAAACACCCTTCTCTCTTCGGAAAATCAAGATAAAAATGATTGCACATGGTTCGGTAAAGCCGTGGGAATCGTTTTTTGTACTTCGAAATAATAAAATGTGTTCACAATAAAATAGCCGCCATGCAATTTTTGTTTTATACGCAACACCGTTATTATCACTACGGATAATTGGTTTGTGTAATAAGATGTTTAACTCACTAAAGTAAATATAAATGACATAAACTATCATTATAAATTCACTGCAGATTATAGCATATAATTCTGATAATGTAGGTAACGTTTGCATATAAGTTACAAGTATCGTGTCTGGCGTATTTAAATAGACAATGACAATAAAAGCAACTGGCTCTATATACTTTGTATGAAGTGAAGAAAATGTTGATAGTTCAAGTGGATGTTTGAGTATAACGTATACTGCAAGTACACAAGTACACAAGTACAAGTATTGCAACGTTAACCCAGCGTACCTTTAGAGTATGAGTTAGTTTAGGTACGAAGCTGTATTAACACTTGTTTCCGTAGCTTCCCCCCCCCCCCCCCCCCCCCCCCCCCCCCCCACTGGGCTTACAAATTCCAAATCCCCCTCCCCCAGTAACCCCCCCCCCCACACAAAAAAATGATCAGATATACCAGAGATAACTGTCATCGTCATTTGCATTTTCGAAAGTCAAACCTGTGGATCCATTTTCGAACAGGTACAATGTCATTAATGAAAATGGAAAAAAATGATAGTGCTGATAAGTTTTCACCTTTATTACTGAAACCTGCACCGCTGATAATAACGGTCATAGTGTCTACTAAAACATTACTTGTTTTCCCTTTCTTTTGAATTCATTCCTCTATTTTATTGCATATAAACAGAAACAATTCCATGTGTCTTACGTCATACATTTAGCAATGACAAGGGGAGGCAGGTCGATCGAAAGTGGATAGGGATACTGTTTGAAAATGAGTATTCGAGTTAATGCATTTCAAATTATAGAAAATATTGCACACGTTATAGGAAAGATTGCTTTATGTGATGAAATACATTTCTGGCGTATGAAAATATGCACCTTGCCAAAATTACATATTCACTTTAAAATCTGAGAACTGTTCGCAGGTCACGTCTCATGCCCTTCACAAGACTACGAATTTTGTCTGTGGTTAGTTGAATTCCATTCTCTTCCCACAGAGGTTACTCCCTTCAGATTTGCGATTTGTTGTTTTTCGCTTAAAATCGAGAACAGAGCAAAGTCCCCTAGCGGTTGAAAGTTTGTCCCATTTATTGACGGGTTCGTGCAACTTAATCAGCGCGTAGTAAATACATTACTTAAGCGAAATTTCATTCTGTATCCCTGCTTCTTAACCAATGAAAACTCATCTTTTAGTGGCCCTGTCGAGCGAGTCAGTTCAAAGATCTAGGCATTTTATTCTGAAGGGTCTTGCTCATTAGCATATATCATTCGAATATGTCTGATGTAAATAACACAAATGACACTGGGAGAACAGAAGCTATTTATTACCTTTACAAATATTTATTATTTTGTAAATATCATCTTTAATAGATATTTAATCTTTGTAAATATCATCTTTAATCTGTATTAAATATTTGTAAATATTATTAAATATTTGTAAATATTATTAAATATTTGTAAATATCATCTTTAATCTTTATTAAATATTTGTAAATATCATCTTTAATCTGTTTTAAATATTTGTATATATCATCTTTAATAATGTTGTAAAGGTTTGTAAATATCATCTCTAATCATGCTGTAAGTTTGTTAATAGCATCTTAATGTATGTAGTAATTAGTGAAGGTGACATTTACCATGGGGGATGGGTGAGTGGGGAGAGTCTGCGCGGGGGTAGGGGTTAGGATGGAGGTGTGGGTTGGGATTTTGGCTTTTGGGGTCAGGTTTTTTTGGGGTCGGGGTCGGGGTCGGGGTCGGCGGACTGCAGGGATTGGAGGGGGGGGGGGGGGGATGTCTGTTGGTTAGGGGTTGGAGGTTTGGGGTGACTTATGTGGACTGAATAGAGAGTGAGGGTAAGAAGAGGGAGTGTATGTTGGAAGTGAGGGTGGTTAAGTTGTGAAGTAGGGTGACTGGGGTTTCGTTGTGGTTGGCGTTTGTGTGTTGGGTGGGGCAGGGGATACCATTTTTCTGTGTTGAGCTGGAGGGCGAGAGGCATGAGTGCGCGTGTGTCTGTAGGGATGGGGTTGGGCGGCAGGCGTTGCCTGTGTTGAGTTGGGTGTGATAGGCGAGTGCATTTGTATGTATGTTTGAGGGGGTAAAACTGGCGAGGTGGGTGGCTGCCGAGTTGGGGATTGCGGGTGTTGACTGTGTATAACTGGAGGGTGATGGGAGGTAGCTTTGTGTTAGAGTAAGTTGTGGCGGGCGTTGCCTGTGTTGAGTTGGAAGGTTGGAGGGGAGTGCATGTGTATGTATGTTTGCGAATGTAGACTGTATAACTGGAGGATGGGATGGTGTAAGTGCATGTACATTAGCCAGGATAGTAGCCGTTGATTGTGGGTCAATTGGGGTTGTGGTATATGGTACTTGATATGTTTAGGAGTGCGTATTTGAACAGTGGTTGAATTTCATTGTAGCTGTACATGTAGTGGCACAGTTTGTAATCTGCCCTAATGTTAGGAGTTGTGAAGAGGTCGATCTAGGGTGGGTGATAAAATGATAGGTGAAGATGGGAGCTGGGGATAGTCAGTAATGAATATAGTGAGTGACTGGGGGGTTTGGAGAATGGATCGACTCGGCCTATGGTGCAGATGAGGATGTAAGATGACTAAGGCAGGTTGGATATGGGGAATTTGATGAAGGGAGAATGCCAGTCACGGGATATACTGGGAGCTGGGGATACATGTGCCTAGCCGTAGACACAGGTGTGAGAGCTTAAATGTATATGCTGAGAACATAGACAATGACTAAGACATAAAATGTAACACATGAATGGTTTGTTTAGCGTATAGTTGTATTCAGTGAAACTTATAGTTGATTATGGGTGTGACACGTGATTCAACAGTTATATCAGGGTCAAAAGACAGTAAAACATAGTCATAGTCAAGATGTTTCATAGATTTAGCGATCAATGTTCCGGTTTCAAACATCATTTTAATTTCGAAAGTGCTACATTGCTTTCTTGTATAATTTCAAAGATTACAGACGCATGCTAGATTTATTATACAAATACGTATAAAAGCTTGAAATATAGTAAATGTTATTAGTCTTAACATAGGAAGATTAATGATTATTATTATTAACCATAAATATGGTCTTTTCATACTATTTTCCTCGTTTTATGCGTGAATGGTTGTATAGTATATGTCATTCCAATGTCATTCTGTTCTCAAATACAAAGCTGTACTACCATATTGTACATGTACCAAGTATCGTTAAGGATAACAGTATTTAACGAACCCTATTGGAATTGTGTACTTCATAGATTATGTAGATCCTTTTGAAGAGCGAGTTTATTGGGGCAATAAATTAATTAGGGAATAGTTGTTTGTACCGATAACAGTGATTAACGATCCGTAACGGAAATGTGAACTGCCTAGATTCTAAACATCCTTTGGATAGCTTGTTTATTGTGGCAATAAATTATTTACAGAATTAGTGCTAGCTTCATTGCCAAATTAATTGTTGCTTATTCATATTAGTAAATTTTTTGCAGAAATTAAAAAATGTCAGTGTTTCAGTGTTGAAAATCTATATTAGCTATATAACATAAGAACCATTTGTAAAATGCATGTGTTCAAATACTTCAACTCGATATACTGTCTCTACTGAAATGTGCTTATGTGTCAATAATAGTATTTCAATCAAAATGTGTACTTCCTTAAGATTTAGTTTATTTCATTTTGGGAGCATATTCCTCATATAAACATTAGAATAACGACTTTGCTTTTACCAATGTGTTACTTTTCAAACATGAACTCTTTTGATGTTAAATCATGTGTAGCCTTGTTTAGAGATATCTTAATTTTATGTTTGCATATAACATTTATAACTGAACATAAACGAATTTAAATATGTGAGCGAATACAGACAGAGTCAACAACCAGGCAAAATGATAATCAAGGGAGAGTTAAATGCGTTTAATATTCCCTCTAATTACAAAATAAGATAAGCATATAACGATGTGATTCATATGGAGCTTAGTCCAACCCAAAAACTATATTTCACATTAACAATATTTGTCTACTGCAGTTAAATTCACTTTCATTAAATATTCCTGTAAATGGTCAGGTGAATCTGGTTTCTAATTAGCATAATGTATTAACTAGTAATTGTAGAAACACCCTTGTATTTTTTCTAATTACTTACGAGAAGCGTTTGCGCAAAGAAAATATGTCAATTCATAGTAAGTAATTTATTTATTTATAAAATTGTATTTTTTACTCAACAAAATTGTAATGTTTAGATGCATTGTACATAGGCCGAGGGCCTATAAAGCGAAATAAAAGAATTGAACTATAATATAGCATACAACAGAAACATAACACTATTTATAGACAGGTAAGTAAATAAACATTTGTTCGGTTTCATTATAATTGTTTCATTTTGTAATGATATTCTTTATCTTAGAGATTTCCCTTTTTAAACATATGTCGGGCTGACAGTAAAAACCTGAAACTTGTTACACAATGCCAACATATTCTCTCTCTCTCTCTCTCTCTCTCTCTCTCTCTCTCTCTCTCTCTCTCTCTCTCTCTCTCTCTCTCTCTCTCTCTCTCTCTCTCTCTCTCTCTCTTCTCTCTCTTTCTCTCTCTCTCTCTCTCTCTCTCTCTCTCTCTCTCTCTCTCTCTCTCTCTCTCCCTCCCCATATGACCTATGAGACACTCAATTACTAACTACGTGATTAACATTAATATTATTTTAATAAATGGCTATCCGCATATCATAACAGTACAGCAATAATGATTGAATAAGTTTGTATCTATAGGTATCTATAGATAAAAGGTAGACAACGTTAAATGTGTGATGAATATTTTGTAAAACAGTAAGATATGAAAAAAGAAATTTCATAATGTTAAGATAAAGTGCCGTATGATACATACGAGCCCAAAACACTCATAAAAAGACAAATAACATAAAACCATATTTTTTACAAAAATGAGATAGTGTTACTACAGTTAGTAAGAACAGATTACATTTTTCAATTACTTACCATTCTCGTGTATTGCACAGGATGTTTTATGACCCTCAATTGCTATCTTTAGATGGGCTCAACAGCGTGTATTCGCGACTTCGCATACATGTATATTCGGTTGTGTATTTGTGACTACTGAGAGTAGTCTCTTCTCTGACCAATACGCATTCACGTGTACACTGTATATAGGACAAGCATTCATTCTTCAACAAATTAAATTGTATTATCAAGATAGCTAACATAGGTTTTCTGTTTTATTGTTGTCCCGTATGTATATACTGTCTGTTTTGCAATTGTGTCGGGGTATGATTTGTAAGTATTTTAATATTTTCAATAAAAATAATAAAATATGTCATCTTCTGTCCATCGTTCTACGTTTTCGGATCACAAATTGAAACTAGTGGAATCAATATAATATTTACGTGTACGTGACGCAAGAGTGTGTCTACTGATTTTAGATATTAAGAATTATTATTAAAAAAACGGAAAATATCGATGATACGTATCATTTGTGGAAATAAATTGAAACCGACTGAAGATGTGACAGAAATTTTGAATTTGTATTTGTAAATGTATAAATGTATGCTTTGTTTATGAAGCATATTACATTAAAACTGAATGCGTGTGCTATGTAGTACGTTCGCAGCAAACGGCCTACTAATAGCTTTGAATATATATTTCATACTGATGCAAATGAACACAGCTGGCAAGTTCGTATGAAATGTCACATGCAGAAAATTAAAGTATATCATGCTTGTTTTCATTTTGTTGCAGACAAAATCCAAAAATCTCACAGTTGTCATGTATACAGCTTTGATTTCTTAAAATTAGTTTAAAGATACATTTTCAATAACGAGTACGCATCCTTAAATATGTCCCGTTAACACGCATTAGTTAGCTGATATGAGAAATATGTATTGTCAAGTGGATTGTCTTATATTTGGTTGAATCAAAATGTTGGTGACAGGTAAATATATTTGTTTATGTTTAAAGGATATGTTTATACAAATTGGTCCGAAACAATTAGTTCATCAAGTTATTTAAGTCATTACCTCATTTCAAATCAGGGTTTTGGCCAGACTAGTATTTAAGTTTTTCTTAGTGATAAGTCACTCTTACGAAATCTATGAAAATTTAAAATCGCATTACACTCCTTAAAAATACAACATTTTAGAAAGGACTATTACATACTGGATGATCTATGATGTTCTAATGATTCTTCTGGTCAAATAGAAGACAATTTTACAAATGGTTAGTTTGTGACGCTTTTGCAATCCATAAAGGATGTATAATCTACTTATTTATAATGTATCTGAAAATACCTTGCCATGTTTATAAAAGATTTGATGAAAACTCCGGGGGAAATAATTATCGAAGTCACGTCATCTCAAGCCGTCATGCTGAAACGTGAATTGTACTTTGGGCCAGATTGTTTGGGCCTTATACATTGAATAAACCTGTCTGTAAGTGCTCCTTTCACAAATAGCTATTACATAAATGTTTTAACGATACATCAATAAAACATGCATTGATTTAACCGTCCGTCTGTCCAGACATTTTATAAATGACATTACAAACATATCAACAGTATCGATTCAGGGTAATGAACCGAGAAGACGTTTTTACAAGGTTTAAAACAATCCAGTATGAATGGGTACATTGTTTACGTATCACGCATACCACTGCAGGGTATACACGTTTAAGTTCCAAAGATAAACTTGATAAGCCAAAGCTTCGAAAGAAGAAGAATCTGTAGTAAAATGTAAATAATATAAGTGATTATAAGATATAGAGATAGCATTACATTATTAACGGACATCATATGGTTTAATATTAAATCAAATAATGACAAGTTTTAACTGGTTACATAATACTTACCACTTTTACGCCGACAAAGAATCTTGTACAAATAAACGACGGTATCCCAGAGAGCTAATAAACGCAAAATTTAAGATAATTGTCATTTTTCATTTAAGGTAACATTAGAACAGGAAGATTTTCGGGATAACAACTTCTTTAGTGTGAAAATACAGGACGTTTCGGAGTACATACTCACTCCTTCATCAGGTGGAATGTAAGGAAATAACAAAATACTAAAGAAGTTGTTATCCAGAAAATCTTCCTGTTCTTATGAATACAACATCTAAATGCCCTTCAAAGACCTAAGGTAACATACATAGCGATTTTCTAATTACGAAATATTCAATGTATTAAGTGTAATTTCTCGCCTTTACGCAATTAAGCTCACATTGTCTGGGTGACTGGGCGACTAGCTGTGGTTGTGTATTCGGATGTATATTCGTCAACTCTGACATACACAAAGAATTGTCATTGACATAAGCAGAGGAAAATGAAATATCTAGATATATCTAGCGTAGGTATTCGAGTCTGCAATTATGACCATGTATATATAAATATATATAATATATATAATATGAAACATCACCCCATCGAAACTGTTTTAAACCGGAACACGAGACTTTGGCACATGTGTGCTTATTTTATGTTTTCATTTGATTTTATGATTTGTAGTAATACATGTTCAACTTCTATACATACCTTATAGTATCGCTGTTTACACAACTGTGACCAGTTATCTAGGTCTATATTGTTTATATATTTTATTTAATAATTTTATTTGTAGTTTAGAAAATAGTCATACCTTTCACATCTATAACAGGTAAATGTCATTGCAATTTTACAATTCGACATTCAAATTTTGTTTTAACAGATAATGAAACATTCATGGGCTAGTGTACAGCAATAAATTACCTAATCAAGTCAAATTGCAAAGCTATTTGATGTTCAAACAATGAACGTTGAAACAAAGGCGCACACTGGTACCTCTTTGTCATCATAACAAATAGTTTAGATACCCATATGAAAGTGTCTATAGCAATTGTTGATAGATGAATAAATGAATATGGCTGCAGTACAAGATAACCGAATCAAGTGTTACAGTCCACCAGGAGACCTGTTAGAATACAGCGAATACACATGTTACATAACACCGACCGGAACGCATCGTTTAACAGGTTGTTCTGATAGGCATTTACACGTGACGCTTGCTCCTGTATATAGCCAGGTACTCCCATCTGATTACAGAGTCCCTGGTTGACCGCCGCCAGTGAAGCTCAGCAAAGAGGAGATTGACAAAAAGAGTCATTGCAAAATGAAATACAGATGTATGAAATGTTACAACTTGACAGCATTATTATCATGGTAACCGCTGCATTAGCTTGCGACATAACAATACTAAATTTAATTTGTATTATGGCAGTATGAAACTTCCTCCAATAACAGAAACTCTTCCGCATAAAATCTTAAAAATAAAGAACAGGCGGAACAACAAGTATACGTATTTGAATTTAATACACTTAAACAACATGTGTTGAATTTCTATCATTAATCATTAACATTCAAACGTATACACTTTAATAAGAGTTAGTAGTGTGATAGTTGTAATGAGCCTATCGGCCTATGATAAATAACAATCGTGATACCATTTCACCTATTCATTAAATATAAGATTTTGAATAAAACTTTTGTTATAAAGAACAAGTGTAAAGGTATTGACATTTAAAGCTTTAACTTTACGTAAACAACAATCTTTGTTGGCCCTTCTTGTAGATGATATCTGTGTTTGATTTTGTCATAAAAAATAGTGCCGAGATACTTATACTCTGGGACAACTTCTATGATGGAATTGTCAACGAGAACAGGTTTATAGTTGTCTTTCTTCACTGTTAAATCTATATTTAATCTAATTGCCTTTATTTTCCGGGTATTAGAACTATAAGGTTGTCTCAGCTCCATATATGGCCTTATGGCAAGTGAAGTATACATTTATTTAAAATCATAACCCAAAAATATTTAAGAATGAAAAAGTCAGCAAATAAAATGTTTTAATTATAGATTTTAATATAACATACTTCAAATTGGTAGTTAGTTTCTTTTCTCTCTGTGTTAATGAGCGTAAGCACGAACAATGACCTTGAAAGGCTTTGCAGCGTGATATCTGGGAAACGCGGCCGCCTTTGATGAAACTATTACATAATTCATTGGGCCACATCGTGTGTGCAGACGGCATAATGCCGACATATGATCGCTAATTGGTTTATAACCCTCGTACTGTTTATATCAAAGACGACGATCGTTTTCAAGTGTCACAGGTATGAAACCATCCATCTAAAATTGATCTAGGAGATACTAAACGTCACTATGGAACATGCTATACATAAAAATACAGTATGACTGCAAGTTACCCATTGCTGTGAATGTCGATGTGAACAGTTGAGAACAGCTTTGACATAACAGACATATGTTAATGTACATGATCGTATGTCTCTTCTTCATCACCTTAACTTAAAGAATGCCAATCAAAGAAATGTACATGCTCTTTGAATATTTCTTCTTTAAAATGTACACCTGGTCAAAACGATCGTTTTTGCATAGCTTTTAGTGAAAAAGACATGGTTAGTGGTAAAGAAACATAACAATAACATGACTAATTAAGAGGTTAAGTGAACAATCTAATGTGATTGATAATATGTAAATTAATGTAGGATAATTGAAAGACAGTCCCATGATAAACACTTAGACATATTTCTAAAATCTACCAGTAATTAAACTTAATTGATTATCAAATGTGGAAGTTAAGAAGCAGTAGTGGAGCAGTAAACATACTGTAAGATAGGTTATCATCAAGTTGACACAACTGACTTTGTCAATAAAAGTTATTTTAAGCTTTCTCTATATCTTAATATAACTCATCATTTCACAGGTGTTATGCTATGTATTTTTGTGATTCAGGCGGAAGAAATATAAGATTATCTTTCGGGATATGTCTGTTATACTTATGATAATTTAGATCACTACTGCTTGGGTGAACGTGCCAATCTTTCATTCATTCTCTCTGTCGTTCCATCATTCAGTCAAACACTATGTATGAATGACCTACTTTTTAAGTTATCAACTTATTAACTTATGGTTAGCTAATGAAATTAAGGAATGAAATAAACATCGTATCACCTTCCCCTGTTCTATCAAAGATAACCACATTTCGCCCAGAGTATTGGTCATGCCCTGTAGGATCATATAGTGTTTAGACATGGTTATAGTGATAATATTATACATGGTTATCTTTTCTTATGATAGCATCAGGCTGGTCGGTTATTTGTTTTATCTTTGAACACACCTGCGCTCCTTTTGTACATGCAAATAGTTCCAAAATATAATCTGTAAAATTAGTGAGATGTTGGATACTTAGAAATGAAACATTACCTGTAAATGTGGTAATATGCAAACGTATTCTTTTAAAGATGCATAATCAGTTTTGCATGATACCTTATATGGTTCTAAAATGTACATATAACAGTAGGTGCTGGGTTACGTTATGTCATCTTACTCGACTTTCTATCAACTATATATTTTATTCATATATATATATTTCAATGAAAACTAAGGAACATTCACATGCACATGTAGTAGCCGACATATATGGCTCTATTACAGTATCTACTCGTTATCAGACCTATTGAAAGCTATAGAAGCAAATCTGTCTTCCTATCTTTTTTATGAAAGTTTCCAAATATACATTTGACTTAATTGCTGCAGCATGCAAAGGTTCTATGTCCTGTTTTCGATCATGACCCCGACTTTGAATGGTTGTATTTTCTTTATAATGAACTGACTGACCTTAAACTGGTTATTTTCGTTTAAAGTTGATCAATCTCAATTAAATAACACAAATTTTAACATTGGACATACATGTGACCTCACCAACATGATTTAGTCGGTTTACATGATATGTAATTAAATTGGAGACCCAGTTTGAGTATATTAGCGTAAGTGACTTTGAAATACATAATATATTTTTGCTCGAACTACATAAAAACTAAGTGAGCAAAATTGATTAATGACAGAAAGAAATTAATACTTCAATTTATCAATGTTTTTTTTTCATTAAAGACATTTTTGTCATCAAAGACATGTTTGTCATCAAAGACATTTTTGTCATCAAAGGCCATTTCTTAAAATTCAAAGTCATGCTATCATCAAAGTCAGTTTTTACCATCAAAGTCGGTTTTTCAATCAAAATCATAATTAATGAAAATATTTTTTTTTCAATAAATTAATTTTCTCATTAAAGTCATTTTTTTAATCAAATTAATTTTGTCATCAAATTTAATTTTTCATCAGTCATTTTTTAATTCAAAGTCAAGTTTTCATCAAAGTCATTTTTTAAAATCAAAAACTTTTTTTCATGAAAGTCATTTTTGAAAATCAAAGTCATTTTTTAAAAATCAAAGTCGGTTTTTTAATCAAAGTCATTTTTTCATTCAATTAATTTTCTCATTAAAATTATTATTTTTCATCAAATTTATTTTTTCATCAAACTTTTCTTTTCATCAAATTTTTCTTTTCATCAAAAAGCCTTTCTTTTTTTTTTTAAAGTCATTTTCTTCATCAAAGTCAGATTTTCCATGAAAGTCATTTTTTTTACATCAAAATGTTTTTTTCATTAAAGTCATTTTTCTTATCAAAGTCATTTTTCTTATCAAAGTCTTTTTTTAATCAAATTAATTTTTTCATCAATTTTATTTTTCATCAAAAGTCATTTTTCATCAAGTCATTTTTCTTAACTCAAAGTCATGTTTTCATCAAAGTCAATCTTTTCATCAAAGATATTTTTTCTTCATCAAAGTCATTTTTTCCATCAAATTCATTTTTCTCATTAAAGACTTCTCTTTCTTTATTCAAAGTCATGTTTTTATCAAAGTCATTTTTTTCATAAAAAATATTTGTTCTTCATCAAAGTCATTTTTTTCCATCAAAGTCGTTTTTTCTCACCAACGTCATCTTTTCATTAAAATTATTATTTCATTACAGTCATTTTATTAATTAAATTCATTTTTTCATTAAACTTATTTTTTCATCCAAATTATTTTTTTTGGGTAATTAAAGTCATGTTTTAATCAATATAATTTTGTATATAATAAAATTGTATATAATATATTGTATTCATCAAAGTCATTTTCTTCCATCAAAGTCGGTTTTTAATCAAAATAAAAAAAATTCATTAAATTAATTGTTCTCATTAAAGTTTGATTTTCAATCAAAATAATTTTTCCATCAAATTCATTTTTTCTCATTCAAAGTCATTTTCTTCATCAAAGTCAGTTTTCTCACCAAAGTCATTTTTTGATCAAATACATTTTTTCATCAATTTTTTTGTATCAAAAGTCATTGTTCCTAATTCAAAGTCATGTTTTCATCAAAGTCAATTTTTTCATCAAATTCATTTTTCTCATTAAATTCTTCTCTTTTTTTTATTTTATTCAAAGTCATGTTTTCATCAAAGTAAATTTTTTCAAAAAAGATATATTTTTCTTCATCAAAGACATATTTTTCCATCTCAACAAAGTAAGTTTTCCATTAAAATCATTTTTTTCATTAAAGTAAATTTTCTCATCAAGTCATTTTTTAAATCAAATTCATGTTTTTTATTCAAAGTCAAGTTTTCTTCAATATCAAATTTTTTCATCAAAGATATTTTTTATTCATCAAAGTCTCTTCCGTCAAAGTGGGTTTTTAATCAAAATCATTTTTTTCATTAAATTAATTTTTCTCATTAAAGTCTTAATTTAATCAAAATCATTTTCCCATCAAATTAATTTTTTTCATTAAAGTCTTTTTTTTTTAAAATTCTAAGTCATGTTTTCATCAAAGTCAATTTTTTCATCAAACATATTTTACCTTCATCAAAGTAATTTTTTCATTAAAGTTATTTTTTTCATTCAAGTAATTTTTCTCATCAAAGTTATTATTTTTCATCAAATTCTCTTTTATTAATCAAAGTTAGCTGTTTTCATCAAAAGTCATATTTTGTTTAATTCAAAGTCAAAGATGATATTTACAAAACTTTTCAAAGATATTAAAGATGATATTTACAAAGCTTTACAAAGCTTTACAAAGCTTTACAAATGTTTACAAAATAATAAATATCTTGTAAATACCATCTTTAATAGATATTTATTACCTTTATTATTTTTGTAAAGAAGTATTTTAATATTTGTAAATAGCTTGTAAATACCATCTTTAATAGATATTTAATCCTTTGTAAATATCATTATTTCATGTAGTGTGAATTGTTTTTGGTATTTGTCACTGATTTGGTCTTCTTTATTTATAAGCATGTTTATGATCAATAGTTTTTACAAAATCAAATAGCATATTTCGAGGAAAACACATAAAACGAGAAAACGTTGGTCTTACGTTTATTGCATAATTATGACGTGTCACTGGCAAAATGATTGCACAACCAGATTGAATTGCAACCAATCAGGACACCCTCTTTCTGCCCAAGATTTCAAGCGTAAAAAATCAGAGGGTAGGATCGGAAATCTGAAGGGAGTAACCTCTGTGGGAAGAGAATGGTTGAATTCATGAAAGGTGAAAATTGTATGCAATCTAATTTAATTCAGTCGAAAGAATACCTCGTTTGTCGACCTGAGTTCTACCCCGCAGAGGCAATGTCAGATGATCTTCACCTTCAATAAATTCAACCAATCAGAGGCCTTCTTACATATGACATTGTATGTAGTGTTTCGTATGTCAGCTAATGGAATTTCTGTCGGTTGAGCGGGGCGAATTAGATAGAAATTAATTTCTCTTTTGGGACAAACCAGATAAGAAGAGAGGTAATGCGTAGCCCAGGGGGCGATTTCAGTGTGTGTATAAGGGTGACGTCATAGCGCGGTTCATTCTCGGCTGCGACCACCAGGACTCAACATTGAGTTGATACATTAAGTGTTAGTTTTAAGTTGTTTTATGTTTTGCTTTTCTGGATAAAAAAAAAAGTCGCAGGGGACTTACAGATATGTTGTTCTTTTATCTGGTTTGGGTTGGTGGTAGAAAGAGAAAAGTCGGTCCATGGCTTTCTAGCCTCTTCGCTGATTGGCTCTATGGTACAATACTAAGATCAGAAACACAACGAGTTACGCGTGTTACGTTCGATCTGATTTAATGAGATTTTAGTCCATGAGACATGACTCCTACCGGCTCGAGGTCAACGAGTGTGATTAAAGGGGAGGTGAGGTGAGTTGGGTTTTAACGCCGCTTTCAAGAGTATTTCACTTATATCACGGCTGCTAGTATTATTGCAGGGATAAAGCTCGCAACACCATGTGGCTATGCATTGTGGTGAAATCTACGATCACACCTGGAACTAGCGAACTATGGGTGGTACTTTGCTGAAATTCAGTGTAACATAAGATCTGATTAAATGAGGTTCGATTAACTTTGTGTCTCCAATAAACGTATGGCCATTATTTAAAGGTTGTTTGGTTGAGAATAACAGGCAACTGTTTTTTTTTGACCAATTATGTTTTCAAATTTGCCATTTATTATAAAAGTTTATGCAATATATTGTTACGTTTGAGGGCAATATATTTCATTACACGACCCGATAAGCCGTATCCATAGAAAACGATTGTCCATATTGGAAGAAAATGGTGCGCCGTATATAAAGCGACAGTGGTGTGTAATCTTCAGTGTGAGAGGTACATTTGTCGGTTTCATGAGAATTTGAGAGTTCAGAAACCAATATGGTTGTCAATGACCATCCAATTATTATATCATATTTAAAACTCTACTCTAAATGTTCAGGTATCGCTACATCAGTCAAATCACATTTAAGGGGTCATTGTAATGTGAACACATCAAAATGGCCGCTCGATGGGAAATGGACTCGCATGGCCTAACCGAAACATAGACATTCGATTAAGAACACTATTGACACTGATTGAGTATTATTTAGCCATTGGTAACACGTATTTATATTTTTTTAGAACACTAGTCATTATTTCAGTAATAAAATCGTGTACAGCGTCTTAAACGGGAAAATGTTGAGTCAATTTTGTTAAAACATTAACAATTTAGGACAGATCGTGTTGTGGGTATGGTTGTCCCGTTCCAGGTCTTAGGGAGGTTTGCACCCAGGGTATATAAGTGGAGAGGAGCGTATACATTTGACCCTGAGACAGGATGTACATGTATATACTGTTGGTACTGACAGTTTGATACACTGTTATAACACATTGATTGATTGAGATCGTCATCAGGTTTACAGTTTGGCATCGCAACTGATAGATAGAAGATCATGCTTACAAACATATTGTCCTACTTGAAATCACTGTAGCACGTTTTTTTTGCATGTTCAAATTTGCCATTTATAATCCAAATTTATGCCTCTCAAGACCATCAAATGTTCCTCTCATACTTACGAGGTCCACAAAATTGTCGCTTTATACGTCGCAGAATTTGTTTTCCAATACGGATAACAGTTTTCTATGGATAAAGCTTATCGCATCGTGTAATGAGATGTTTTACCATCTAATGTAACAACATATTGTATAAACTCAAATAATAAATGGCAAATTTATAGGGGGGTTAATTTTAAAATCAAGTGCTACATTGCTTTTGTTTTAACGAGGCTCCATAGATACGATCTTTCATAGTGTAGATACACGACGTTTCGAAGTATATGCTCACTACTTCGTCAGGTGGAATGTGGGGTATAACAAGGTATGGTATGATTAGGCTGGGCGCACACTACGTCCGATTTTTATTGCGATGCGTCATGCGATGCGTTACAGACAGACAGTGTACTTTTTCATAGACCGGGCACACTATGTCCGAAGCGTCAATCCGATGCGATTCGATGCGATGAAAAAAGGTGCTGCACCTATTTTATCGCATCGCAAACGAAATCGCATGGAGGATTCCCTATCTTACGTCATATTTTACACTTCTCGAGGGGGTTGTCCCACTGAAACCACGTGAAAGAAAGTGGTTAGGCCTATGTACCATGCGTGCTATGATTATGTCTTGATCCATAATTACAAATCCCGCTTTTTATATAGTTTTGAAAAAGATATTTAATATTACTGTTGCCGACACATACATGTACATAAACTGACGCTGATTACAGAGAAATGTATCACCATTCCTTCCTCTTCCTCTTCCAATATGAGCATAGCTACAAGACAGTAGAGATATATAGCACCTATATGAACTTTTTATAAAACGCAATATGTAACGCACTTTCTTAATGCGTGTAGTGTGCGCGGAAAACCGCAACGCAACGCAACGCAACGCATGACGCATCGCAAAAATCGGGACGTAGTGTGCGCCCAGCCTTATACAGAATATTAACAATTGTGAGAACTGAATCAAGGAGATTTAAATGCATGAGTAGGTGATAAAGTTAGAAGTTGCAATACAAACATGAGAAAGTAAATGCTTGATTGATAAAACATTTTCTTCGAGGTAAACTAGAGGTTCCTGGGCCACGTTTATGTCGATGTCACACTGACCGAATAAATAAGCTGTTGGGGAAGAACTAGCGGTTGGTGGATTCGAATCCCGAAGTACAAGAGTTAGTGTATTCCAAATATAACAATGTTACTCCTGTACATCTATGTTTTCAAACCCACCATAATGACGTCATATGTATTGTCAATCGATCATGGAGCAAGATACTTGCCCACATTATCTTATCACCTGATGTTACCGTTGTAACTTTCCAAGATTCAAAATAAACTTTCATTGCTCAGGTCATTTTTATGGCACGATGCATCACCAGTTATGAAGTCAGGGAGAAAACACGAGGGTGGGGTTTTGGTAGACATTTAAAATAATTCTGAGGCTTGCGAGGTTTTACAGTTTATTCCGCCACCCGAAGGTTTTTTAAATTTCTACCAAAATCCCACCCTAGGGTTTTCTCTGACGTATATACCGCCATGCGTTTTAAATACAAACATGAAGTAATCGTGTAAATTCATGTATTGTAATTTTGTATTGTATTCTACCAAAGACTCTTTGAGTGTAAGACGAATGTCCCATCTGGGATAATAAAGTTTATCTTATCTTATCTTATCTTATCTTATCTTATCTTATCTTATCTTATCTTATCTTATCTTATCTTATCTTATCTTATCTTATCTTATCTTAAATGTTTCAAGCTCTCGTGATCTAAGTTTGAAGTGCACATAAAATATCTCAATTTTGGGAATGGACAGAATAGGTACCAAAAAAGAATCTTCTCAAGATCACCAATCCTCTGTGGTTTTGTGGGACAGTCTTGGGCTACAAATCGAAGGGTTGTGAGTTCAATTCCCGCAATGTCAACTATGCAAATTTTAAACTTGGAAATTTGTGAGTACCTAACTGAACGGAAGATTGACGTTATTTGGAGTCGGGTCTTACAATTAGATTGTAAAACGTCAGGTCTTACTAAATGTTGAAAATTAACCTGCTATGAGGTTAACTTTCGACGGTTGGTAAAACCTCTAGTAGCAGTGAAACCTTAAAATTCGTGGTGAAACCTGCTCAAAGGTTTTACAAGAAATGTAGTTACCTCACAATGTACAGAGATATCCCGATATAGGTTTATACCTGGAATTTCATGAGTCACGTCATGTTGTCATTTGTGTGAATGAAAACGAAAACGAAAACTGTTTGAGAAACTTAGATGGTACATACAGCTATCATTCATGTGCATGAATTATGGGTAATGTTTTATAAATTTGTATGAACCACAAGTAAGTGTACTTTGAGAATATTATTTTCAAATAAATGATAGAAAAATAATATGTTTCGTGAAGGTTTCCATCTGTATATGATGTCTCCAACGATTTTGATATTTATTGTTTGCTCTTCAAAAATCGCAGATGAAAGGGTTCATCGCAAGTAGGTGCTGTAGAAGTATAATTTCATAAGGGAAATACACGAGTTTAGCACCTTGAACAAGCATTTCATGTGGAACAATGCGAATATAGTCATCCACATAAATATTATAATTAATCCTATGTTATAAAGTTGAAAATGCATTAAGTAACACCGATTTTTTGTTCCGGCAAAATCGTTCCGTTCGAAGACGTGTTACGATTTTAGGTATAACAAGAATTATAATGTAGCAGTGTTGAAACGAAAATTCACTCAACTTATGTTTAACTGTCTTTGGATAACTTGGTATTTTGGTGTCGTTGCGTTTATGTGATAAGTGTCATTCTTAAGTTTCAAGTGAAGTGATGGAATTTTACTTACTGACTTCTTAACAAAAGTCACGTGTTTAAGTAGAATAAATCGTCAAACTCACAAAATCATTAATCTGTCAAATGCAAGGTATTTGCATTAATGAACAAATAAGGTCGGCATTTACGGTATTGGCTTAGCGAGAAGAAATTTTTAATGAAAAGATTTAGTTCAAATAATTTCACATTTATTCATAGATCACAATTATTGTCAATTATTGTTAAAAGGGGGCTGATGAGTTTTGGAGTTTGATGTCTGGCTAGCTTCCTATCATGAATTTGCGGTGTGAAAGTCAATTTTGAATAAAGTTTGTTTATAATAAATTAATTCAAAAGTTTGAAGTGTAGTATTTCTCCTAGGACAGTTATTTTGAGTGAAAATTCAGTACTATCACATTTTCCTCATATTTTCATAATTTGGTCATAGGCTGGATTTTATTTCAATGAATTGGTAAATATATAAGCAAATGCTATGGCTGTGGTGATATAGCATCACTCAATTTATCCTAACATTCGACAAGCACCGCATCTCAGTTTACAAACAAGTGTGTTATTATTTTAATTATATAGTAAGCAATGACAACAACGATAAGTTTTTCGATGTGCTCTTTTTTAGGCTTAATGTTTTAATATTTTCTAGGAATAGGACAAAGCAACAACATACAGATTAGCATTCACATTGTATAAATATGACAATAGAACGCACTAAGGTCATTTATTATTCGAACAGTTTTCTTCTTAAAACTTAATACATGAAAGCGTTTATGATCATGTGAATGTTAATAGAATACGATATCGTTGTCTATTAACAAGCACAATCGTGGTTAACTTCACAGCGTCACTCTTCGCGGGGAGTCAATAGTTAAAACCTTTTCCGTAAACATGCGACCTCAACACCACCAACGTTAACCTAAATACGACAATGTATTGATCTTAAACTGTTACACGTACACTTTGTACACAGTTTATCATCCTTGATAACCATATTTGATGAAATGCCTCCCTATAGCAAATGTATGTTCATTTAGAGTTTACATATTTGCTTGATAAGGGACTAAAATTACCCATCGTTTACGTGGGGCTGTTATTGACAATAGGTGCAAGTTTATGTGTTTGTCAGTTTTCAACTATTTCACCTGTGCTCCACCCCGACCCGAGAGATCCGTGTTACCAAGACAACGTGCTATGTACCCACCCGACTCTACCCACCCTCACTGTGTATTTTAATGAGAGGATGATACGTTGTAACGAGGTGCTATCCAGAGACGAGGCATTGAGAGCCCCAACGGTACATTATACTCATTCCAAATGGGTAAGTACTTAATCAATTACTCAATTTCATTAGTTATGTTATGTCAAATTGGTTATTAAAGGTGCATCCATTGTGTTTCATAAAATTTCATTTGGCTTCAATACGTTCCAACTCACCACATGTGCTGTCTACAATACAAATAAATTCACTCAGCTTGCATATGTATCCCAAATCGCCAAATATATCATAATTACTAGTTTCCAATTAAAATTGAGTAACATCATTATGCATGTGCAGAAACCGAAACTGCACAATTTACATACACAGTAATTATGTGACCTATTAAACATTATCAACTCAAATTTGTCTCTTTGTCTGTTATAAATAAGATTCCAAAATTACGTTTGACTCATTGACGCGCGCCACACGCTGTGCATTGTCCGGTTTTCGATCGGAACTCACTTCTTTTACCTTCATATCGTCAATATGCTAAGTCTACAATCATCAGTAACACCATTCATAACGTTTGTAATATGTGACCCCCAACAACACAATGGATGTACTTTTAAGTTATAAATTTATACGCCTCAGTTCTTTGATAATATGATTATGATAAGTGTACATAATTGATGAAAACGCCTAGTAAAGTACAAATAGAAAAACTGTCTCTTCATATTCATAAAGCTTCTATGCTCAGACAGAAGGTTTACTCCCAGACCTGTAGCATTTCAGTATGAAATAAAGATTGATCAAGTGATATATATTTAAATAATATGCTGTATACATTATTATTAAGTACATCGATATTATTATTCCACGCCTAAACAAAATTGTCTGGGGTATAGATATATATGATATATATGTATGGTCTCCGTCCGTCCGTGCGTCCAGGTTTCGTTTCCGGGCCAGAACTCAAAAACAGTAAAGCATAGCTCAATGAAATTTGATATGTGGATTTGATATTTGTAGATGTGCCTTTAAATTTTTCTTTAAATTTCAACTTCTTTGGAATTTATTTATCAGCCATTTCCATGAAAATATAACTTAAAATTGTATTTCCGAACCAGAACTTAAAAAAATGTAAGGCATAGCCCAATTAAACTTTGTGTGTTTGGTTTTCAACTTCTATATTTTTAGCCGTTTCCATGGAAACATAGCTTAATATTTTCTTTCTGAAACAGAACTTCGCAACTGTAGTACCTATATTTGTACATACTATTTGCTTTAAATTATTTAATACCAATAATTTGAATGCTTTTCTCAATTTGTTTCATCCATAATAATAGCCATGCTCGACAGCTAGAATTACATTTCATTGTATTGTGCATAAGAACGTTATTTATTAGGAAGGAACAATCAAAATATCAGTTGCCAGAATCGGTTTTATCATGTCATGTTTTGCTACACACATGACTAATAAAATTATTCTCCTGCATGTGATTTTATTAAATTTAGATTATGTAAGATTCCTACAATTTTGAAATTTAATTCATTTCAAATTATTGTTTTTGCAATTGACATGCCAAGAATTGTTTTCAAATTTAACTGCATGAATATATTCATTCATTAAGAATATTGTGCTTTCAATATATAAAAAAAAAAATAAACCTATGAAACATATATAGAAAGTATATGGAATATGTTGATAACTTAACGACGATGAAGGTGATGATTTACCATATTGAATAGATTGTCTATTTGATTTCTCTTTCCATAATTGTGTACAGAATCAACATTTTCTACTAATCATGATAGACCCGGATGCACCCTACCCATGTGCACCTCCTGACGTCACAATGGAGCACGTGCTACACTATGTTACTGTTGTTACATGGGTAAGTGCCACTGTAACCATGGACGACTGCAATATTAAAGGGACACCGCGTCGATAATAAAAATCAGATCATGTGTATCTACCTATGCTGATTAACATGTCTGCTAACAACTCACAGACATCGAATTTCAGACAATTGACGTAATTGGTAATAAAAACTACTTGCATGTAGACAGTGAAGTGAAGCGTAACTCGTTAGCAGACACTCTAATCAGCTTAGTGAGATAAAGATGAGACTCATTATTATACTCGACGCAGTGTCCCTTTAAAGGGACACTTAGTGTTTTTCGTGAAATTTTATTTCACTTCGATACTTGCCAGAAAATGAAATGTGCTGTTTTATTCCCAAATCATTTCACTCGACTTGCTTATTTATACCCTAATGTCAAATATTTGACGACTTGCTTTAAATGAAAAGCAAGGGCTCCATACATGAGAAGTCGAATTCATGCGACCCATTAACAAGTTTAATTATCTATTGAACGATACCAACCTATATGTCTCATTGTCTGCTATATACATAAAGTTTTCAAAACAACGCTGACCAGCCATGGTACATTGTCCAGTTTCCGATCACAATCTCGACTTAAAGGGGCAGTAGCACGTTTTTTCGCTCAAATAAGTTGATGAAAAGTATTTGAACAATAATTTCACCAATAGTAAAAGATCCTCCTCTCTTTGGAAAATAAAGTTTAAAATGAGTGTACATGTTTCGATAAAGCCATGGGCATCGTTTTTGTAATACAAAATAATAAATTGTGTTCACAATAAAATGGCCGCCATGCAATTTTTGCTTTATACGCAACATAGTTTTTACCATTACAGATACTTGGTTTGTGTAATAAGATGTTTTACCCTCTAGAGTTAATATAAATGACATAAACTATCATTATAAATGGGAAATTTGAAAAAAATTAATTTTGCAAAAAACGTGCTACTGCCCCTTTAACATCTTAATATTGTCACTATACTTACTCGTCAACATGTCCTGCACTAACGGTAGCAGCTGTATATTCTTCAGAATCATTATTGATCCAAACTGGTTCCCACAGTAAATATCAATATCAAATAAATCAAATATATCAACATTTGTCGATTAAAGTCAACATATTGAACCTTGAATCAACCCATGTTGTTATTTTTTATATCAGAAGACACTTGGGTACGATTCTATGTATAGTACTGATTTTATATACGAATCGCTTTATTTGAATAAAAGCATTTTTAATATTTTGTGTGTGTTTATCTATCTTCTTTTTCAAGACGGAATCTGCCCATGTTATGAATCTTTCTTTCAGATCAATGGCGTTCTTATTCCGATACGTGATACGTTAAGTAAGTAAATAAGTATTTAAATAAAACCATTGCATTTAATGGGAATGATACGGATCCATTTATACCAGGTACAAGGTTTTAAAGGGGCAGTAGCACGTTTTTTTCACTCAAATAAGTCGATGAAATAAATTTGAAAAAAAATGTCACCAATAGTATAACCCTCTTCTATCTTCGGAAAATCAAATTAAAAAATGATTGTACATGGTTCGGTAAAGCCATGGTAATCGTTTTTGTCATTCGAAATAATAAAATGTGTTCACAATAAAATCGCCGACATGCAATTTTTGCTTTAAACACAACAACGTTATTTCTACTAAGAAAAATTGGTTTGTGTAATAATGTTTTACCCTCTAAAGACAATATAAATGACATAAACTATCATTATAAATGGGAAATTTGAAAAAATAAAATTTGAAAAAAACGTGCTACTGCCCCTTTAAATATAACACGTCGGGATTAAATATATATCTTAATTTACCTAAATAAATGTTCATTATATCAGTTTCAAGATATACTTATCAGACATATTTATCCTAAAGTGATGTGTAGATATAAACTTATGACTTAAGTTGCATATGAGTTGACAGGGTTCCAAAAATGAATATTTTGTTATTGACAATTCAATATACAAATATACACCAAAAACTGACCTGCATATTATTGGATTGTGTCTCTAACATCCTGATTATCAAGCCCTTACGACTTACACATGTAATTTTTAAAAATTATTATTATTCCCAATTGGGACACAATTAATATGATATTGAATACATTGCACAATATAATGTTGTGCAAAGAGCTACTGCAGTGCTGGTGTCTGAAGATATGTTACATATTGTTGAATATTGGGATGAGTGAGTTCAACTCATCACTGGATTTTTCAGTTTCATTATTTCTTTTTTAAATATTTTTTTACCAGGTATACATGTATATGTTTTAATGTTTTTTTGTAATAGTTGAATTTTGGAATTGTTCTTAACGTTGCATATATTTATGTATGTTTTGGCTGAAATAATAATTTGATTCATCAGAATGTTTCTATGTAGTGTGACAAACCAAAAGTATTTGGAAAATGCACATGTAAGCTTGCTTTGAGAATATATTGGTTTCAAAATGAGATGTCAATTCTCGCACGTGATATGTCTTTCATAAGAACCAGATGACCCGACTCAAAGTTTTCTGGGTAATCTCGACCTTTTATTTTCCTTATTATATTTCAGACTACCACCCCCCTGCCCCACCCAGAGGCATACATCGATATCAATTTTATCTCTATACATGGATCGACTCGCGCATACCGGATCTGGATTACAACTCGCCCAATAAAAGAACTGGATTCAACAGAACCATATTTCAAGCTGCAAACCATCTTGGCGAACCGGTTGCAGTATTCCAGTTTCGGAGTGAACACCAAGTTCTTCCATATCTTTATGCTCTTATAGTTGTTATCGTATTTCTGTTGTTTGAGATGGTGGTTGCTTTTATTAGTAATGTTGCTTTTTAGCAAGAGTAACTATGATTCAATTTAGAAGCTTATAAAATTGTTCAAACCTACCTGTTGAATCTTTGCGTACATAATGGCTGCAATACTGCCGAAGCGGCGTTAAACAATAACTCACTCACTCACTCTTTGCGTACATAGATGTTAGGACAACGAGTGATCTATTTCAAAATTTATTAATTAACTATCAATGTTATGGCATGTATACGACATTTACGGCCTAGACCATATGATTCGACAACTGGGCCAATACGGGAAACTGGGCCAATACGGGAAAAACTGGGCCAATACGAGACAAACTGGGCCAATATGAGTCTGAGCATGCGCAGTTGCACATTTGGTGAAAGCCTGAAGCTGTCGCTTCACAACTTTGACACGTGCTATTTGTTCACCAATCTTGTTTATAATTATTATTTCGTCTCGGGCCAATACAACGGACCTCGGACCTGTAACTGGGCCAATACGGAAATACTTAATCAATAACATTATAGTATTACCCACATGGAAGACGATAACCGAGATATTGCCGATACTAACACATGTGCACTTATGAGATGTGCCTAGTGACCCCGTA
Organism: Gibbula magus; assembly: GCA_936450465.1. Taxonomy (NCBI): domain Eukaryota; kingdom Metazoa; phylum Mollusca; class Gastropoda; order Trochida; family Trochidae; genus Gibbula; species Gibbula magus. The sequence continues at coordinate 41,854,573 of OW388289.1, forward strand.
ATTCGTCGTATGTGAAGTCATTAGCAATTGTTCGTGACGTCACTGCAGCTTGTCGACGCAATAGTAGTAGGTTTTTTCCTCTGCCTTTACGCGCATCCAGTGGAACAGAATGGGTCATAAAATATGACACTCGAAATTGTGTCATATGACTTTTACGAGTATGTGTACGAATTCACTCCCGCTCGACCAATACAAAAATTGACTCTCGTTTCGTAAAAATCATATGACACACTTCCTCGAGTAATAATCTCTATATATACCATCACTGACAATATGTACGAACAAGCACAGATACGACAATATTATTAATATTAATAGTAATATTGCATTTTTCGAGAGATCAGCTTTGATTTCAACACCATGCTAAAATTCAAGTTCAATACATTGTCTTAGATGTACTTTTGAATCTTAAAGTAAATAGATATATACGATTTAACAAAGTTCTCTTCGAGTGAGCTGTATAAAGGTGTGTACAATCAACGACAATAGGTACCAACATGCAGAAATTATGTAAAAGCCTTTAAGTTATGTTTCATGTTTGTGAAGAGTGTATTGATGTTTTTTTTCAATATCTCCTTAATATATGTTAATTCATATAACTATACTCCCATGGCGTTTTACGTAAGGCTTCTATAAGGGAAATGAAGCCACCAGTCGTTCATAAAATCTTCAAAAGATCTCAAACGTTCAACGGATTTTCATGCAATGTCAATAGCATAGTGTATGTGACATATTATATGTATATAGTTAATAAACACCTCCACCTGCCATACGTGCTACGAGCTTCGATCTTACATCCTACACAACTATCTTCACATCGATGTCGCGTTTTATCTTACATTAAATAAATGGGTCTCGAATGAAATCATAAGTTTTGTGCATTCAATTTTAAAGGGGCAGTAGCACATTTTTATCGCTCAAATACGTTGATGAAATGTATTTGAATAATAATGTCACCAATAGTAAAACACCCTTTTCTCTTCGGTAAATCAAGTTAAAAAATGACTGTAAATGGTTCCGTAAAGTCATGGGAATCGTTTTTATATATCGAAATATTAAAATGTGTTCTCATTAAAATGGTCGCCATGCAATGTTTGCTCTATACAGAACATCGGTATTACCACTACGGATACTTGGTTTGTGTAATAAGATGTTTTACCCTCTAAAGTAAATATAAATGATATAACCTATCATTATAAATTGGAAATTTGAAAAAGGAAAATTTGCAAAAAACGTCCAACAGCCCCTTTTATGACAATGTATTCAGTTGAGCAAACTTTGAAAGAACATCTTGACCAACCAAAAATAAGAACAACGAAGGTAATGATTTCCCAGATAATTTATTGATACAGACAGGGAAACATCTGAGTATTGCATTTCTATGTTTCAATAATGCAACAGCATTGAATCAATGACACCTTATCCTTCACGGAAATGCAATATTCAAATTCGAAATATATCTTATTGGAATGAAGTTTCAATTAGAAATGATAACAATAAATATCTATAAATGCTGTACATTTATCATATTAACCCGTTTTCTTTTCAAAATAAATATATATCTCTGTGCAGACATTTATATATTAAATACATATATATCTGTATCTGTGACGTATCTACAGCACCAGGGAACTGTACAAGAAAATAGCCAGAAAACATTGAGCAACTAAGGGAGACAATCGTCCAGAAATATTCAAGTGGTGGACCGCTTAAAATAAGGTTATTTACAGTTTTGACTTCGTAAAGTAAAGCTGTAACAGCGAATATCTCAATATATTGTTCTGAAATGTAATCAATAATTCCCTAAATCTGTATTATTCTGACTCGTGTAATATAGGATACCCATTGAAAAATTAACTTCAATTTAAGAATGAAAGAAATGATGTATCTTAATAAGTTTTTTTTGTATTTTAGCACTAACAGTTGAGATCGTAACTTTTCCCATGAACACAATTGCATGCTTAGAATCATACATAATATCATAGTTCTGAAATTATAGCTACGTGCAGAGATATAAGTAGGTATAAGATAGGTAAATACTTGCAATGTCTGAAGGAAGCATAAGGATAAAAGAGTTTATGAGAGTAGATAACAGAGGAGGAGCTAATATACATCACTCTCTTCCCAGAGAGGTTACTCTCTCCAGATTTTCTTTTCTAACCTCTGTTGCATATAGGCGATATATTCGCACATAATCCTTTGTTAAAGTGCAACAATGTTAACGTCCTTTTTTGTCCAATCAAACATCGTTTTAAATCTGTGACCGAATTCTTGTAAACAATATGTGCGCATCGCAAAGATTAAGTAACTCTAGTCACTTCGGCAGTTTCTGTTTGAAACAACGTCGCTGATAGGACAATTAATTTATAATGCAACTAATCGGAATTCTCTTTCTAGCCGAGAAATCGTGTAATGATTAACATAGGCAATCTGAAGGGGGTAACCTCTTTGTGAAGGGATTGGTATACATATGCAATCACAATTCGTACTTCAACATACAACACGGTGTAACTATAACTTCAGATGTCTTGCTGACGTCACATAAAAGCTGCTGATGAGCATTACATTAACAAGAGACGCACTATATAACATATCTACAATAAAGTTACTGTTAAATAGACACATCAATGTATTTATCTTTCAGCATGACTTCATTCCATAACCAATTCTTTGTAAAAATACACTTTTCAGCAGGATTAACAAAATACAGATTATTGTTTTAACATCGTAAAACATTTTCTAATCATGGTGAAAATGCTCGAATTGATTTCATCAATTTAAAAATTAACTTCTCTTTATCCCATTTTAGCTGCAAACAAACCAAAACGTTATTTCGTCAAACAATCGACCAACTGCAAAGGGAGATAACTTCATCATGCTGATTATCTCCCTTGGTTCCAGTCTAGTAACCATTGTAGTTGTAATAGTCCCTCAAGGCCCTCTCGTTCGCCTGTTCCATCTCCAACTCCTGCATGAAATCCTCCAGATCTTTTGGTTTCATCTCATCCACCACAGTTTCCAGGAAGTGTCCATCTTCCTTCACGTCGTCAACCGTCTCCTTCAAGGGTTCGGAGGTCTCCGGCACTGTGCTGACATCTTTAGGCATGTTCTCGAGAGCCATGCTCTGCGCTTCGTCCTTCCAGCTCCACTGAGGAGGTCCAGAGCTGAAGCAGTAGTTCTCCGTCATGATTCTGTCTCCCTTCACCGAGTACATGATGTAGAAATTGCACATCTCATCGTTCTGGGTCGACCTGTTGGCAAATAGAGATATGTATTACCAACGAGGGCAAAGATACCAGGTTAACATTCAATGATAGCCTAGGATGATGTAGAAGTTGCACATCTCATCGTTCTGGGTCGACCTGTTGGCAAATAGAGATATTTATTACCAACAAGGGCAAAGATACCAGGTTAACATTCAATGATACCCTAGGGTGATGTAGAAGTTGCACATATTATCGTTCTGGGTCGACCTGTTGGCAAATAGAGACATTTATTACCAACTAGGTCAAATATATCAGGTTAACATTCAATGATACCCTAGGATGATGTAGAAGTTGCACATATCATCATTCTGTGTCGACCTGTTGGCAAATAGAGATATTTATTACCAACAAGGGCATAGATACCAGGTTAACATTCAATGATACCCTAGGACGATGTAGAAGTTGCACATATCATCGTTCTGTGTCGACCTGTTGGCAAATAGAGATATTTATTACCAACGAGGGCAAAGATACCAGGTTAACATTCAATGATACCCTAGGATAATGTAGAAGTTGCATATATCATCGTTATGTGTCGACCTGTTGGCAAATAGAGATATTTATTACCAACGAGGGCAAAGATACCAGGTTAACATTCAATGATACCCTAGGATAATGTAGAAGTTGCATATATCATCGTTATGTGTCGACCTGTTGGCAAATAGAGATATTTATTACCAACGAGGGCAAAGATACCAGGTTAACATTCAATGATACCCTAGGAAGATGTAGAAGTTGCACATATCATCGTTCTGTGTCGACCTGTTGGCAAATAGAGATATTTATTACCAACGAGGGCAAAGATATCAGGTTAACATTCAATGATACCCTCGGATGATGTAGAAATTGCATATATCACGTTTTTTTGTTTCGACCTGTTGGCAAATAGAGACATTTATTACCAACAACGGCAAAGATACCAGGTTAACATTCAATGATAGCCTAGGATGATGTAGAAGTTGCACATATCATCATTCTGTGTTCGACCTGTTGGCAAATAGAGACATTTATTACCAACAAGCGCAAACATACCAGGTTAACATTCAACGATATCCGAGGGTGGTGTAGATCTCCAAGATCTGTGTCGATCCGTTGGCAAATAGAGATATCTATTACCCTTTAGATACATTTGTTGAATTCTGATTGATCAATAGCCAGTGCATATGAAACCATGTAGGCGGATTTGCCGAGGTATACCAAGCTGTGCCTCAGGGAAATAGGGAATATACAAGGGTTTTACAGAGCCGTATACAATGTCAAAACAAGGGCAATGATATCAGTGTTAATAGTCAACGGGTTCCAAGAACAAACTATCCTCATGGTGACGCCATATCGTAAACAATCTGTCACGACAATGGTATTCTAGAACTATGTTTCTAAATGTGCCAACGAAGGTCATAAAACCTTTGTCTGTAAATGTTTTTCGCAAAATGACAAATTCTGTAAATTCAGAATCTTATGAGTGCCCTTATCATGATTGGCTAACAAGCCTTGTGCCTAAACATCTTGTTTGGGAAATAACAAAACTGAGGCATCGTAATCGTAGTATGACATGACCAACCATTTAGTAACGTTCTTATGTTTTTCAGGTAAGAACTTTTATTGATCCGGTTAAACCGTTTGGCAAAATGACAAACAACTATTGCATATGCGGAGATTCGACCTTTGAGCAAATATGTTTTAAATATCGAACTGCGCCAAATCGAACATGCATTGATGCAGTACGATTTGGCATTTTGTATAACTAGCAACAATGAATGTTTCTATCACACATATATAAACATATTTTAATATTGCACCAACTAGGGAGATCATTTTTAAATAACGTCGTATTTTGCATGTTTTGTGGACACTCGCGGTCAGTTTAGACAAGGGTGATCTAGTTGTGATCATAATGTGATCTACTTGCAATTTTCAACTTTAAAAAATGCACACTGCATGAACACTGTTTACTCCGGAGTAAATATGGGATAAAGATGGTATTTACTTCCCTTTACTACAGATGAAGTAAGTAAAGAAGATATTTACTGTGTATTAAATATGACTAAAGATGATATTTACTCCCCGATGAAATATGAGAAAAGGAGTAAATATCAAATAATTTTCCCCTAGGGCAATTGTCACCAAGGTAACATGATCCCCGCCGCCGCCGCCCTGATTACCGCTTCATACATTGCAGAACAATGTATGAAGAGAATACAGTGGGCAGTTCTTGAGATATCTCGCTGACGAGCTTACCATCCAAGATCAAATGCCGAAATTAAACATTCGCCGTGATCTTGAAAATAATGCCAAGGTCGCCAAAATCTAATCACTTCTAGAATAAGTTCTGTGTAAGATATGAAGAGAATTTGGAGAACGTTTATTATTATAAGATATCCACTGACAATTGTTAAATGTATTCGATGGAGGCATAACATATATGTTAACGTATTTATTGTAATCAAAATATAGTTAAAAGAGGACATTACCAAACACTCAATAAAATCAGTGTTTTGTAAAACCTCCACATCGCGTTTGTTATAACATAATAAACATATAAGACGATAAGAAACAACAAGAATGCAAAAATATTTTCTTTTTATTTGGAATATTTCAACGTTTACAATATTTAATCAGAACATAAAATGATGTATGCATAAGCCTAAAATTAAATAATTGTAAATATAAAATTTCTGATTTCTTTTTCAAAAACATGACCTACAAGATCATGCCAGTCTGAGCAACACAGAGTACAATCGACTAATATTCAAATTAAAAAAAACATTATATAAAGATTATAATGATGAGTAATAATTAATATCTTATTATGATAATTTTGGTGACAAATCATAACCAGTGTATATCAAAAAGACACATACTTTCGTTGTATTTCAAATATTCAGAAAGAGTTTTATTGGTCTAATCCCATAATGAAATAAAAAAGCAGGCGTAAGGTGTAATTATAACCATATCAGATTCCAGGATACAAATTGATGATTTTGGTATAAAATGGGACGCAATATTCGTTAGATTCTATGGATGTCAACTTTGTTGTAATAATTTCGTTGTTTCGATGCAGATACTAACACCCTTATCAAGCAATTGTAATATAGTAAACTATGTTGAACTATAGTTATAATGAAAATAAAGAAATGGATTTTAACTATTGATATAATGAACGACTAGAAGTAATCGCTCTTCCTGTTACATGTAACCCTCGTTCATAAATCCTGGTCCAGTTTTGCCAGAAATGAAGATCCATTTTATCGAGGATGATACAAAGGTGAGATCAACGACCGATAGTAGTCGTTCATCTCATATTACATCTAACCCTAGTTCGCAAAATCTTGATACTGTGTTGCCATCAATGAAGATCCAATTTTATCGATATTGATACAAAGATGAAGTCAGCGACCAATAATAGTCACTCATCTCCTGTGATATAACCCTCGTTTGCCACATCTTGATATTGTGTTGCCATCAATGAAGATCCAATTTTATCGATATTGACACAAACACGACGTCAACGACCAATAATAGTCACTCATCTCATATGATACAACCCTCGTTTGCCAAATCCTGATACTGTGTTGCCATCAATGAAGATTCAATTTTATCGATATTGATACAAAGATGAAGTCAGCTACCAATAATAGTCACTCATCTCATATGATACAACCATCGTTCGCCAAATCTTGATATAGTGTTGCCATCAAATAAGATCCAATTTTTTCGAAGATGATAAAAAGATGATGTTAGCGACCATAGAAGTCGCTGATCTCCTGCGATATGCAACCATCGTCCGCCATATCTTGATACTCAGCATCCTGGTTCTCTGGGCCAGTCACGCTGCGCCACTGTAGCCCAGCGTAAATGCCCCAGGAAATCAGGATGGATACTATGTTGCCATCAATGAAAATTCATGCTATCGAGGATGATAAAAAGATGAGGTCAACGACCAGTAGTAGTCGCTCATCTCCTGGGATATGTAACCCTCGTCCGCCATGTCCTGATACAGGGACCCCCAGAGACGGTAGAGGCTGTGCATGGTTTGTTTGGTCTGCAGGAGGGGGTAGTCTGTGCCGGGGACCACGCTCACGTTCTTGGGCATATGTTGCAGGTTCATGTCAGCTCCTCGGAAGTCTCGCCAGTTCCAAGATGGCGGCCCTCTGCTGGAGCATGCTCGACTGGTGAGAGGGCGTGTCCCGTTGGTGTAGAACATCATGTAAAAGTTGCACATCTCGTCGAACTGAGTCCCTCTGGAATACAACAGTTGATGAGATAAGTCCATGTAACTTCCTATAATTGTAAATACAATCAAAGGGACCGTAGCACGTATTCTTATGACGAAAATAGATCTCACAAATGTCATCAATTGCAAAGTAATATAATATTTATTTCCTCCAATGTGAGTACAATAACATTGTAAATGTAAAGATACGCTTACTCAAGATTACTCATTATCGAGGGGCGTTTGTGTTTTGTTCCTCATTCAATAAATACAGTTCTAAAACGAATATACCTGATTCAGGTTAAAATGGCCTTTTAAATTGCTTTTACGTGAGACTGTTTTCTCTGACTACGGTTAATCGAGTCATGTATGGGATGTTTTGCCCTCTAATGTAAATATGTAAATATGTATATACTTATATTATGAATGGCAAAGCTAACGTATATAGCATACGAAAACGTGCTACAGTGCCTTTGATATAGGGTTGAGGTTGATATTATAACATCTGTTGGTTGTGAAATATAATAACTATTATTACGGATTAAAAACATTACAAGGAGAGAAAAGGCTATTCAAAAATATATACCTATTGAATGATTTAAGTATCAATATGCATTCAGTATGCATTGAAATTAAATATAGTATTAGCCTCACACTTATGTTTCTGTTTGTATGTCTGAAGTTACAAAAAGATGTTGTTTTATTTTGAAAATTATTTCAATTCTTTTAAAATAGTAATATTTCAAACAGAATGCGACAGTCATAATTCTAAGGTATGTTGTTCAAACAATAGACATTGAAGTCAAACATACACACACACAAAACAATACATAAAAACCACAAGCTAAATGTCAAAGATTTGACATGAATTGAGAAAATGTATTTGGTATGGACAGTATTCTTTCAAACACGAAGAGTAAAATAGGGAACAATAACAGAAAGACAATATACATTATCAAAATACAATTCTGGCTGGTTTATTATTCATTATTTTAGTCTCATTGAATATGAAAGCTGTAACAATAAAGAACATGACATGATGCTGATTCGGCAAATTTAAAAACAGAGCGAGACATTAAACAGACAAACCAAAATAAACAGACCAGAGAAACCCTCCCGTAAGGATGCGAAAAATAATAAGATCGATATGCAGTTCGTCCTATCTCAACAGTAAGCCTACTGGGTGAGATTGATGGGAAGAAATTAATGTATATTGTTCTTTATGGCGGCGGCCATCTCAACGTCAGAGAAGCGACATTACAGAAAGGGGAGTTAACTCTTGTTAGATAAATAGCTAGAGGGCGTATTAACATCCTAATATGTATTTCAACATTATGGAATAACACAATATTAAGTAAATGAAAGGAAGTGATTCACTATCAATTCAAATATGTTCTTATTTCAGATGTATCAATTAAATAACGCTTTTTGAAATTTTTGCCTTTAAATTTGAAAAAAAGAAATTGCCTTTTTTCACGAATTTTTCATAATAACATAGAAAAGAACTGTTACAGACATGTAATACAGTACAGATACAACACACAGTACATCACAACATTTACAATTACCGTGTGTTGTGTTTCCTTTCCCCAGCTCGGTTTGTAAGTCACGATCAATCAGCAACACTCGTTCTATAACTGCTTGGCACTCATGATGTTAAGTGTTTAGGATTTAAACATTTCGTATTATCATGACCATAAATCATATAAGATAGGTTAATATTAAAACGAATGACTTTGATCAATCTCCCGTCTAAAAAGTCGTGCGGTTGTACTTAAATTATGTTAATAACATTCATATTGAATTGGGAATAAGTTAAATATCGCGTTGTTTTTCGTTAACATAAATATCAAGAAAATCGGCGATAGTATAATTATCCCCAAACCTCGGCCGTGGCATCAAAATTTACCAACTTCGGAAAACTTCTGGAGCTTCAGTTATGGCACCAGTGGCTCCAGTGCAAAATCAGCTTAGCTGGAAAGCGTTCGTAAAATCTCCAAGAAGACACAATAGTGTAACTAGACGTTTTCCATTGTGACCAGGGGGCCGTTCCACTAACCGATATTAGCCCTAAGATCAATCGTTAGCCCATCTTTTATCATTGGCTAAGATTGATCTTAGGACTAAGATCGGTTAGTGGAACGGTACCCAGAGTACTAAAGCAATGACGTCTACTGTTAATCATACTCACACGAGTTATCACTTTAGTGTGCATAGTATACAACGGACAATAAATTGCAATATTATAATAAAATAGCTTAAAACAACATTCTCCTCCACACAGATGTAAGTCAGGTTACATTGCCCTGCACAACGTTTGCTACAATTCACTGATTACTTGTTTGACGTATGGAGAATCGTATTTCTTAAGAATCAAATGTTGTTGTGATATTAGCGACGTTGTTTAAAAAAGAGACTATCGTCTGTAAGCGTCTTAAATTCCTTGACCTTGGGACGCGTGTGTATTTGGAATAAGACATATCACCCCAACCCAAAAGGCATAATTCGCGTCTGACTCAATCACTGGTTAATTTAAGCCTTGCAGCATGTCCTTAACTTTTATTTGCTTGCATAGCAAACAACTATGAAGTGCGGGTGAAGCGGGCCGCAACCCCAGAACAGAAAAGTTCACGAAATGCGACAAGGCTCAGTTAAGACATGTGATGAAGACTGTTTAACATATTGTAACAATAACACAGAGGACGGTCATCTATTTGTTATCAGTGAATTGTGACAGTGGTTAGATTGGAAGGCATAACTTGAGTAGCATCAGTGGGGATGTAATGCCTTTTCGTTTCAAAGGAAACTTTCACTTACCCAATAGCTACTGTGTGGTCCTTGTCGTTCACCATCGTACACCGGGCAGCCTGAAATACAGGGTCATAAAGGTAAGCAAGGGAAATTAACACTATAAGTATAATAAATGATAATAAATTGTATGCGTGTTACATAAATAAGTTTTCGGACACCTAATGTGTCGTAATTGCTCATAATTATCAAGCATAAGTAATGGAAGTGATTGTATATATTGGTAGTTAATTTTAATAAGTAATGTATGTGAGTACAGAGGAAGTACGGTATTTCCTCGAATAGACGCCCAAGTGTCTCCTTTTTCAGACCTCCTTTAGTCTATTCGAGACCAACGTCTATTATTTTTGGTCGAAATAAATCACCCGAATCCTAACTCACAAAATCTTGACAAAAAATCTTATATATGAGTTTGTTTGGTGAATATTTATTCATTAATGAGCGTGAACAATATATTCCATAAAAGTCATATATATATATATACGTGGACATCTATATCAATTGCTTCTTTTAAAAAAACTTTGCTCATTTGATCACTCTGGGTCCATACCCGGGTCTATTTCTTTTAAACGGTTATAACCTATCTATCCTAGATCAAGATCCGGTACTATAATGTCTTTATGTTTACTTACCAAGATGTCTCCACGGTGAACGTCAAGGTTAGGTGTTGATGCATCGTAAAACATCTGAAATAATAGAAAGGTTTGTAAATCCTCGTCATATAATAGGAAACAGATACAAGTATGATTGTTAGTTAACATTGTACTTGAATGGAAACGCCCTTTAAAAGGCACATTTCATAAGTATTCAATAAATATTTACAAAATAACCTGAACCGTTGTAAATAACATTCACATCCAGTATTCTTTGCCATTTACCAAACCAATAACAAGAGCTTGAAAAACCTTTTTGTGGGAAAACCAGGTATTTTGAATAGTAAATTTCGTTATTGCAATTGACGAAATATTTCGATGTAAATTCTAACACCGCAATCAAGCAAGTTATAACATGGATGAAAATGGACATCGTACTTCACCCACAAGTCGTCATTGCAGTAAAGATGTATTACAGACACTTGCCGTCAGACTGCAATCTGATCGCGGTAGGTACCGGAAAGGACATATGCAAATCTCTGTATCTAAGTATATAGGGTTCGTGAATATTGTGAGTCATGTGCTCATAATGAATAATTCCTCAATGAAAACAACCCCGCCCCTTCTAAATGCTGTGCATTTAAATTTTATGGACCCCTTTTCAATAAGTGCTCCCCATCCCCTCTTTCAAATTTTCTGGAGCCTTCGAGTGGTTAACATTTATTGGTGCTATACAAGTATGTATATGTATATGTATATGTATATGTATATGTATATGTTTATGTATATGTATATCGACAACACTTGGAAAAAGGCTGCCCTGGAAACAACACTATGAGAGACTCCTCAATGTGGAAATCCCCTGGAACCCAAATGACTTGTCAGAGGAACCCCCTGTCGACGGCCCAAGTGTGCCTATCACTAGTGAGTTGATTGAAAGAGCTGTCAGTAAGATGCCCATGGGCAAGGCGGCTGGACCATCCGGCGTAGTAGCGGAGATGCTGAAGCCCTCAGGCAAGGTTGGAGTAGCGCTTATAAAAGATCTCACGGAAACCATTATTCGAGAAGGCCATATACCAACAGAATGGGAAGAGAACTACATCATCAGTCTCTACAAAGGAAAGGGTGACGCACTTGAAAGGGGCAACTACAGAGGTCTAAAGCTGTTAGATCAGACCATGAAAATCCTAGAGAGAGTAACAGAACACATACTCAGGCAACAAGTGCACATTGACGAGATGCAATTGGGCTTTATGCCAGGCAGAGGTACAACAGGCGCCATCTTTATCATCCGTCAGCTCCAAGAGAAGCACTAGGCAGCAAACAAGACCCTCTACATGGCATTTATCGACCTAGAAAAAGCCTTTGACCGAGTGCCAAGAAAAGTCATATGGTGGGCCATGTGAAAACTCGGAGTTGAGGAATGGCTTGTCCAGACTGTACAATCTATGTACTCAAATGCTAGAAGCCGGGTGCGCATCAGAGAGTACAGCGACGAATTGAAAGTGGACGTAGGCGTACACCAAGGTTCAGTACTCAGTCCCCTACTTTTCATCATTGTCCTGGAAGCCCTGTCACGTGAGTTTCGGACTGGATGCCCCTGGGAACTTCTGTATGCAGATGACCTTGCAATCGTGGACACATCCCTAGAAGCTCTATTGGAAAGAATCTCCTCGTGGAAGATCGGAATGGAAGAGAAAGGCCTTCGGGTCAACGTGGGAAAGACCAAGGTCATGCTCTCAGGACAAAACCTCGACAATCTGAAAAAATCTGGGAAGTACCCTTTTCAGTATGCCTCAGCGGCATCGGCAGAAACTCCATCTTCTGTGCAACCTGTTCCAGCTGGGTCCACAAGAAATGTAACGGAATCAACGGCCCATTACGACCAGATCCACAGTACACCTGTTCACGCTGTAAGGGCACAGCCAGACCAGTTGACGGAAGGCCCCAGAAAGAGGTGGTGGTCGGAGATAACACACTCGAAGCAGTGGCCGACTTCTGCTACCTAGGTGACACCATGTCTTCAGGGGGTGGATGTGAGCTTGCAGCCGCAACTCGTTGCAAATCGGCATGGAAAAAGTTCAGAGAACTAATACCAATCCTCACAAACAAACACCTGCCAGTTACAACTCGCGATCGAGGCCGTGTTTACGCCAGCTGCGTGAGGAGTGCCATGCTATATGGCTCTGAAACTTGGGCTGCAACATCTACACTAGCATAACACATAACACTACCAAGCGCTTAAAACGAAATGACAGAGCCATGGTCAAGTGGATTTGCCGTATCAAGCCCGAGGATGATGTGAACTTTGCAACCCTATTTGAACAGCTCAAGTTAAAAGATATAGCCAGTGTGATGCAACTGGGCAGGTTGAGATGGGTCGGCCACATAGAGCGCAGCACCAGCTGGATCTCGCAGACCAGAGAACTCAGTGTTCCTGCACAACGGAGTAAAGGAAGACCCCAGCTAACATGGGATGAACTTGTGTCGCGCGACCGTGAGGCCTTGTGTATGGACTCAATAAACCGCCAGGATCGCCCAGTCTGGAGAGGAACACGGACGGACAGACAGGCCTTACCCTTGTTAGAGGATCGATCATGGCCTGGTTAATCTAAAACGGAAGATGATGATGATGGTGATGATGATGATGATGATGATGATATACATATGTATATCTATGTACATGTATATATATATATATATATATATATATATATATATATATATATATAAATATATATATATATATATATATATATATATGTGTGTGTGTGTGTGTGTGTGTGAGTACCTGAGGTTTCTGTGGACTCATTCTGCCAATCTCTGTCCATGTTCCGTTCCTGATTCTGTACCCAGACACCACCTTACCTGCATTAGAAGGTTAAATATGGAGGTGAATGAAGTCAGTGAACCAGTAAGAACACATTGTGCTCAATGAAGTATGTTTCTTATAGTTCATAACAATGACATTTCTCCTTTTGAAATAAAATTTATTTCTTGAAATATATGAAAAAAATATAATACTATCTTGAAATGATGTACACTTTTCTTTATCGGAATTAAAAGCCAATACAGTGTCATGTCATATTTTCATGAAAATGGTTTCATCATAAAAAAAAATCAGTCTTCAAATACAGATAAATCTTCTGTTATGCAGTCAGATAGTTTTCTCATTATGTCTTATTTGATGTAAAAGTTTAACGGTAAAGGACTATTCATAGTAATCTTTATACAGGTATTAATATAATCCATGATAATTTTATACCAAAAATAATCAGTTACACTCCATGACCAAGTCATTATTCTCACTTATATCTAATTATCATAATAAATATCATAAAAACATTATTTTTAAATTTCGTTAAGTACGGTATTAACAATCTCAAAACTAAGAGAGTTTCGACAGCCTGGACCCTTGACGCTAGAACTAAAATATACACTGTTTCTTACCGAGGGAATGGGCATGTGTTCTGTAAGCGAAGGGGTGGATGTCAAATTTCTCCTCAAATTGACAGGCTGTCTCCATGTAAACTGAAAATGATAAAAACAAACGTTTAAACATGAACAAAAATGAATATTTATTTAATTACATCATTGAAACAGATAAAAAAAAAAGCGAGATACTTTTCAGTTTTAAACTATTAGCATAATGTCATGAGTTTTTAAATAGCAAAAAAGGCACCGTCTTGTTAAAGATTACTCCGTAACATGTTAAACCTGAGACTTGGCAGAAAATACAATTTAATATATATTTTAAGGGGCAGTAGGACTTGTTTCGATCAAATAAGTCGATGAAATGTATTTGAAAAATAATTAAACCAACAGTAAAACACCATTCTCTCTTCGGAAAATCAACTTAAAAAAGAATGTACATGGCTCCGTAAAGTCATGGGAATCGTTTTTTGTCATTCGAAATAATAAAAATGTGTTCACAATAAAATGGCCGCCATGCAAATCTAGCTTTATACGCAACATCGTTATTACTACTAAGGATAATTGGTTTGTGTAATAAGATGTTTTACCCTCTAAAGTAAATTTAAATGACACAAACTATCACTATAAATACGAAATTTGAAGAAATAAATTTTCGTAAAAAAAACGTGCTACAGCCCCTATAGAGGGGAAGTTGTATAACCCGAAAGGTCAAACATAATCAATGAATACTAAAAGGCTCGTTCACGTATCACTTTCGTCTGACAATCATCGATCTTTTTCTCAGCGAATAACCCTATACTAGTGACATCATAAAGCACTTAAATGTGACGTCATATTTTAATTGAGCCACCTTACAGTGCAATATCAATGGCATGAAGCAGGTTAAGGACAAAATTGACACTCGAAAGTTGTGTAATACAAAATCTTCACTTTTTGTGCCACACTCGCTCGTATAGCAAACTGTAACTCTCACCTGTAGATCGAGGTGGGATGCTACCTCCAGTTCCCAACAGGTAAACTCCTGCACGTCCAGGTAGTCTGTAACACAGGTAAAACATATATTGGATGTGATGTCAGTTAATCTAAGCGTGCATCACTTGAATAGGAGGCTTTGTATTCTGTATACGTTTAACTTATAACCGAGTGAGTGAGTGAGTTATTGTTTAACGCCACTTGGGCAATATTGCAACCATTAGCGGCGAGATTTATAACCGATAACTTGCTAACATCAATCAATGCCAACGATATAGTGGGTATGTGACTCATTAATACTTTAGCTGATGGTTTGTTTTGATATTATGATATTTTTTGGATTTTGATGCGGGTAACAAGGTGTTATGTTCCAGGTTTCTGACAATTGTACATATGCTGGTTCATATTTGAGTACGTGGATTGACTGAAAATGTGTGTACGTGTATGTTGGTTGACCGACAATTGTATACGTTGGTTGACTGAAAACTAATTCATGTAGATATGTTGGTTGACTGACACATGTATGAGTAGGGTGTCTTACGCGTGTATGCTTGACTGACACTGATATATATTGCTTGACTGACACTGATATATATTGCTTGACTGACACTGATATATATTGCTTGACTGACACTGATATATATTGCTTGACTGACACTGATATATATTGCTTGACTGACACTGATATATATTGGTTGACTGACACTGATATATATTGCTTGACTGACACTGATATATATTGCTTGACTGACACTGATATATATTGCTTGACTGACACTGATATATATATTGCTTGACTGACACTGATATATATTGGTTGACTGACACTGATATATATTGGTTGACTGAGACTGACATATATTGCTTGACTGACACTGATATATATATTGCTTGACTGACACTGACATATATTGCTTGACTGACACTGACATATATTGCTTGACTGACACTGATATATATATATTGCTTGACTGACACTGATATATATTGCTTGACTGACACTGATATATATTGGTTGACTGAGACTGACATATATTGCTTCACTGACACTGATATATATTGGTTGACTGACACTGACATATATTGCTTGACTGAGACTGACATATATTGCTTGACTGACACTGATATTGGTGGTTGACTGACACTGATATATATTGCTTGACTGACACTGATATATATATTGCTTGACTGACACTGACATATATTGCTTGACTGACACTGATATATATTGCTTGACTGACACTGATATATATATTGCTTGACTGACACTGACATATATTGGTTGACTGACACTGACATATATTGGTTGACTGAGACTGACATATATTGCTTGACTGACACTGATATTGGTGGTTGACTGACACTGATATATATTGCTTGACTGACAATGATATATATTGGTTGACTGACACTGACATATATTGGTTGACTGACACTGACATATATTGCTTGACTGACAATGATATGTATTGCTTGACTGACACTGACATATATTGGTTGACTGACACTGATATATATATTGCTTGACTGACACTGACATATATTGCTTGACTGACACTGATATATATTGCTTGACTGACACTGACATATATTGGTTGACTGACACTGACATATATTGGTTGACTGAGACTGACATATATTGCTTGACTGACACTGATATATATATTGCTTGACTGACACTGACATATATTGCTTGACTGACACTGACATATATTGGTTGACTGACACTGACATATATTGCTTGACTGACACTGACATATATTGCTTGACTGACACTGATATATATTGCTTGACTGACACTGATATATATATTGCTTGACTGACACTGACATATATTGCTTGACTGACAATGATATATATTGCTTGACTGACACTGACATATATTGCTTGACTGACACTGACATATATTGCTTGACTGACAATGATATGTTTTGCTTGACTGACACTGATATATATATTGCTTGACTGACACTGATATATATTGCTTGATTGACACTGATATATATATTGCTTGACTGACACTGATATATATTGCTTGACTGACACTGATATATATATTGCTTGACTGACACTGATATATATTGCTTGACTGACACTGATATATATATTGTTTGACTGACACTGATATATATTGCTTGACTGACACTGATATATATTGCTTGACTGACACTGACATATATTGCTTGACTGACACTGACATATATTGGTGGACTGACACTGATATATATATTGCTTGACTGACACTGACATATATTGCTTGACTGACACTGATATATATTGCTTGACTGACACTGACATATATTGCTTGACTGACACTGACATATATTGGTGGACTGACACTGACATATATTGCTTGACTGACACTGATATATATTGCTTGACTGACACTGATAGATATTGCTTGACTGACACTGATATATGTTGGTGGACTGATAGTTGTATTTGTAGGTTGAATGACAGGAAGTAATTGACGGTTGATCAGATACAGACAGACTGACACTTACCTAGTCTTCTGTGTGACCAGGGTTAGGCCAGACTCGTCCTTGTCGTTATCTGCAAGGGAATGGTCAATGAGTGGACACGAAAGAAGCAAGAACTGTTAATTGTATCTGGGACTTTGTCTCTTTCCATTGGCCATCAGACTGAATTCAAATTCGAGACATTGTTATGAATGAGAGTAAGTATACTAAAAATCGTTATGGGTTTCTCACGAAGAAGTTATCATCAAATCGTGATTATATATTCCAATTTTAATTTGATTTTATTTCAGATCTAAATTTAATGGTTTATGTATCTTTCATTTCGAATTTTAATTCAAGGAATTTTCCGAAATTCTACTCTTTCTCGTAGAATTCATAATATAGATGCATTGCAGTCTTTCTCGTAGTTTGCTTATGTATGCACATGTACCTGATAACATACCTAAAATGAAACATATGTAAGTATACAATAGAAAATACTTACTGGGCGGTAGGAAGGCCTCCACGTTCTTGTAGTGTACCTGAAGAACCAGGTACTTGACGTCCGTGTTACCGCCTACCTCGAACGCAACATCTGAAGAAAATAAATAACGATATTAATGATTTAACCTCTGAATAGTCATGCATGTTTGTTATTATCATTTAAATGTTGGTATGTACATTTATATGGGCTTTCGACCTAAAATCATGAATAAACCTACTTTACTTGATTTTCCTTTTTAGAAGATTGCTTGAATTTGTTTATCTTTGCACATAATTTATATTATTGTAAATATGAAGCTCTTTTCTAGGATCGTAAAACAGTTTAGACTGTCCCCAAATATTGCATGTTTAGTCGGTACAAAGGCCTTTTTAACGGATAATTGCATAACCTTTAATACAAATCCTCATATAAAATTGTAAAAACTAGCCGTTTTATGAATACTACATATGTGTTTATATCAATAATTATTGTTCATCTCTGTTTCCTTCTAAATAGTATGCAATATACCCATTCAGACGTATTACCAACGCATCACACGTCATTGGTACAACGTCATTGGTACATCATGGTTCATATCGAAATGAAAGCAGGAAGTTAATAAATCAAAACAATATTATGTATTGCCAAATGTGACACTTGTTCGAGTTTCAATACAAGTCCTGGAGACCTAAATATAATCCATTGTGTTGTCAATGTCATCAATATGTCACCCTTTAAGATACATATGTGTACACCCAATTTTTAATCTAGTTCCACATCTGAAGCCAAATGGTTATGGCACAATATTGACGGTTAGTCGTCCATCAACTCCCTCCAACTAAATATAACCAGCTCTGACTACAGCAGATCGATATGAGGACAGTGGAAACACGGTGTTTCTGAGGAACACTGGAGATGGACAAACACTGTGGATCTCGAGTCTCTCTACCATCGATCGGGTCAACAGAGACAGACACAAGCACTGCGTTGGAAATATCCCTTTACCTTGGGGACTGACGTGAATTGAAAAGGAGCAGTACATTCGTGTTTCGTCACACTGGTAGACATTTTCTTAAAGAGAGGGTATTTTGTGGAAACGAAATTCGAGACATTCCGGTTTACTCACATATATTGATATGTTTATTGCACAATCCGTGTGAACATATTACTGGGGTAATGTTTTATGCCTTTGTTTGTATAAATTTGAAAAGGTTATCGCACATTATTTCAAAAATAAAAACATTGAGAAGTGAAACCATTCATCGGCGTTATGAGCGTGGAAAGTTTTCCCTTAGGCACAACACGACATTGTCCATTAGTTTAATGCTACAGTATGTGTTACTTTGTAATATTCCATCCATGGATATCTTTTATTTTGGAAAAAAAACTATTGAAAATACAGCGTTTTTCATTTCATGTTTTGCACAAAAAGCAAGATGGTGGACAATCAGCGACAGAACTGCCTCTTCATTTCTGTTGAAGAGAATTAGAAATATACCAGTTAAATGCATTATTTAATGAAGGAAGCATTTAAACCAGTCTACGTAAACTAGCCTTAATAATACTCGCTACACTCCCATATGAATATTGAGACTAGGTTTACTTAGACTGCATTTAAAGCGACTTTGAGTACATGTACAGAAAATACCCTAAATGACAGAAGCTAAAAAACATCGACAGAAATTCTGCATCGATGAATACTTTTGAATGGTTGAAAATTAGAAAGGAGATCACAGTTTCTTTGTGAAATGAACAGTCAGACTCTATTGAAATATATACTTCAAAACCTCCTTGGGTTTCTTACATTAGAATCTAGGATCGTGAATTAGAATCTTTTTTCCATCTTTACGCATTAAAATGATCTTAGGTGATACAAATAGAAACCAACTCGGTGTTCGGACTAATATTTTCCATTGCCGCTTGAATTATTGAGTGTATCGCATCTTTGAGAAATAAACAATCCGACTGAGGCACCGATATGTCTTTAAATTTGTTATCCTATGTTATCAAGCTAAATAATTAATATCCACCTATATGTCTATATACGTTATTAAACAATGTTATAAATAACAGCAGACAGAACTATTAATTATTGAGTATGAATATTACGTTATATACCTAGAAGGTCTTATGTGCATGTATGAATATACAACTGTTGGCAGATATCGTATTGAAAGCCTATATCTCTTACAACCGGAATCATTATCACATTACCCTCTTGGTGTTCAGTGCCTTCTTAGCTGTAGTTTTAACATTGAGTCGCCGTTCTCATGGTGCGATTTGTCGTTACGACTTGTATTAACCAACTTCAGAACTTCAAAGTTGTATCAACTGATCATCTGGTCATACTACAGGTTGAAAATACATGATGTACAGAGTGATGCAAAAAGTATTCGGACGGTGACGTTATTTCCATAGGCTTGCATGTTAATTTAGTCTTGGATAAATAATTTTCATGAAATAAATTCTGGTTGGTTCAATGTCAAATTTTCCAGCTTGATTGCAAAACTTCACATCTTAAAGTACATAATTTCGATTAATTTTTCTGACGACAATTTTAACAAATGTCATCCGATTTACCTACGTGTGTACATTAAATAAAAACGGGTCCCATAGATCGTCATGTTAAATGTTATCACAACTATGTATATATGTTGATGAAATTACTGTCATTTCCTACATATAAAACGGAACATTAAACATAAATTATGAGTTTGTAGCCAAGATGATTCCTCACAAACATGATAAATGTGAATAGGATCTGACAAAAATCCTATCTATGAAAATTATTTATCCCAGACTAAATTAACATGTAAGTCTATGGAAATGGCGTCACCGTCCGAATACTTTTGGCACGACTCTGTAGCTATAAATCACAAGGTGTAAACGAGCCTTTTGAGTAAGGGAACTCTGCGGAAATGGCTACACATCGCGAAGTATAAACGGGCCTTTTAAGAGATAGAGAGGAGAGAGAGGAGGGGAAGAAAGAGGGAGAGAAAGAGAGGGGAGAGAGAGGGAGAGAGAGAGAGAGAGAGAGAGAGAGAGAGAGAGGGGGGGGGGAGGGAGGGAGGGAGAGAGTACTCTCTGTATTCTCCTCACAAGTCAATGACGTAAATTGATCTTCTCAACGATTATATATGAATGCAATAGGAGTCACATTCTCTTCCCACAGTGGTTACTCCCTCCAGGTTTTCTATCGTATGCTATGTTGTATTAAGGCGATATTTCACTATTTCGCTTTATCCCCTGGCGTTTGCAACACTGATCACGTCCCTGTTGTCCAATCGCCATTTTACAGCTGCGTCCGAAGTCTGTCTTGTAAACGACACCGCACAAACGAAGGCACTCTAGTCATTTGACAATAGCGGAATGTTAAGTTTGAAATAACGTCCCTGATTGCATAACTTACTTCTAATGCAACCAATCAGAATTCTCTATTTATAGCTGAGAAAGTGCTCGATATGTAACAGAGGGTACGATAGAAAATCTGAAAGGAATAATTTCTAAGAATGCAGAGTCCATCTATTCGAAGTTATCCGTTAACACCAATCACGCCGCAGAAATCAAATTAATGATTTCATCAAGAACATTGATGTTTAGTATCTACACATTTTGTCCAATCGACTGTGACACTAACGTCCCTGAACAATTGAAGGATAATCATTGCAATTAACCGTTCATCGGAATAATTAATGACATTTTTATATCCTGTTCTTAATGGCACGAAACATTAATTGAATTGAATTCACGAAGGCTGTCTATTTTCATCCGATCATTATACACATTGATACATAATCTCGGATACGCCCAAACATCAACTAAGTATTGAATGGTTAATTCATAGAGATTGGATTGATCTGGTAATCAATATTAGTTTTCCTTAACGTAATTTAATGGGGAAATGACTGTGAAATAATAGTAGACAGGGGGATAAACTTTCGCTCACCTTAGGGGCTCTTCAAATATACATGCAAAAAAAACAGTTCACATTAAAATGGCCGTTCGAAGGTAGATTTTAAAGTGATCTGACTGTTGTAGCGATATCTATTAACACTCTGAGTATCCAAAAAGTAAGAATATTATCAAAATGTCATGTATTTTTAACTCGGAGTAGAGTTTTAAATATGGTTTAATGATAGAATGGTCGACCATCTTTCAGTCTGAACTCTGAACTCATGAGAGCTACAAATCTACCTCTCACAGTGAAGAGTTCCACAACAGTATCACATTATACATTGTGCCATTTTCTTTCAATACAGATGACCCGTTTTTCATTGATACGGCTTATTGGGTAGTGGGGTGTTTTACGAGTTAAGTTTTATCATAATAGTTTCTAAAATGTCGCAAAGATTTAATCCAAAACACATGATCCTCTTTATCCTCAACAACAGGATCCCCTTTCACAAAGCTAATCATAAGTCACTAAAGTAAACTTAGTACATTGTTAAAGAGTTGGTTCTACTGGGGTATTTTTGTGGAAGCGAAATTCGAGAGGACATTTCTGTTTACCTATATATGTTATTAATGCATGAGTATATGCTTATTGCACAATCCAGGTGCAACATATTAATAAGGGTAATATTTGTGTGACTTTAAATTTGAAAAATTGTTAAAGGCTAGCGCACATTAATTAAAAACATAAAAGCAATGGGAAGTGAAGCCATTCAACGGAGTGTGGGAAGCTTTGCTGCGGCACAACAAGACGTTGTTGATTAGTTTAATGATTAATTATGTGTTACATTGCGAATATTCTATCAACACGTGTTTATTACTTCTAAAAATAAAATTTAGTAACCATACAGCTTTTTGTCATTTCTCATAATGCAAAAAAAAAGATGACGGACAGTCGGTATTGAACTCTAACTTTAAAGAACGGGGGTCAGCCAGACTGAAGGTTTCTGAGTCAAGGAGTCTATTGGTTGTATCATCCGATAAGACAACTGACTCATGCTGCCATATATAGATCCCCTTGTACTCCGACCTATTAGCCCTGATGAATATAGATTCCCCCCTCCAATTCCCCCTCCCTCCTCTGCCAGATGTCCAGAAATGGGGCTACTTGTCTTAGGCAGTTTATTATCTCCGGTTAATCAATTAGTTTGGTATGTTCGGCAAGCCGATTATTTCTCTAGGGACGTCATGTTCGACTACTGCATATTTAGTTGAAAAGATGTGTAATTTATATTGCACTGAAACAGTATATTCATAGAATGTTATATAACGGAATGGAAATTTGTATGATAAATTTATGTTTTGGATTAACGGATTAACATCTTCTGCTGACGTCGATGATTTTTTGTGAACAATCGAAGATTAAACAAATATTTAAATGAACTTAAAAGGTTGCATGCACCCATTTCAATCATACCAACCCAAGAAATAATGTATTTGATCAAGTTTAGCCGTTTTCAGTAGTAATCTTTTTACAATTTTGTGCACAACTGATTCTCAGTCGTGCAGATGATGAGTCCCATTTTAAAACAAAGTAGATATATTTACTTCAATATATACAAATATACTTAACGTGCAAAATGTGCCTTTAATTGATAGTTATACCCGAATAGAATTAATGGTTATTGAAAAAGAATCCAATATGTTTTTCCTCATCTTCCCTACGCAAGACATAACTTGTGCCAGTCTCCATAACCGCCTGAATTAAGCCTTGCAGTATTTCCCTAACTTTTCTGTGCTAAGATAGTGGGGCGTTGTAGCTGAAATGCATAGCGGGCTCCGATGTCCTTAAGAAAATGCGCCAACCCTTAAATCAGCCAGCTATGGAGACTGGCAAGAGTTATGCTTGCGTAGGGAAATTGTTTGTTCGTGGATGTAACTAGACTATATTTTGCTAAGTAGATGATTCATAGAAAGGGCCTAAGAAGATCACAAAAATAGCCTCACTGCCAAGCAGTAGATTTATATCTATCAAATTTGGGAGTTTGACTCAGAACCTACATACGCTATGATAACAACCTCCCACGCAAGTTATCGTAACCATGGCTACAACACATTCCGCGGGTCACTGTTGACTCTGCCATTGTGATTCCCACTTCTCTACTGGCCTTGTCTGACATAATCAAGTCGGATATTGATAAATGTGGAATTTGTATTGGAACTTTGTAACGGTCTTGAAATAGCTGAATTAATCAATACAGTTGAGCGGGGGAGTAGAAGCTCGTGGTTGATGATGTGAAAGCGAACAGTTGTTGTCTCGGCATAGCTGCTAACGGTTCGTTATGTTGATCATCTTATCGACTTAAATAATGGTGCCATTTTACAAAGAATTGCAGGGCAAAATTGTGCACAGAAATTCTTATTGCGAAAATATGGAGTTCTCAGACTTAATTGATGATCGCGTACAACGCAGATATTTTCAGTTTAATGTTAAAGTAAATCAATGGTTGATGAATAATAATTCATAAATAATGAAATAATTAATTAGAACTTACTCTTATTTTCAATATCGTGGTTAACGTGGATCTGGAACAACTTTTTTGTAATAATCAAGTATTTTTTTCAATAATACTCCATGAAGATTTAAGGACACTGTACTGCAAACGCATTTTAAACTAACGAAGCACTAATGGATAGAGAATGATGTACTGAACTCTTTAAGCTTAACATAAGGAAATGGTATCTTAATTATATACAATACAGACAATGTAATCTTCTTATAGGAGAGAGCGAAGGAAAGAAAGGTCTATTTCCTTATTAAAAAAATGGTATCATATTTACATTTGGTACAAAGCGAGTAATCTAATTGATGTGGTTTATTGTGATTATTGCCTTATACAAGAACATTATACGTTAGTATAGCCATTTCAGTACGGGCATGAACTAGTTCATGTCCATGTAGGTCGATCTATGACAATGATTCCAATGCTGTCTTGGACGATTAGTTTGATATAGAACAAAATCGTATGGCAGTTCTCAGATTATAGGCAATTATGCCCAATAAAGCCTCTTAGCGCTTTAGCGTCTTTAACGCCCTTAAAATCCCTGGTGTCCAAATTCTGTCTGATCTATCGCACTTTCACGAGTTCATGTCAATAATCCTGGTCAAATACACGCTCCCTGATGTACACAACTAGACATTCTTCCATAGAGATAGTGATCACAAGTGTGTCTACATATGGAGAACCTTCATCGATTTTCCTTATGTTTGACCGCTGGTCAACTTCGCGGTCAGATCTACTGACACCACGACTGTGGTCAGCTGTGGTTAACAGACTGCGAATTTGTGGTTAACTGCTATGAGTTTATAATGATGAAATGATAGTTTTATATACGCATTGCCTAAATATTTAAAAACTTGCATGCATTAACTACGTGTATAGCCACACTCAAGTCACGACATTTTGCGGTTAATTGTAGTTAGTTTATTGTACGAGTTACATACTGAACATGTATATTCATCCCCAAACCCCAAATTTATCATAATTACTTGTTTCTAATTAAAATCGAGTAGCATCAGTATACATGTGCAGAAACCGAAACTGCACCCCTTTTACATGAACTGCAGTTATATGAGCTATTAAACATCAGCGCAAATTTGTCTTTTGTCTGTTGTAAATACGGTTACTATGGTTAATTGTCCGGTTTTCGACTTTTGCCATCATATAATCACCATACTTAGTTGAATATCATCAAAACGGTAATTTTTCGTAACAGTTAATACTTCTCAATAAAATAACACCATTTATAATGTTTTGCAAATTTTACCTCCCAAAACACAAGAATATGTTGAGCTGGTGAACGAAAACCTCATTTCAATATTCAGCACAACTTTTACTTTCCAAAGTATATTTTATCAATATCAATCAAGATGGAAATCTGAATTGTAAAATATTGATGAAATGGTCCCACAACATTCCAAAACCAGAACCCAATCGTCCCCCATTGTTTATAAACCTATAGCTGAATTGGAACTTTCAAACTGAATATGCATGAAGTAATAAAAGCCAGGAACTTTTCTGTTGTTGGAGGGAATATGAGCCCCTGTTAGTTAAAATCAGCATGGTTAAGGCATTCTCCGACAGAAACCCGAAACAAAAACCATCATTGTTCAAACAGAGTCGCTGGTATCGTGTTGCACGCAATGAGAACCTTTATGTAGGAACTCTCAGGGGTAAACAAAATGTCCTTTTATAATATTCTATGAATATTTGAACTTCAAGCTGGAATTGCAACATTATAATGACAATATTTTAGGACAATGTCAGTCAATCGGGGTTTTTTCATGTAATCTCTAAGATACATTGCACTGATTATATAAATGGCTATGTTTGGTACAACATCTTGATTGTCAATTGTCATGAGCATATTTATGAATTTATGAATTTATTAATTGTGGGATTTGAATAAAATGTATATGGAAAAATATAAGCATGTCACATGGGCTTACAGCACAGGCCGTCGTCCGTTCACATATGACACTTTCGCCTTCTCAAGAACCGCTACATCCCCCAAAAATGACATTTCTTGGGAGGTACCTTGCAAAATCCGGCAGTGACCAACCACTCTCTTATGATAAAAGTGAACATTAAAACCCCACAGATAAACGTTAGTAAGTTTTCTCATGGCCATATCCTTCATTTCCGTCAAAACGCATTAGTATACAACCGAAGACACCTTTAATGACTTCGTTTAACGTTCACTATACCTCCAATTCCAAACAAATGAGGGTTCTATCGGGGTAGTTTTTGTGGAAACGAAATTCGAGAGGATATTCCTGTTTACACATATATGTTATTAGTACATGATTGAAACACAGTCAAATTGAAATATAGTAATGAAGGTAATATTTTGATGACTTTATATTTCTCAACTTGATAAACACAAGCGTACATTTGTTGAAAAATAAAACAATGAGAACTGAAGCCATTCATCGGCGCTGCGAGTGAGGAAAACTTCGCTACAGTATAACAGCAAAGTGTCTATTAGTTTTATGATATGTTATGACGTTACTCTGTGAATTTTCCATCAGTGTATGTCTTTAGTTATTAAAAAGTTCTAAAATAAGGTATAATATAGCATGTGATCATATCACGCAATGCACAAAAATCCAAGATGGCGACAGAACCCTCCCTTTAAGTGCACTGCTGGCTAAACCGGGCACATAACGCGTGACTATGTGAGGACTGAAAGACGGCGTCTACTTCTGCCTACAGAGCACTCAACTTAAATATCACTATATACAGCAATGGAGGCGTGATATAAACACAAGCTCGAAGGGTTAGTATCATGAATTATTAATTAACTATCAATGTTATGGCATGTATACGGTATTTACGGCCTAGTCCATATGATTCGACAACTGGGCCAATACGGGCAAACTAGGCCAATACAAAACAAACTGGGCCAATACAAGACAAACTGGGCCAATACGGGATAAACTGGGCCAATATGAGTCTGAGCATGCGCAGTCGCACATTTTGTGAAAGCCCGAAGCTGTCGCTTCACAACTTTGACCCATGGCATCGGTTCGTCATTCTTGTTTATAATTGTTATTTCAATAAAAATAAGATGTTTAGTGTTGTGCAAATTGAATTAAAAGAGGTCAATTAATAAAATTGTCATTAATTACGTATTTCCGTATTGGCCGAGTTACAGATCCTCGGTCCGTTGTACTGGCCCTCGACTTCGTCTCGGGCCAATACAACGGACCTCGGACCTGTAACTGGGCAAATACGGAAATACTTAATTAATAACATTGTATTATTTGCCAGTTTTTTTAAAGTTACCTCTTCCTACCAGATTAGCTGATGAGTATCATTACTTATTAAAATCCCGTTATATCCCGCATTAATTTAAACCTTCTTTACCGTAAAGACAACACTATATAAACTACGTATAGGTATACTGTTCCTGTAACGCCAACGGTGGTTTGTTGAAAATAAATTTTGTATTGAATTGAGTTGCTTAGATGTTGGCCATCTCTAGTCTACCTTTGATCATAATTAGCTCTTTTGACCCTTCATTAATTCTTCAATGTCTCACAAACAACATCCTTTAACTGAATAAACAAAATAGAAATACATTGTTGCTAAATCATGTACTCTTCACATACACATCCTTAGACGTAGAAGGGTCTATTCCATTCCAATGATAGGGGTGCATACTATGACTGTAGGCAAACTACCACTCCGACTGTAGGCAAAGTCAAACTAAATTGACTGTAGGCAAAGTGCACTGTAGGCAGAAGTAGACTAACCGACTGAAACATGAATTGAAAGCCTTAGGGCATGCTAATGGGAATATTTTACCTTTGGGCAGCTTGAGTTCCGGTGCGTCCATTGCCCATGCGTAGAGGATCTTTGAACCGGAAGCACAGGTGGGTGCCATTTTGAAATCCGAACTCTGCGCTGCCATCTCACCGCAGTTCCTGATACATAGAGAAACATCGATCGTTGGTGTGATTGAGTCCTGTGATTGAGTCCTGTGATTGGTTCGATTTGTTACAGGGTTTGACAGGAAATTGAGAACACACAGTGGCATCCTGAAAGTTTGCTGACCTAATTGGTGATGTCTTTGAGGAATCGTATTAAAGGGGCAGTAGCACGTTTTTTCGTTCAAATAAGTCGATGAAATGTATTTGAAAAATAATTTAATCAATAGTAAACACCCTTTTCTCTTCGGAAAAACAAGTTTAAAATGAGTGTACATGGCTCAGTAAAGCCATGGGAATCGTTTTTGTAAATCGAAATAATAAAATGTGTTCACAATAAAATGGCCGCCATGCACATTTTGCTTTATATGCAACACCCTTATTACCACTACGGATAATTGGTTTGTGTAATAAGATGACTTACCCTCTAAAGTGAATATAAATGACACAAATTATCATTATAAATGGAAAATTTGAATACATAATTTTTGCAAAAAACGTGCTACATCCCCTTTCTCGAACATGATAGGTTTGTGTTTTCACTTGAGAGGTGATGATTGAATGTATCATAACATATTATAATTACATACCTCACAGTTAACCTAACAGTTTTGAGGGACCAGTGGTCAACATTTCGAAAGCTCCTGTTTTAATTCCCAAATAAGTGATCAACATCATCAAACAATAGTCATGTCTTTGTTTCTGTACTCATGCATTGGACTTAACTCGATATTGAACATTTAATTCCAAATTCAACAAAATCGAAATCTAAAAAATCAAATCACTTTCATCTACTTGAACTTGCCAAAATTTGAAAACTTGAGCCAATAAAATGACGATCATTTGGTAGGTTTGAGAATGATTGTGTTTTACATGGACAAATGATGATCATGATCAATGCAGTTGAAGTAATCAATTGACAAATCCAAATTACATGATACTTGCACTGCGATACAGAGGTAGGTGAACAAACTTTCGGGATGCATATGTATGAAGTAAAAACTCCTTCATAACGCTCGTTTTCAACCTAGGTATCTGCTGATATCAATTCAAATAATTTCACTCAACATGCATATTCACCCCAATAGCCAAATCACCATAACTACCTGTATTCAATGGATATCCGACAACATCTGGTTGTTTTCATACATGTGCAGAAACCGAAACGTCCCATTTGCATGCGCAAGAGTTACATGATGTATTAAACATTATCAACTCAAATGTGTCCCTTTGTCTCTTATAGATAAAATTCCAAAATTACGTTTGACTTATTGCCGAGCGTCAATCGTGTTGTACTTTCAGGTTGTCAATCAGAAATCACTACTTACTTACTTACTCTTGTGTTTACTTACTTACTTGCTTACTCATTTACTTACTTGCTCATTCACTTACTTACCTACTCATTTACACACTTACTCATTCACTTACTTACCTACTCATTTACTTACTTACTCTTGTGCTTACTTACTTACTTACTTACTCATTTACTTACTTGCTCAATCACTTACTTACCTACTCATTTACACACTTACTCATTCACTTACTTACCTACTCATTTACTTACTTACTCTTGTGCTTACTTACTTACTTACTCATTTACTTACTTACTTACTTACTATTGTGCTTGCTTACTTACTCATTTACTTACTTAATCATTCACTTACTTACCTACTCATTTACTTACTTACTTACTCTTTTGCTTACTTACTTACTTAGACTACTATACATTTATATCGTCACTATACAGAGGCGGCTACAATCAAAAGGAAAATTGTAGGCAACAGTCAGTATTTCTCGATAAATTACACCATTTATAACGTTTGGAACATGTTATTCCAAAAAATACAATGGGTTCACCTGTTTTATTACAACCGTAAAAGACAGGAGAATCTGCTTGTTTAAGGACAGAAACATGTTTGAGTGAGAGAAAAAGGGCTTCCTTTATCGGGGCAACTGACAGTGTTCAAGGTTTAACGAATAGGAAAAAGGTTAAAGGACATGAGCTGGCTTAGAATTAAATCGTTAATTTAAACACCTTTGATGAATGAGGTGACATATAATTTTTAAGATGCATTGAAGTGATGGGGAAAGGTTTATAATGTCAGATTTGAA
Source organism: Gibbula magus (assembly GCA_936450465.1). Lineage (NCBI taxonomy): Eukaryota > Metazoa > Mollusca > Gastropoda > Trochida > Trochidae > Gibbula > Gibbula magus. The sequence goes on from OW388289.1 coordinate 41,885,299, forward strand.
CGCAATGAACGATCGAGGAGAAAGAGTATTTTCACTGACGATAAAACAAAATTGTTGAGAAAATCTTCACTCTTCAGACATTCCGAAAAATAATGAAAGTGTTAAGTAAGCCAACTTTTCTTCTCTCCAGCTCCATGATGGAGGTACCACCGTCAACTCCACTGTTGTAAACAGCATATTCATTCTGGTTGAAATTCTATCTTTATTTTTCAAATAAGATTATCTTCTAACATTGTTACATTTGGGAAAAAACTACCCTTGGTTGTGTGGTAAACTGTTGGTGCTGGCGATAGTTGCCCGACTGAGGGTGTGGGTTCGAATCCCACAAGCTCCTCTGCCACAAAAAGTACAGGAATTTGTACTATTGAAGGTAGTGTTATCCCAAATATAATGTTAAATTTGCTCATTATCTATATGGGATTGTCTATCTAATAAATTATGTTCGTTAGGAAAAGATGATCTAACTAAGACGTCCAATGGTTATTATACTATTTCAAAACGTTTCAATATTTATTTTATATAAATACTTGTATCTAGCTATTTAAATCCTGACGATGACGCCCCAACCTTTTAAGTTCCTGATATTCTAATTCTAAAAAACACTCTACACACTTACTGTTCATGGTTTAGTTCATAGCGAAATTCTTAAGTGTGTGCATTTAAATTAAATGTCGTGATCTGGTTCTATATTCAAATCAGTTCTATGATATTCAATGTTATATGGTTGAATAAAACTGCTCTCGCTCTCGCTCGGGCAATACAAAAAATGTACACTCGTTTAATGAAAATGAAATATAACCGCGTTCATACGATCACATGTGCGCATATCACGTTTTTGGCCTAGCAGTCATTGTTTCAGGCAGGTTCGTATTTCGTCGTCTGTGACGTCATAAAACAAATATTCATGACGTCACTGTAGCTTGCCGTCCTATGTTAAGTGGGTCGTTTTCTTGTCATTTTAACGAGATTCAATTGGTATAGAATGGGTTGAAATTATCACACTCGAAAATGTGTCATATGATTTACGAAACCCGTGCTCAGACAATACAAAATTCACATTCATTTCATAAAAATCATATGACACACTTTCTCGGGTAATAATCTCAAACTTAATGATATTTTTTCATATAATTAACAGAAGTTCTTATAAATCAACAATTCTATCGACATTTCATTTAGCTCAATAAGATAGTATCCAGATTCTCCTGCTGGTGTTTCGATGAGGCCAGTGCGTGTAAACTCCAATGATGACGTCCATCAATGAGGCTACATGAGATTCTACACGTGCCTCGCCTCTCAGTGTGTTCGATAATGGTTTCGCTTATTGATTTAGCTGTCCAAAGTGTCACTGCGCAACAACTGGCGGAAGTAGATCGCGATGCCTGTCATTCACTGATAAACAGAGAACAATAGCAATTTGCTATGAGTGTGTCCATTACTGTTACAGTGTACATATACATTTACGTCAGAAATATTACGCAGGTAAAATGAAGTGTTTGAGGTGACGCACAAAGTTTTCAAGACTATTTTGAATAAATTATTGCGGTATCATTGCAGGCATTGGTCTAATAATATAATTGGGACAATACCATTTTTATTTTTTTAATAAGGACCCTGTTCACATTTTTGAGAAATCAAAAAATGGTAATTATAGATTGAAATTAACAATAGGTTCCAAATTACTATGAAAAATACATTTTAAAACGCATTTTTACTAATAAACTACTACAGCGAAATGTTGTTAACAATTCAAATCACAGATAATGATGTTTACTATAAAGAAGTTTTTCTATCATATGTATTCCACTTCTAAATGCTCCTTAAAACTTGATAAGTATATGTTCATGAAAATTGATTGCAAACTTCTCCGTGTCCACTATACAGCTTTTCCCTGATTTGTTTTCCTCGTAATTGAAACATACATGCGGTTTATAATACCACCATATTCACACAATGGCTTGGAAGATATTTTTTTTTTTATTAAATTTACTTAAAAAGGAAGAATGATGCATCGTCAACTATTGAGAAACTTACAGAGTGCACTCCATTAAGAAGCGAGAGTTCTCGATATCAACTTCTTCATATACATGTAGGTTAAAGGGGCAGTAGCACGTTTTTTGCAAATTTCATTTTTTCAAATTTCCCATTTATAATGATAGTTTATGTCATTAAATTTATATCTACTTGAGAGGGTAAAACATTTTATTTCACAAACCAAGTATCCGTAGTGGTAATAAAGGTGTTGCGTATATGTATACAGCAAACATTGCATGGCGGCCATTTTATTGTGAACACATTTTATTATTTCGAATGACAATAACGATTCCTATGGCTTAACGGAACAATGTACACTCATTTTTTTACTTGATTTTCCGCAGAGAGAAGGGTCTTTTACTATTGGCGACATTATTTTTCAAATACATTTCATCGACTTATTTCAGAGAAAAAAACATGCTACTGTCCCTTTAATGGTAGGGTGTGCCAGGGAGACCCATATGTATGCACTACATCATAACAAAGAATCGTGTAAAGCATGTTTCTTGACTGAAGTGTAAACATATACCCGGAAACGTTGTGTTTTTCACAAAAAGTTGAGTTGTTTATCTTATGAAACCCACTCCTAAATGTACTAAAATAGTATTTAAAAAAACACTATAGAACGTTTTAAGCATGTTATTTTTCCTCACATTTGCCATCTATTATTAAATATTATACAATATAGTATTATAGGGTAAGGGGGATATCTCGATAAGCCGTATTCATAGAAAACGGTTATCCATATTGGTAGAAAACGGTGCTACGTATAAAACTACAATTTTGTGGAACTTCTCAGTGTAGCAGGTTGATTTGTTGGTTTCATGCGATTTTGAGAGTTGAGACAGTAAGATATATAATTGACCATTTCACCATGGTGCCATATTTAATACTCTACTCTGAATGTTTAAAGGGACAGTAGCACGTTTTTTTGCTCAAATAAGTCGATGAAATGTATTTGAAAAATAATTTCACCAATAGTAAAACACCCTTCTCTTTTCAGAAAAACAAGTTAAAAATTAGTGTTCATGGCTCAGTAAAGCCATGGGGATCGTTTTTGTCATTCGAAATAATAAAATGTGTTCACAATAAAATGGCCGCCATGCAATTTTTGCTTTATACGCCACAACATTATCACTACTACGGATAATTGGTTTGTGTTATAGGATGTTTACCCTCTCTAGTACATTTAAATGGCACAAACTATAATTATAAATAGGAAATTTGAAAAAATAAATTTAGCAAAAACGTGCTACTGCCCCTTTAAGTATCGCTCCATCAGTCAGACCACTTGAACTATCATCGAGCGGTCATGTTAGAATTTTAATTAATTAAGTATTTCCGTATTGGCCGAGTTACGCCAATACAACAGACTGCGCTAATACGGGCAAACTCAATTAATAACATTATAGTAATAGGGTATCCTAAATCATGTGTAGGCCTACAGCGTATACAAATCGTCTCGTCCATATTGTTACTGTAGCACGTTTTTGCATTTTTATATGTTAAATTTTGTCATTTAAAGAAACTGCGTAAAGAAACTGCATAAATTTTAAAAGGGTAAAACATTCCAATACACTGCCACCTATAAATCGAAACTGCTAGCGGCCATTTTAGTGTGAACACCTTTTAATAATTAGAGGAATTGGAAATGGATCCGCGTTGCCAAACCATAACTATTCATTTTACAACTCAATTTGTTCACTTAGGAAGGTGTTTTTGCGATTAGTAACATCGTTTCCTTGTTTGTGAGATATCTTTAAAGGGACAGTAGCACGTTTTTTCTCTGAAATAAGTTGATGAAATGTATTTGAAAAATAATTTAACCAATAGTAAAACATCCTTCTCTCTCTTCGGGAAATAAAGTTTAAAATGAGTGTACATGTTTCGGTAAAACCATGGGAATCGGTTTTGTAATACAAAATAATAAATTGTTTTCACAATAAAATGGCCGCCATGCAACTTTTGCTTTATACGCAACATAGTTTTTTCCACTACAGATAATTGGTTTGAGTAATAAGATTTGTTACCCTCTAAAGTTAATTTAAATGACATAAACTATCATTATAAATGGGAAATTTGAAAAAATAAATTTTGCAAAAAAACGTGCTACTGCCCCTTTCAAGAAGTCAAGTTTCTATTCTAATGAAGCTCCTTATATGGAAAACGAAAATTCATGATAACAACATCGTTATAGTGTAGTGTAGATATTTTGATTGAAGATGATTGTTTTGTAATTGGTAACATATTTTCCATGTTTGAGAGATGTTCTTTTCCATTTGCCAACGTACTACAGCCCCTTTAATGCGGTATCGAGCATAGGATACTTACCAGACCTGCTCGGAAGTTCCTGGTTCCGTACAACCGTACAACAGCATGTGGTGGGCGATGTTCATATTCGCCTTGGGCACGAACCCAGCTGTGGAGAGATAGTCGCTACGTTAACTGGTTAGTTTTCCGTGAGCAATTTGCTTTATTTGTACATTCAAACACTTTGTTGTTAGGGGAAGCAGTTAAGGCTAACTGTAGCCTGTTTGCTAATCCTTTTTTCCATTATATTTTTTTAATTTATTGTATGCTATCTGTCCTTTTTTAAATAAATTTCTGTTTAAATCAAAGTTTGTTTTGACACTATTTAACGTATTTCATATTTCTGTTGACCACCTTGTAAGTTGGGTCCTTTGGCCGTTACACATGATCCACAATTTCACTTCGTATATGTGTTACATTCGTTGTTATTTCTTATTTTAGTTTTACTCTAAGACTTTTTAAACGACCTTCAATATTTTTTAAGTTTTTAATAACAAAAATTCCATAATTTTAGCGGTATCAAGAGCACGGGTTCTAAAATCTGTATATCATATAAGTTTTATACTTACTTATATATGTTTCCGTGTTGTTCATCTTCATTCCGTGACAGAGGTAAGTGTCGGGCTGAAAGAATAATATTTTTGTTAAATATTTTACATGCTCGAGCAATTAGCTAAAAGCATTGGATATTATTACATACCTGTATCAGGTAACATGCATTGTTGAACCTTACATCTATTAATTGTAGATTCTTTTCAGATCCACATTCTTAAAAATATGTTAAACATTGTTGTTATCTAACAGACTTCGATTGACATCTAAACATTGATATTGTCTAACAGACTTTCGTTTGACATCTAAACATTGATATTGTCTAACATACTTTCGATTGCCATCTTAACATTGATATTGTCCAACAGACTTTCGATTGACATCTAATCATTTATATTGTCTAACAGACTTTCGATTGCCATCTTAACATTGATATTGTCCAACAGACTTTCGATTGACATCTAATCATTGATATTGTCTAACAGACGTTCGATTGACATCTAAACATTGTTGTTGGCTAACAGACTTTCGATTGACATCTAAACATTGATATTGTCTAACAGACTTTCGTTTGACATCTAAACATTGATATTGTCTAACATACTTTCGATTGCCATCTTAACATTGATATTGTCTAACAGACTTTCGTTTGACATCTAAACATTGATATTGTCTAACATACTTTCGATTGACATCTTAACATTGGTATTGTCTAACAGACTTTCGTTTGACATCTAAACATTGATATTGTCTAACATACTTTCGATTGCCATCTTAACATTGATATTATCCAACAGACTTTCGATTGACATCTAATCATTGATATTGTCTAACAGTCTTTCGATTGACATCTAAACATTGTTGTTGGCTAACAGACTTTCGATTGACATCTAAACATTGTTGTTGTCTAACAGACGTTCGATTGACATCTAAACATTGATAATGTCTAACAGACTTTCGTTTGACATCTAAACATTGATATTGTCTAACATACTTTCGATTGCCATCTTAACATTGATATTATCCAACAGACTTTCGATTGACATCTAATCATTGATATTGTCTAACAGACTTTCGATTGACATCTAAACATTGTTGTTGGCTAACAGACTTTCGATTGACATCTAAACATTGTTGTTGGCTAACAGACTTTCGATTGACATCTAAATATTGTTGTTGTCTAACAGACGTTCGATTGACATCTAAACATTGATTTTGTCTAAGAGACTTTCGATTGACATCTAAACATTGATGTTGGCTAACAGACTTTCGATTGACATCTAAACATTGTTGTTGTCTAACAGACGTTCGATTGACATCTAAACATTGATAATGTGTAATCACTTTTCTTGAATGATTACAACCCAACAAATATATATACTGACATAGTACCAATGATAGTTCGTTTCAAAACTTAACCCTACAATTGACCTATCTTATCTCTTATACTCTCGGCATTATATCTAGGGAATGTTCCATTCTAGTTCTATTCAGACGACCAAACGACGAGTCATCTTGAAAAATGGCAAGTGGTCCCAAATCGTATACCGTGCACGTTCAACACCGACGAATTCGTATATTTTTCAAGATAGGCTTAAACATATCTCTTTCTTTTTTTTTAATCGTAATTTGTACCCTGACTAGATTCTTAAAATGTTTGTATCCCATCGAACCACTAGAGTCACGGTTAATTGTGGTAAAGGCGTCGCTTCGTAAATGAGTCCAAGGTGACTTTACAAAATGTACGAGTTTGTGGTGTATATTTCAAAGCAAGTTACCTTCTTTGGCTGCACCCCTGGCATGTAGAGCCCGACTTTAGCAGGCGTGTCCCCTGTGGGTGCGGCCAGGGCCCCACAGGTCAGACCCAGTATAACAGTGAGTACCAACATCACGGGATCTGAAGCAAAAGACGGGGTGGAGTTAGACAGGGTGGTGTTGCTTGGGTAGCGTTATAGATAGCGCGGTACGTGATAAAGCAAGAGTCAGGTAGACAGACAAACAGACAGACAGATAGAGACAGAGAGAGTGTCAAAGAAGAGAGAGATGCAGAGAGAGAGAGAGTGAGTGAGAGATAGAGAGACAGGGAGGGAGAGACAGAGAGAGACAGATATACAGAGAGACAGAGAGAGACAGACAGACAGACACAGACAGAGATATACAGTGAGTATCATATAAGAGAGAGAGAGGTGCAGAGAAATGGAGGGGGAGAGAGACAGAGACACGGACAGACGGACAGACACACACAGACAGACACAGAGAGTGTCAGAGAAGAGAGAGATGCAGAGAGAAGAGAGAGATGCAGAGAGAGAGACGTATACATAGAATGACAGAGAAGAGGGAGAGGAAGAGAGAGACATACATATAGTAACAGAGACGACAAAGAGACGAGAGAGATACAGAGAGGGGAGAGAGACAGAAAGATAGAACTGATGAGCACGTGTATTTTGTATCAAAATATGGTTGACATGAATACATAGCAACTGTGTGTGGTAATGTCAACAACGAGGGCAGCTCGCGGATCAGATCAAGAAAGAGATGCTTCATTGTCAGATCTTCAAGAAAACACATCAAGAAGCCAATTGAAAGACTTATCGATCGCAAGTAGCAGGTCTCCGAGCATATGTTGCTGTTTTCACTTCATGACCTGGACATTAAATGTTTAGGCACAGCATAACATATTTTGCGTGAAAAGTACATTGAAATCACACAATCATAGAATCTAGTTTTTTTTACAAAAAGTCCTACCTCAAGACAAAAAAGAGAAATCCCACTTTAAAAAGGGGAATGCAAACATCTTATAATCTAAAGAAACTCTACCTCAAAATAAGTCCACTAGAGAATTCGTACTTCAAAGAAGCTTGAGAAAACCCACTTCAACTAGAGCGTGCCAACCTCAATAAAACTCTAGATAAATGCATCAACGAAACAATGAAAATCTAACTTACATGGAAAATATTACGGAACATTTACCTCAACGAATTAAGACCATAAAATATCTCCAAGACATGGCACAGTGCAGTGCGTCTATAAACTACAACCAACTTACAATCTGCTGTCAGGAACACGCGTTCTTTCCAATACTCTTCACGGGTCAACTTGTTATGAAATATGAAATTATCGATTTTGTTAATTCAAACTTTGAATGTTTGTTTGAATCACTCCCTAAATATGCATATGTGCTTATATCTATTTTACATACCTATATAACATATAAAACAAAGGTGAGACACTGTCGGCCATCTTGGATCCTGCCATAGGACCGGAAATGGTTAAACAGGTTTGCTGGCTCAAATACGCTTAGTAAAATTTGTAAACTGATCCAACTTTCAATATCCGGTCCCATGGCAGGATCCATGATGGCTGACAATGTCCAACCTTCTGTATATGTTATATAGGTAGATCATGTTTCATTTCAAAACTATAGAAAACAATTCATCTTACCTATAGAGAGATATAACACTAAGAAAAACAGATTTTCTGGATAACAGCTTCTAAATTGTTAACATACATGGCGTTTCGGCGTATATGCTTACTCATTCGTCAGGTGGGATAAACACTTCCCAGCATGTATCTGCAGATGAGAGTTAGAACACAAAGTTGTTACACTCCGCGGGGAAGGGCGTAGTGAAGGAGATAAACTACATGAGGAAAACCCCCGCTGAGCATAATCTTAAGTGTTTATTTGATTAGGGATAAAACAATATGCACAAACACGATGACTTTGGATAATTTGAATTCAAATTTAAGAGTTTTTCTAATAAACTTCAAACACCTTTGATTGTTTTTTTTAATTCGAAAGCCTTCATTTTTAAGGTTTAATTTTGAGCGGTTTCAGTTCTATATGTTTATTTAGATGGGTACTTTCTAAATGGGATATCTAAGCTGCATACACGGTCCTAACATTTCAATACGCGCTCATTAGGAAAGGCTAAATTAGAGGATGACATTTTGCCATTTGATGTTATCATTGATATAGGAGAGCAGAATTAGCTAATAAAATTCATTGGCTACCTAATTGTCTTCTCAGTTCAAAGGGAAATATTAATAATATACCATTCAGATGGTGCTTTAAAAAGATTGTAGAAAAATGTGATATTTATAAATTTCTTGACTGTGTATAAGGGATGTCTTTAAGTTTCAAATGAACACATTGACATTCTAGAATGAAAAAAAACACAAGTTTCACAAAAACAATAGATCGCTATAATTATATATTTTCAACGTTTTAAAAAGTAAAAACAACCTCGATTACCTTAATAAATACATAACATTCCAATGACTTTTTTACTGCCTACCGCCTGCTAACATGCAACGTGGTGATTCAGGTAAATAATACATTTTAACAAGGCACGCCCTTACAAAAATAGCAAAACAATGTTAACACGTGAAGATTATTTTCGGCTAAATCGTAATGATAGTTATGCTTTACGGAAACGAAAAATGCGGCGTTTTACTGATATTGTATAACGCGGAACATTCAAATAGAAAATAAAATACAAGGTACTTTATAGACATTGTATGAATAATATAAAACTGAGCTTTGATGACTGTGTTGACATTTGAAGACTGCGAACAACATTTTATACACTGACAGCTATCAGATTAAAAACACTTGTAGATTCTGTATGACAGGTGAATCATTGTGTATTTCACAAATATGAAAGGTCAATAATCTATTCTATTAATCTCGCAATTATCGTGTTTATATTTTCTTCCAGTATGACATGTGAAAGTAGATATTTAAGTCATAATTATATGTTAATGTGCGTGTTATACAAAACCATGCTTCTATTTTTTAATAATTTTTTAAAACATTATTCTTCGTTGTGAAAGGAAAGCTTGGACTCGAGAGAATTTGAACATACGCTTAACCGCAAAAGAAACGTCACTACATTTTCAACAGCGTAATAAACGAAATACTGTTACCGGTGAAAGTCGATTTTTATATTTTTATGTCCGTTCAAATAAACTTTGGGTAATGAAATAGCTTTTTCAAAATGGGTACATGGTATTTAACCTAACCATTCATAAAATGTAGAAATTTAATAAATATAATATGATGTCAGCACTAATAACCTTCTTGGACTTGAGATTATTAACGCGTCTTTAATGTAAGATGTCATGAAACAAGCCAAAAAAGCCTTTTTTGACTTTTGACTCCGACGATTTCTTCAAGCTTGTGTTTCTCAGAAATGTGAACAGATAATGTTTTGAAATTTCAGATTTAGTTTAATTTAATTCTGAAGGCAAGGTGTATCTCTGTTTTAGATGTGTTTATCACTCGTGGGTTGCATAATCCTGTTTTTGTATGGTGGCGTTTCTTTCGCGGTTGAGTGTACGGTGATCACGTCCATCCTGTAAATGATAACATTGATCGATATTGCCTGTGTATAAATCAACATCAAAGACCCATCAGTGTGTTACTGTCGACTAGCTAGTACCCGGGTTATATATACCTGAACACAGCCATAACGAACATGATTGACAGACTCTTATATAACACATGTGTCTATTACATGGAAACAACACTATTAAGGGATTTCGGAATATAGTTTAAAATCACATAGTGTCTCTTCGTTTTCATAAATATTCACCTTCAGATAAGATAATTTCCCGTTTTAGTTATTTCAGAAAACAATTCAACATTCAATAACATTAACAATCCACTGCATTCTTGTTTATCAAAGCTATTGATCAAATTGATAACAAGATGGTACATGATGTTATAAAAGACGCGGATTAATTAAACAGATTCAACAATCTCAAACACTCTCATAAGATCGGAGATAAACGTAGATGTCAACAGGATAGAAGACATCACAAACTGCCCTTCCATATGGAAAACTGTCACTCCCACGCCGCGACGTTACCCGAGGGACAAACTCGGCGTTCTCAGAGAAACAAGCACATGAGGTACCATTCCCCAAAACCTCGTCAACCAAGTCCAATTCTAAGACATACACTGCACTGACATATGGAGTAACAACCAACGACCTACCTGTTAGCTGGCTAGAGTCCGTGTATCACCAAGCCCTCAAGAGAGCTGATCCGAAAACGCAGCGTAATCCAACTGATAAGACTGTTCCCGCTGTTCTGTCTATAACCAGTACGTGCAGATCAACTCGGAGCACGCAAGTACTGATACACTTCTGCGTACGTCGTATGTTGCTCCCACCACGGCCTTAATGAATATTTGACGCAACAGCGTTGCTATGACAACTCCCAATCGGCAGTGACGCACCAAAAGTTGTCAATGGAAAATCGATGGTATCCTCTGCCTGGCAGTGCCAGAGTTTCACGCTGACTCTTTCGTCTTACAGTGCCATGCTTGAGGTTGTGGCTCGAGTTCCAAGGCTCTGTGGTTTATGATGAGGCGTGGGATATGTTGAAAAAAATATACGCACAATACCCTTGTCTGAATTTTAGGACGTGTTACATATTTGGTTGACTTTGTACATCTAGATAAGTTCATATTTCAAGACAATTCTCATCTGTGTTATTTTATCGACTTTCAGAATGTTAGACTTGCTCTGGAATTAAGTACTTATTAAATAGACTATGTGTGTAAAATGTTCTTGTTTTAAAAAAATGCATCCGTTGTGTTTCATAATATTTCATTTTACAAACATAGCGTATGATTTCAGTTCAAATAATTTCATATTTTCATATTCATCCCCAATCGCCAAATTTATCATAATTACTTGTTTCCAATTAAAATAAAGCAACACCGTTATACAACTGCAGAACCGAAACTATACGTCCCATTTACATGCACAGTAGTTATACATGTATGACCTATTAAACATCATCGACCCAAATTTATCGTTTTGTTGTGAAAAAGTTTCCCAAATTACGTCTGAATAATTGATAATATTTCGATCAGAAATCACTACTTTCTACCTTTATATCGTCACTATACTAAGTTGACCATCATCCAGAGGGTTTTCGGAAACAGTCAGTGCTCGATAAAATAACAACATTCATAACGTTTGACATCTGTGAGCCCCATATCATAATGGATACAGGTAAAATGCACATGTACTGGATTGCACAAGTCATGATCATGTGTTAGACCTGAAAGACTTTATTTGTTGTAGGTCTTCGGTGTTTTCGTTGAGACATTTTTTTAAATTCGAGACAGTGGCAGGTTATATTTTAAACTGACTCTCAAACAACGGAGAAGTTGTATATCATAGAACATACCAACATGTCTCTTTATTAATTTACTATCGATATTTAAAGGGATAATTTCGTGAAAAATACATCGTAGTTGGTCTGCACGTATATATAATCTGTATGTATATTTATGCCTGAAAGATAATAAATTCATCAAATCATGGCGTAGCAAACATATATCATATATTACAGTTTTTTAACAAGAGATACTCATTTTAATCTCCCATATCAAAAATTGCCCTAGATATGGATAAAGAATTAAGCTTATTAGATTTGCAATCAGCATGCAACAGTCGCTGAGTCGTTACAGCTTCAATACTGCGGTTTTAGTTGGTTGAATATGAGATAATCAGGAAGTGAAAATTTAATTAGCCATTTTCATTAGATACGCTTTTCGGAAATGATAAGCAACTCAACGAATCATGTATATTAGTTTTTACCAAATTAATAACTTAACATCGTATATACCAACAATCACGTTTGAAATCACCACTCATATAGTCATTTCTCACAAAGAAATACCATACAATTATTTTAATATTTTTCTTGGGTCAAATTTTGAATTTGGTCAATCTAATAACTTAATATTAAAACATTGCAATCATATCTTATATGCAGTTTCTGATATAATTTGTTTTGTAAATTGTTTTATTGGTTTTTTTGTCCGTGACCATGTAATTTTACTCATGTGATCTTCGTTAATTCGGAAGATTAAGACATACTAAATAATAATAATTCATTCATTCATTTTCTTTCATTTTCATTCATTCATACCTCCATTCCTTCATTCATTCATTTTTTAAGTCACCACTTTATCTCAGAGCAAAACGATCAATTTATTTTTCTATTTTTCTTCGAAATTGAAATTGAAATTGATAAATCTAATTACTCAGATTCAAACATGTAAAACTTTTACGTGGATCGGCATTGATTTGTTGAGTAAGTAATTTAGTAAGTGACCTTACGTCAATCATTCTGAAATCTGAGCTAAAATCATGCTTCGCCGGATCAAGGTGTGAAAACACCAGGTGTGTTCATTACAATCAGCAGGTGGACGCGACAGGTGGGCGAGTATAACTGACTGGATACGTACTTCACAACATGCCTTGTAACAATTATACCAATGGCGGAATAACGTCAGATTGGCTTCATTTGTTTCCAAGTTTGAATAAATTACACATAAATGATAAAACAACAAATTGTTTCGTCATCGAGTCTATGATTCTTTAAGCGGCATTTAGAAGTTGGTTAGATGAAGGAGAACGAGTTTTATGGATATATAACTGACACCGTTATCAAGTAAAATTAATGACGGTATTAGCATCTACACTAAACGTCGCACTCCTGCAATAAAGAAGTTGTATATCCACAGAACTAATTTCTCTTTCATCCAGTCTATGTATTAGATTATGTTAACAATTAAATTCAGTTGCTTTTGAAATGATAAGAATATTTTAAAATCCATTTCATTTTCATATACACTATCTATTAATGGATACAATCTACCGTAGATCATTGAATAACCCGGCCATTTTTCAAGGCAGGCGATTATTCGAGGTAGGCGATTCTTTTTTCGATATTTTGTGTGTATTGTAAATATTTTATGCTGAGGTGAGACTTAAATAAACAATCTGTCTGTCTGTCTGTCTGCAGCCGATTATTCAAGGCAGGCGACTATTCAAGGATTTACGGTATATAAGATTAACTCCATGTGTTTCGGTTCTATAAGTATACTCCATTGTCAAACATGGTGTTCTACGCAATCAAACAACGCCTTATAGGTGTTATATTATTTACTTTGAGATTCTATTTACATACGTTTATGATCAATCAACAAGTATAGGTAGTTTCAGTTTAGTTTAATCAAACAAAATCTTTGACTATCCTACATAAACACCCTGTTTAAAAGATCATACTTTATAAATACATGAATAAAGAATATTTAAAATAATCTATTACATTTTTACATAAGGATTGTAGTGTATCATAATTTACGGCAGTAATAAAGCTATGTTAATGTGTTCCGTGCCATGTCTACAATGTTTACGCCGCTTGTCTAATTGAAACGTTCATGTGATCAGCATTAGTGTTTATAATTATTCGTGACTTTTCACTTACTAGTTTTATTCTGGGGTTCATTTCCTGAATTATTCAGGAAGTAAACACTTGAACACATGTGTAACAAAAGTGGGAATCGAACCCAGGACCTCCGGGTGCGGGTCCTACCACTTGAGCTAAAGAGATACCCTAATACCCGAAACCAATATAACACTTTTATTACACATATGGTTGAAAATAACCGAGTTAATATTATTGATATGAGCACATGTGCACATATCACGTTTGCCTAGCAACCATTGTTTCACCGCGACCTCCCGTGTTTTGTCGTCTGTGACGTCATACAACGATTGTTCGTGACGTCACTGTAGCTTGCCGTCGCAAGAGAAGTGGGCCGTTTCCTGGTTATTTTTACGAGAATCAAATGGAATAAAATGGGTAATAAAGAAATTATTACACTCGAAAGTGTGTCATATGACTTTTACGAAACTCGTGCAAATTTATGTATAACCCTCGCTCTCGCTCGGGCAATACAAAAATTCACACTCGTTTCGTAAAAGTCATATGACACACTTCCTCGAGTAATAATCTCTATTTACCTCACCCTGCTTCGCATGTAAGTTTTAAAAAGAATTCGAAAAACATTCTTTATTCATTTTTGGTCATGTACATAAACAATAGACGCCTGTTAGCCAATACATTATATACACATATATTATATATACAGCTAGGACATATAGACAATGACATCAAGTGAAATGAACAAAAAAAACTAATTTCAATAACAGTTGGTTTCTTAGGATAGAACATTCTTTATATATTTTTCATTTTGTTTCAAGGTCAAAACATATTGTTGTTCATTGACCATTGGCATTGTAGATTTTTTCTCGAATGATGTAGTACGTACCTACAGATATTGAAATAATATCATCCAACTAGGCAGTTTGCTTGAATATAATATGATCAATGAGAATTATACATAATATATGTGTCATAGTTTGTTGGTAAAATCACAATAGAATATGATTAAACAGGTAAAATGTCAATAGTTCACGAGATGTTTAGAAACATGTTGATATCACAATCGTCACATTCAGTTACATGTGACAAGTGACGAAAACAGTTGAGAAAAACGAGCTCCACGTGGGTTGCTATGTACATGAAATGTACACGCCTACACGCATCGGCGTTCAGTAATGTGTGACAAGGGTAACTTACAGTAGAAAAGCAAGGGTTGCTACAATTACCTAAATCTTGAAATCTTGTGACATTTTTCAAGCAAGGTCTGAAATTGAAAAAATCAATCTTAATTTAATCACCGTCCCTGACAAGAGGTCAGTTCATTTGAAACATCATTGGCAAAACTATGATTTTGTCAGATTTTAATCAAACGGTTTAATCATGAAAACAAGTTCTCAAAAATTAAATCACCAAATAGTGTGTATAGGCGTCCAATCACATGTACATATGTTATTTTGTCGTGGAAAGATAACTTTATGTGATCACCAGCTAATTAATTCATACCAATATGATTCGCTAATTCTTCCGTTATAAACATTTTACTTTCGAGAGCATAATTATGATGCCCGGTAGAAGTAATGGTCACCCATGGTCTGTTTAGTAATACAGAATCAAACATGTTTACATCATTTTAAACTCCTTTTTGTAAATATCAGGATATGTTGAATAAGAACAAAAGAAGCACCCATAAAATGTATCTTTTCTCGAGTTGCACAGCAATGTCGGTTACCCATTGGTCAAAACCGATCACGTGCCGTAGGTATATTTTACTATGTTAAACTGGGTCACGCGCACCAACAATACGCCCTCAGGAGTTATCTCCCTTGATTACATTGTTTGTAAACAAACGCTAGATCAAACGAATATACCGTATTTACAAAGAAGCTTTTCGCATCACATGACATAGTACGGAGTAAATTGATGAAAAACGGAGGAGAATACATTCTCAAAGCACGGTCAAGGCAAACGATCAAAGTGCACGACTGACGAAAGAATATTTTTTTTTAAATGAGTCTGTGCTCAATTCGCTAGTTTCACAATAATTTTCGACTCGCCGGGAGCATGCGCAGATAGATGCTGCAGGGAATCCGGTCTGGCCGGAAGTAGTCGTTAGCGTAGAAATACTGTATTATCTTGTTGGATCTATCGAATATAACTGCTGTAAAGACAATTATTTGAGAACGACAGCAGTCAAAAACGAGTTTTTACGACCCTGTCTATAACAATGATGATCTGTTATAATGATAAAGACCTGTTTTTGTTGTAGGGACTATAAACACAAAGGGATTGTGTTGACAGGCATGACAAATGGCAGTGGTGCTGACACAAAATAAAGTCGTATTTTCTAACTAATCCCCTCTGTTGTTTTTGCATCGACACTTAGTAACGTACACATACAATTGAAATTATGTTATTCATCTTACCTTTTATTGTAGTGTTTCAAGTTGTTTAGAGATTTAATTGACGTAAAATCCAATTGTATTTACCTTAGTCTCGAACTTCACTTGAACCAGGACTCTATTCACTATTGTGGCGATTCTCTATCTTATCTCTTCTAAATTGATTCAATGCAAGTGCTCATTTTAAAATGAAATTAAAATACATTATACGATATTCTCAGTTCTCCTTTCTAAATTATTTTAGTGACTGTAAACTGTTATTGCAAGAGATCAAGGTAACTTGTAATCACAACACCATCGATCTGCACAAATATTTTCTGTTAATATAGATAAAAATGTTTCAGTGTTTGAAGTTTTGCACTCAGATGAAGACGGACTTTTAGACTCTTCTAACCTATCGCATGTTGATCCCAAGAAGCGCCTTTAAAAAACCTAGAACCAAAATATGGAATTATAATCAACGACAGGAACATTAAAGTCAAATGTAGTGCCATTGATTTAAATAAGTGTTGTCTGCCATCAAGTACATTATGAAAAAGTTTCAATTCACAATTTTATAAATAAATATATACTGGAATGTGATTTTGAGTTATGTTGATGAATTTTCTAAATCATTGTTCAACATGATCTTGCTGTGACCATGTATAGGACATAAGTTGATTAAGAACATTGAATTTTATACATAAACTACCGGGCAAAAGAAAGGACTAACCTCAGTTGATTTTACCATATGTATGATTTTCAATTGCAAATATCTCAAGTTTTCGATGTCATAATACAAAACTGATAAGTACAGGTGTTTAATTAGCAGTCAAAGAATACGTCTACATGTTTTAATTATTTAAAAATAAATGAAATTTTAAATTTAATTTTGTTTTAAAATTATTTTTTGATGATACACAAATGATCATCGACATATAAGACATATCCTACGTTAAATGTATAGATGTGCCTGATTCTGCACACATTTACAACATTTTAAACAGGGTAGGGGTCATGTTGGTGTAAATTTCATTCTTAACCCTGTCTTCATTACAAAAAGATATTTGAACTAAAATTTAACCACAGTCACCAACAAAGTCATTCAAACTACTGCAGATAATTATTATTGTATCACGCCATAGTCAAATACATCTGATTTAAATATTGAATTAATCGAAACAAACTTAGGTGAGTCCTTTCTTTTGCCCGGTAGTTTACATTATTGGAATGTCTTTCGGCTTCTCAAGTTTATATCATTACAAAATTTCAGTATATATAGAAACAAAAAAACCCCTCTAAATATATTCATAATGTCCTTTTCATTGTTATCATTCACTCTTAGCCTAATAAAGATTAGAAATAATATATTCATTTCATGTGATTGTCATGTTTGCATGTACATGCATGATTTATTTGATATCATATCATTTATTAACTTACAAAAATGACATACAAATACTGTTTGTAAACATCATCGATAGGCCAGTGTTGTTTGTTGTCTTGGTTCAGACTCAATATTCATTTTATTACCAAGAACTATGCACCATTTTTGTGTCGCCTATATTGCTTTCATGTAAAAGCATGAAAGGAGATGATTTCATTATGTATGAATGATTATACTCTCGGATACAATTTCATTTCAAGTTGAGCTATAACTTTTTTTTATACAAAGAGCTCTTCTGAAGAGAAAAAAAACAACAAAATACGGCATTCAGTCTAGTTTCTCAACATTTGTATCCAGTGAACTGTACTACATTTCACTTGACAAAACATTTACTAATAATATGAAATTATTAAGACCCATAATACAACAAGTTACGAACAAACAAAATCTCTTTTTTTCATTATTGTAAACTGATAATAATACGGCTCAATGAGTACATTTAATATGTACACTTACGACATTTGCTTATCTTTATTACATTATGTTTTGTGATTCTCAGCTCCACTAGCCTATATATACTTTAGAAATACTTGCCATTTAGATTTTTATATATACTTGTTGATTTATGAGTCTGGATTTCCTGGGTGTATGTAGAAAATAACATGTCATAAATATTTTCAGTGATTCCTGTTATTAATAGTCTCATAAATATATTTTGAAAAATGTGTTGTCACTTGTTGGATCTAGTGACAGTACTGGGATCTTGATAGATCTCAAGCAGCTTGAGAGAACAAGTTAGAATAGGCCTATATCAATCTGTTAAAAATAATGTCACCATGAACGCCGTGACAGTCAACAAAAAAATGAAATAATGATTAATTCATACTTTATTCAAAATATATTTTTATTTAACAAATATCAATAACTTATCACAATATCTAAACGTAGAAATAGAAGTTCGTTGTTGTGAGTAGGTTACTTTTAATCGGTTGACAGCTTCATATGCAGTTCTGTAGGCTGGGAAAACCAATCGTAAATGCTGCTTGAAACAAGTAAGTTTTCCTTTCTGTAAGTAGTTTCAGCACCTAGGTACACAACAAAAACACCTGGGTTAATATAATCATTTGTGAAACAAGTCGAGCGGATATTGATCTGTCAAACTCGTATGAAATCCAAGGTGACAATCCGACAAAATTCCATGCGTTCGATGTTTATAAGTCATCATTGCAAACGAATTTGTGTAATATGAAGATTTCAGGGTCGTAAAAACTCGTTTTTGACTGCTGTCGTTCTCAAATAATTGTCTTTACAGCAGTTATATTCGATAGATTCAACAAGATAATACAGTATTTCTACGCTAACGACTACTTCCGGCCAGACCGGATTCCCTGCAGCATCTATCTGCGCATGCTCCCGGCGAGTCGAAAATTATTGTGAAACTAGCGAATTGAGTTCGAAATCAAACTCAGCTGATATTAGCTGCAGTTGCTTCGCCAAAATAGGCTCTTTGACACCCTGGCGTCGCCTTTTTAAACACGATGATACTGGGGGAAGAGATTATATATATATATATATATATATATATATATACAGACTGTCAGTTCTGCAGCAAAGCTGACATGCTCAGCGACATTTTTTTAAACAACAAAATAGACCCTGTCAAGCAAAATAATTAACATTTCATTTTGCATGAGAAGAGGTTTTACAGTTTCTACAATCTTTTTATCAGAAATGAATGAATACTAGACATGTTATGTATGTTACAAGACATATGCTGTTGAGATCTACTAAAATGATTTGTTCAATTCTTATTTATTCTTGGATTTTAAAGGCCTATCACAACACTGCTCCTCTCTGTCACATTGCACATCAATGTCAAGGCGAACTTGATAAGGGAAGTAACTCACTTTGTTGGATGATTTTTTACACATACTTTTTGCTTTTTTGACACATATTCTTACTCTTTAATTTTAAAAAAAAAATCTCCCAGAATAAAATAATTTTATTTCAATGCACAAAATATAACAAAATGATAAAATAAATTCCAATATTTTTAAAGACTAATATTATTTTTTTTAAAGTATGTACGTAATTCAATTAAATACAAAACGTTTTTCTCACACAATGTTTTATTTTTATTTTAATAAAATATAAATTTTATAATCCACAAGTCCAGAGAAATAGTTACTTAACATATTTTAAAGCTTTCCCTTTGTTTTCTGGTCTTTCAAGTTGTATTGCATACGGATGCCCTTAATTCTGTGTTATCATTCTCAAGTTAAGGAGGATATATCTCCTCGACTGAAAAGTAGGCCTATGATATTCATTTCTAGTGAAAGGGTATCCTTTAAACTATCGGTGTATCCCAAGCCTGACGTAACCAAAGAAAATGCTCAATGGGATAAGACGGAAATGGTCAAGGGAGATAACCGGTGACGGATGGCTAACACAATGTCCTCGCTTGCTTTGAAACGAAGTGATATGAATTGTCCAAGCTGCGTAGCAGTTTGATTGGCTCACGCCAAGGGCGGATAATTTGAGTACAGATTCTTCTGATAAGGTTTCCCATGGGTGATATAGTGGAGAGTAACGGAGCATATATACAACCATGGGTAACCGAGGATGGTTCAAATGGAATTGAGGGAGATAAACAGAATGGTATTTACTATTTATCTAAAGCCTAATGTAAAATGTGTTGTTGTTTTTCTTAAAAATAAAATGAATAAAAAGACAAGCACCTGCATGGGGTTGAGTAAGGGGGTTGTTATGTAGAGGGAGACAGGCACCCAGGAGCAGGAGACTAAAAAGTACACATATCCACACCCTACAATACGCACCGTTGGGAAATGAAGGCACTCGTAGCCACAGAGGCGTGTATCGCTTAAGCCCCTGTCACACTTCTGCGTATCCTCATTCCTTATGAGTTGCGTTTTGATAGTTCTTTCATACGCGGCCGTACGCAATATACGCCGCTCATTTGCATCTCATAAGTTTTAGGTCGTTTCTTGTTCGTCGGCATACGCATAGACCATTTCTATACGCATGATAGTTTTGGGCATGCTCAAAACTATGCTGCGTACGATGATATGCAACTCATAAGTCATTCATACGCAATGCATCGGTTTCCCATCGGTCGAGTGCGGTACACGTACGTAATGAATACGTAATGTGTATGCACTCCATACGCAGTATCTGCTGCTCTCCCGAACCACATAGGAATAGCGTATGACAGACGTACACATAGCGTACTTGGACCGAATATAGCACGCATGCTGAACGAACTCAAAACGAATTATACGTATCAAAATCGTATTCCTTGCAATCGCAAAGCGTATTGTCCTTATGTGGAAAGTATGACAAGCATACACATCAGCACACATAACGTACATGCCAGACAACAGATCAACATAGACGAAATGTCATCGATGCTGTTATTCAGTATCAGATGTGAGTCTAGGTTTGATGTTGCTTAATCATTAATTTGTGTGCCAAAATATATCCGTGTAATAAATTTATGTTATTTTGAAAATAGAGCTATTGGCTCAATAGGTTATCAGGCTTTGTGTGATTTATATCAGGCATTGCATGTG
The DNA here is from genome assembly GCA_936450465.1 of Gibbula magus. Lineage (NCBI taxonomy): Eukaryota > Metazoa > Mollusca > Gastropoda > Trochida > Trochidae > Gibbula > Gibbula magus. Next base: position 41,906,805 of record OW388289.1, read on the forward strand.
AAATATTAGGCTCATAACATAAATGTAATGACTCATCAAATTCCAGTGCTTCATTTTTTAACGGTGCGTATTATGATTTATGGGGTGTGATATCGTGTTTGGTCTCAACTAGACCCTCCTAATCATAACATGTTGTTGCTGTCTCTGATATTTCTTCCCACACGCATACATTTTGTAAATCTAAGGAAATATCGTATTTGTGTTGTCATTGTTGTAACTGAGTACGGTGTTAAAGACCCACGAACCTCGACCATATCACTTTTCGGTTTGTATTCAAGCATATTCCAAGATGACGAGGATTCCACTTGATATTTGTCAATTCAACCAATAAACACAAATTATAACGCTGTTTTAGAACGCCGCTCAATTACGCCTCATAAAACTTTAGCCGAGAGCGAATTCCTCGTGCTAGGCCTTGTGACGTAATACACAGGAGTCGCTTGGCGTCTAATGACAGAATCCACTAGAATTAGCCTTACATAACTGCCTAAATAACATATTTCCCTTTGTCCTTATACAACAAAATTACATATATACACGCCCCGTAAAACGTACTATAAATGGCAGCGGATGTCAACACTGTTTAGTACTGTGACCATTGCGGGACCCGTAATTCTGCAATGTGTTTTGGAACAATTCTTATCGTTGTCCAATATGGCGGCGGCACGCATGTCAGATGATAAGATGTTCAAACGTCACAGAGATCTATTGCACATTTCATACGGATTATAACGGTGCTAACACGCCTCATTCTTGTTGAATAATTTTTTTGTTCACATTCGTCCTTATGCAAAATAACAAAATATATTTTCAGTATTTTTGTTTATCAATGTAGCGATATGTAATAAGTGATGTAGTTGCGTTATTGACACTCTAACTTAAATACATATTAAATAAGAGGGGGAATCCACACGACTGAACTATAGCCGGGGTAATATTTTTTAAATTGCGAACAATCGTTATGCTACACTGAGGGGCCGCGGAAAACTGTTTCAAGAATGAGATAATTAGCAGGCCAATTTTACTCACTTTGAATGGCAATATCTTGATAAGTAGGTGACGCTTCGAAATAATCGTTTGTGTTTTGCTTACTTGAAAGTATTGTCTATATGAATAAACGAATTGACGTCGAAAAAAAACAGAGAGATGATATTATCTTTAAGTTAGGCTCGGACCTAACTTGAGTTGAGTACGTTTTCAGACTCAGCTGAGTTCGAAACCGAACTCCAAATTTTGTATAACCTCCATACTCTGAGTCTGAGTTTTGAGTTGAGAACGAAACGTGAGTTGAGCATGAAATCAAACTCAAGAATGTTTTATAACCTCGGGGCCTGGTTTTGGTCAAGATTTTCGGTACGCCCGGCTGTCCTCTCTCGAACGTATGTAAAGTCTCTAAGGTGGAATATGTGTGCAAGGTCACGTGACCGTTGCAACGGATATGAGAAATCCCCGTCTCAGCTCCTGCTGTGATGTAGATGTTGTAGATCCTTGATATCAGTATAGAACCGTTGCACGGTACGGTAACTTGTTTTGTGCTGAATGCAATGGTATAAATAAAAAAGTTGTAAATTCACAAATATAAAAGTAAGGCCTACACTGGCATGATCGGCCGCCATTTTGACTATCTCTTCTTTCACTGCTGATTTTTTGTTATCAATTAATATTCTCGTTTGATATTGAACTCGGACACATGATAAATCTCCATATCAAACTCGCGGACACATGGTAACTTATATTAACCGACTCCTTGGTATAAGAAATGCAGCTTAAGCACTAGTTACATAAATGTCACCATATTTGGTATATATATTATTATATAATAGAACATATACATTGTAGTTTATTGTTGGGACAAGACACGTTTTCTCCTTATTCTGTTTATAATATCATTGAAACACTGTGATATTATATGATATTTTCTCAGTGTGACCTTGAATTTGTTATTTTAAGGGACATGGGTTCCCCAGAACAAATTAAAATCGACGATCAAGACATATAGGCTCCAGACCCTAAATGTATAAGTATAACTACCCATCTATATAACACATAGAGAAGGTGTGACAATGAGGTCCTGTTTTTATTCGTTATATGTATAGGTAGTAATACTATACTGTTATTTATTAAGTATTTCCGTAATGGCCCAGTTACAGGTCCGAGGTCCGTTGTTTTGGCCCGAGACGAAGTGTATTTGAACCGACATAAAACAATAAAAGGATCCTACTCTGATATCTGAAATTGCGAGAACGAAACATGTGTCTTTCAAATAAATTCAAAATCTACTTTCTCTGACAACAGTTTTTCGTTTTATACTCCTTTAACATGACTGTGATGATGTTTCTTTTGCACGTGAGTATATCAAAATACAAAAGTGTTTTTACTTGCAATGCATGATTTAAAAAAAACAATCTCTACTTCGAAGAATGGGATATATTTCTATATAATTTTATTTCTTTTTCAAATGCATAGACATATATAACATGTTTCATTCATAAAACAGCAATATAAATAGGTACAAATACAGAGCAACTGCATGCTAACATTGCAAATTCAATAAAAACGTAGAGGTGATGGTTTTGTTCAAGTTTTGTTTGACCTGGCATTTCCATACTTTCACCGAGGTTGCAGAGTGTCAATCTTTAAAAAGAGTATGGCATACAGACCAGAATTTTGTGAATTTCGAATAATTGCAATCTGAGTAACATATGCGTTTTTCCAATTTCATAGACATTGTTTAAATCTTGTTTTATAATGTTAAATTGCGGTACAGTTTCCTTTAACTTTGATATGTATATTTTATATTTGACTGTTGTTATAATAAGATTTGGAATCATATATCGTCTTAACGGATATCCTAGGCATATGTTTCGTTTTGATAGGTTTAATATTGAATCTGTTTTTTGCTCTATCCATGTCTTTAGTCTATCCCACAAGTTATTCACTTTCAGGCAATCATAGAAAAGGTTCACTATAGTTTCTACAGGTACTTTACATATTGTACATTTGTTTGTGTCTTTCAGTTTCATTTTAAATAGAAGGTCGTTCAATGGAATAATTATGTGTATTCTTCAAAGAATGCGATAATCTCGTATCTAGGTAGGTATATACAATCTGATGGTAGAGCAAATTCACATCCTAATAACAGATTCAGGTATTACAACATTTATAGTCACTGGGGTTACATATTAGTTCTGACCATCCTCGGTAAACATATAACATTGTTACATTTGGGATACACTACCTGCAATAGAGCCCAAACCCTCAGAGTTAAGCAACTAACGCCAGTACTGGCGTATCAACAGATTACTACACGACCACGGGCCCTCGACAGAATCAAGCTCCATCAATCGATAGTGTAAGTGAGAGATATACCCATACTTTTCCGAGTGTATCGAATGATACCCTACACTTTTCTCCGCGGGGCCCTTACGAGACGGAGCCGAGTAAAGCTCCAACGGGGAAAAGTGTAGGGTATCATTTGATACACGAGGAAAAGTATGGGTATATCTGTCTTATACCCCACTTACGGTCGAGTGTAAGCGGATACCATTTCATAATACTTCTAAACAAATACAGCTGTAAACAAGCTTGTGCATGAAACGCACCACCCATATACGGCCTCGTCTGTGACAACGCAGCCCGTGCTGCGTTGTATGGTTACCCATGTTTGGGGTTCGAAATCTAATTGATATGGCCCAATGACGGCATTGTCAACGCAGATGCACATGCATCTTGCTGAAATGTACAGCTAACGCTATAAACAGCATGGCTACACAGGCCCTCGGGTCATTGCTTTTCAATATATTTAAAAATTATTTTTTAAAAATTGAGATGACCCCCCGATTTGTACGCCCTCAAAATGTATTAGTCTAGAAAAAGCTGGACACTTCGTTCGGCCCCACTCCAGTTCTCGGCCGAGCGCTATCCTCACACGGCGTGTAATCGATTTAAACTTTGTATTAGCATATACTATGATGATTTACCTATCGATCAACATTCATGGAACCTACCACCTCTTTATTGCCATTTCTACAAGTCGGCAACAGGGCGCGTGGCCGAAGCGAGCGCTCTGATTGGTCCACGCTTATAACCTTACATGTCGTTGTCAATTTTCAGTTGCAAGGGAGATAACTCTTACTCAATATGCACGACCGTTTCCCCCTTTAAATAGATTTTAGAGTAAAATAACATAATATATCTCTTTATCATAAAACAAATACTATATTCCACAATCACAATACAATGATTTTATTATCGTATTTCTAGACACCTACTAAAGTTTCGAATGTGAATGGCCAACACTCTCAATGAAAATGTACACTAAGGCTACAAGCTATGTGGCTACAAAGCTTATCTGAATCTGACAACTAACATGACTTCGAAAACAATGAAATTGCTCTTGGTCCATTTTGTCGACTGGGCATGGTTATAGCGTTTTTTAAAAATGTTGATATTGGATTGAAAAGCAATGGCGACCAGAATGAAAGTCTGCGGGGGTATGGCCCGTGAAGGGATGACTTCTCTGACGTATCTGTGACGCAAGGGAGATAACTCTTACTCAATATGCACGACCGTTTCCCCTTTAAATAGATTATAGAGTAAAATAACATAATATATAATCCAAAATGTCCAGAGATTCAACTGGCTTCGTGGTGTAAGGGTTAGGTCGTTCGGTCAGAAAGCAACAGGAGATGGGATCGATTCCAGGTTCCTTGTATGTTTATTTATAATCTGACATTTTATAAAGTATCATCACTTAGAATTTGGAAATTTAGAAAATTGACTGCATTGTTTCTCAGTTGTTAAAAAGTGTAGGTATATTAGAAAAGTGTAGGTATATCAGAAAAAAAGTGTAGATATATCAGAAAAAGTATAGGTATATCAGAAAAAGTGTAGGTGTATCGGCTAATACACCTACACTTGTAACAAAAGAAACCATAGCAACGAGACCGAAAGTGGGGTATAAGCTATTTTTACATTCAGTACCCCTCTGATAGATATTAATTGGGACAGCTCCCAAGGCTGGATGCTTTAGAAATATATATGCCATTTAGATAGTGACCAAATGTAACATTGTTACATTTGTAACAATGTTAAATAAAAAGCTGTCGGTTCTCGTCTTGGTGAAATCAACAGCAATTCTCTGACCCAGTCAAAGGAAGTTTGAGGAAATGTCAGCTTTCATATACATTGAACTCCGCCAATTAAAACAATTTCTGGCAGACACCTCGACATGTCTCCTTGTAGTGTTTCAAATCGAATGGTACTGAGTTGAAAATGGCTTGTCTTTTTATACAGAAATGGTCCTAAAATCGGATAAAAAATTTGATTTTTTGAAAGTTAAGTTTTAAGAAATCAATAACTATTTCTTCCTCATGTTCATTACCATTTTGACAGAATAGCAAGTATATAAAAATCCTGACACTAATATAATATAAACATGCTATCACCTAAATCCATGCATCTACACCATCTTCATACCTATCTATCAGTTATAACGAAAAGATTCCATCCCCATTATCATGCATAACTTTTTTACAGATAGTAAGGGCATTACAAATTTAAAACCTAAATATAACTTACATGTGTTAATTTACCTATGTCCGTGTGTTAAAGTCATTAAATATACACTGTCGGCTAAAAGAAACGCTTACAAGATATCTTATCAGATTTCGTAAAAACTATGACGAACAGTTTAGTAATATAATAGCATTATGAAGATGCAACATTTCGGCATAATATATTTAAATTTCAGAAAATGTCGTGTCACAAAAAGAATGGCGATTGTTGAAATGAGACATCATAAATTGTTCAGTTTTCGATCAGTGCTTGTATAGAAGAACATTTGAAACATATTTTCATACAACCAAGAGCAATAATACAAGCACGCATTCGCATTAAAGTGGTGATGACGCTACAGATGTACGTTGTTATGGTGCGCAAGTGAATCAACTGGAAATAGCTGTCTTCATTGGGCGTGGTTTTCATGAAAGTCATTGACTCGAATGATAGATTTTCCACGATTTCAATGTACTTTCATATTAAGTATTGTTTCAGCATAAAGCGGTGGTCACAACCCGCCGTACTTGCAAGTGCGTGCTGTCTACGTCCATAAACGTGGGTAAAATAGTGGTAGCCGTACATTGTAAGTACCGACACCGTACGGATTTGGGAGCACGCAGACATGCCGTAGCGCTTTTAGTGCATGCAGAACTTTCGTTCCGTGCGAGCTGCGTATTTTCCACACATACGACTTCCGTGCTTGCACTCTGATTTTTGATTTAAACATATTTTATTCAATAAAGAAAGGGATTAGGAACAAGTTATCCAACTTAGGTAACCTTCTCCCAGGTATTTACAAAGTTATAGCATTATAACAATATAAATTTAACATGGACAGAGATATAATACAGAAATGAAAATAGGATATTTACAGAGAATTTAAGACATATATGCATCAATCAAGTAAATCGCTTGCTGTTTGAAATATATTGGTGTACGGCTTTAAAAATTGCCTGGTTTTTAAAGTAAGATAGATTCTTGTTGCCATTTAACAGTAAATCCAAATTTATGGCATCATCATGTACATGCAATTTTAGAAGATTAAACATTTTCTTTCTGGGCACATGATCATGATATAAAGGACACTCAAACATGAAATGAAAAACATTTTCGCATAGGTAACCACATTGACATGTTGAATCAGCCTTAATGCTAACATTAAATAAATCGTATTTCAGTTCACTTACATGGTATCTTAAACGAGTATGCTGAATATTCAATGTGCGAATACCCGTAGTAAAATAAGAAGGTGCCTGAATAATAGGTTTCTTCAAATATGATTTAAACTTTTCTGTCGATGGTAAAGCTCTCTTTTCTAATGGAATATTATTCCATAATACTGTAGTTGAGGGAATAAATGATTGACACGAATGTTTCAATCTATGTGGTGGAATTACAAAATTATCCGAGTTTCTCAGTTCATAAGTAGTAGAGTTACCAACAGTCTCAGGGAGTAAATCTAAAAGATATGAGGGTGCATGGCCAGACTGCATTTTATGATATAGAGTTAACTTTCTCCTTTCTCTGCGTTCTGCTAATTTTTCCCACCCAGTTTCAAAATAGAGATGCTTAATTGAGGTGTATTTTGGTAGTCCAGTAACAATACGGGCTGCTTCTAGTTGTAGTTGTTCCAGTCGCAACGACTGTTCAGAGTTACATCCATCCCAAACCTCGCTGGCATATTCGAAATGTGGTCTAATAAACATGATATAAATTTTATTCAAAATTGTCCTGCTTAATATGAATTTTAGCTTACGCATGGAATTGATCATCTTAGATATCGATACTACTAATTTCTCAATGTGCTTATTCCATTTTCCATCGGCTGATAACGTAAAACCTAAATGTTTATGTTCATTCACATTTGTGATTTCAGATCCATCAAGATACAAAGTTATGTTATCAATTTGTTTCTTTGGGGTGAAAATGATAGCTTCTGTTTTATTTGGATTGTATTTAACCAACCAACGCTTTCCCCAAGAGCTGAGCTTCTGCAGGTTTGAATTTAAAGTGGCCTCAAGCAGTCTATGGTCAACTGATGAATAACCAAGCGACGTATCATCGGCAAATAACCGCGTTAAACAATTAAGTTCATCAGCAATGTCATTTATAAATACAATGAAAAGAAAGGGGCCCAACACTGATCCTTGGGGAACCCCAGCTGTTAAATATACATGCTTGGATAATGCTCCATTCACAAATACAGATTGGCGCCGATTGCTTACATAACTTGATAACCATCGGAGCACACAACCATTTAAACCATACATTTCCAATTTACACATAAGCCCTCTATGCCAGACACGGTCGAAGGCTTTGGAAACATCACAAAACACCATACAAAATGTTTTCTTATTATCTAACGATAAACATACCTGATTATACAATTCAATCAATTGATGTACCGTAGAATGCCCTCTCTGAAAACCAGCTTGATACTTATAAAGTAAATTATTACAGTGAAAATAATTGTACATATGTTTATAGACAACTCTCTCAAACACTTTTCCAACACAACTTATTAGAGATATTGGTCTATAATTTGATGCAATTGAATGGTCTCCCTTTTTGAATAAAGGTAAAACATGTGCTACTTTCCAGACATCTGGATAAGTAGACGATTTCAGTGAATAATTAAATAACAAACCCAAAACTTTACTTATTGAATCAACAGTTTTCTTCAGTAACTTGTGACTTATGTTATCTGGACCACTTGCTTTTTTCTCAGGCAGACATTTGATTATGTCGGAGATTTCCTTTTCAGTTATATTGATATCACATAAGTCCTTATCAGTTCGTTTGCCAAAGAATGGTAAATTTGTATTGCCATCTTCTAAAGTTGAAACAGATTTAAAATATTCATTCAATCTGGTTGCTTTGTCAATATCTGTGAATAACGTCGGTCCATCATCATTGTCATTGCTTTTAAGAGGTGATATATCTGAACTTATTTCTGACTTTCTAACTACATGACGTAGGATCTTCCAATATGATGTTTTATTATCTGTATACAGCTCTGTGAGTAAATCATCCAGATTTGCATAAAAAATTTCCTTGGCATAGTATTTCATGTTGTTTACTTTATTTCTTTGTCTCTTATATGAAATGTTGTCCTTTTCTTTACCGGCTCGTCTTGCCTTGTTTCTTAATCTATCTCGTCGTCTAAATTCACGTCTAAGCTCTGAATAAACCATGGTTTGTCATTAGGTCTTATAGTAACTTCTTTTGTTGGAATACACTTTTTAATCAACTCATTCAATCTGTCGTAGAAAACATTGCACATGTCATTTATATTGTCATGATTGTTGAATAATTCAGTCCAATCTATATTTTCTATACAACTGTTCAGGGAATGAAAATCTGCCTGGTTGTAACACCAAACTTCTCTTTTGTAAGACTGTTTTGTGTTAACATTTACATGGAGTGACATGTGCGAGCTGCGTATTTTCCACACATACGACTTCCGTGCTTGCACTCTGATTTTTGATTTAAACATATTTTATTCAATAAAGAAAGGGATTAGGAACAAGTTATCCAACTTAGGTAACCTTCTCCCAGGTATTTACAAAGTTATAGCATTATAACAATATAAATTTAACATGGACAGAGATATAATACAGAAATGAAAATAGGATATTTACAGAGAATTTAAGACATATATGCATCAATCAAGTAAATCGCTTGCTGTTTGAAATATATTGGTGTACGGCTTTAAAAATTGCCTGGTTTTTAAAGTAAGATAGATTCTTGTTGCCATTTAACAGTAAATCCAAATTTATGGCATCATCATGTACATGCAATTTTAGAAGATTAAACATTTTCTTTCTGGGCACATGATCATGATATAAAGGACACTCAAACATGAAATGAAAAACATTTTCGCATAGGTAACCACATTGACATGTTGAATCAGCCTTAATGCTAACATTAAATAAATCGTATTTCAGTTCACTTACATGGTATCTTAAACGAGTATGCTGAATATTCAATGTGCGAATACCCGTAGTAAAATAAGAAGGTGCCTGAATAATAGGTTTCTTCAAATATGATTTAAACTTTTCTGTCGATGGTAAAGCTCTCTTTTCTAATGGAATATTATTCCATAATACTGTAGTTGAGGGAATAAATGATTGACACGAATGTTTCAATCTATGTGGTGGAATTACAAAATTATCCGAGTTTCTCAGTTCATAAGTAGTAGAGTTACCAACAGTCTCAGGGAGTAAATCTAAAAGATATGAGGGTGCATGGCCAGACTGCATTTTATGATATAGAGTTAACTTTCTCCTTTCTCTGCGTTCTGCTAATTTTTCCCACCCAGTTTCAAAATAGAGATGCTTAATTGAGGTGTATTTTGGTAGTCCAGTAACAATACGGGCTGCTTCTAGTTGTAGTTGTTCCAGTCGCAACGACTGTTCAGAGTTACATCCATCCCAAACCTCGCTGGCATATTCGAAATGTGGTCTAATAAACATGATATAAATTTTATTCAAAATTGTCCTGCTTAATATGAATTTTAGCTTACGCATGGAATTGATAATCTTAGATATCGATACTACTAATTTCTCAATGTGCTTATTCCATTTTCCATCGGCTGATAACGTAAAACCTAAATGTTTATGTTCATTCACATTTGTGATTTCAGATCCATCAAGATACAAAGTTATGTTATCAATTTGTTTCTTTGGGGTGAAAATGATAGCTTCTGTTTTATTTGGATTGTATTTAACCAACCAACGCTTTCCCCAAGAGCTGAGCTTCTGCAGGTTTGAATTTAAAGTGGCCTCAAGCAGTCTATGGTCAACTGATGAATAACCAAGCGACGTATCATCGGCAAATAACCGCGTTAAACAATTAAGTTCATCAGCAATGTCATTTATAAATACAATGAAAAGAAAGGGGCCCAACACTGATCCTTGGGGAACCCCAGCTGTTAAATATACATGCTTGGATAATGCTCCATTCACAAATACAGATTGGCGCCGATTGCTTACATAACTTGATAACCATCGGAGCACACAACCATTTAAACCATACATTTCCAATTTACACATAAGCCCTCTATGCCAGACACGGTCGAAGGCTTTGGAAACATCACAAAACACCATACAAAATGTTTTCTTATTATCTAACGATAAACATACCTGATTATACAATTCAATCAATTGATGTACCGTAGAATGCCCTCTCTGAAAACCAGCTTGATACTTATAAAGTAAATTATTACAGTGAAAATAATTGTACATATGTTTATAGACAACTCTCTCAAACACTTTTCCAACACAACTTATTAGAGATATTGGTCTATAATTTGATGCAATTGAATGGTCTCCCTTTTTGAATAAAGGTAAAACATGTGCTACTTTCCAGACATCTGGATAAGTAGACGATTTCAGTGAATAATTAAATAACAAACCCAAAACTTTACTTATTGAATCAACAGTTTTCTTCAGTAACTTGTGACTTATGTTATCTGGACCACTTGCTTTTTTCTCAGGCAGACATTTGATTATGTCGGAGATTTCCTTTTCAGTTATATTGATATCACATAAGTCCTTATCAGTTCGTTTGCCAAAGAATGGTAAATTTGTATTGCCATCTTCTAAAGTTGAAACAGATTTAAAATATTCATTCAATCTGGTTGCTTTGTCAATATCTGTGAATAACGTCGGTCCATCATCATTGTCATTGCTTTTAAGAGGTGATATATCTGAACTTATTTCTGACTTTCTAACTACATGACGTAGGATCTTCCAATATGATGTTTTATTATCTGTATACAGCTCTGTGAGTAAATCATCCAGATTTGCATAAAAAATTTCCTTGGCATAGTATTTCATGTTGTTTACTTTATTTCTTTGTCTCTTATATGAAATGTTGTCCTTTTCTTTACCGGCTCGTCTTGCCTTGTTTCTTAATCTATCTCGTCGTCTAAATTCACGTCTAAGCTCTGAATAAACCATGGTTTGTCATTAGGTCTTATAGTAACTTCTTTTGTTGGAATACACTTTTTAATCAACTCATTCAATCTGTCGTAGAAAACATTGCACATGTCATTTATATTGTCATGATTGTTGAATAATTCAGTCCAATCTATATTTTCTATACAACTGTTCAGGGAATGAAAATCTGCCTGGTTGTAACACCAAACTTCTCTTTTGTAAGACTGTTTTGTGTTAACATTTACATGGAGTGACATATGTGTTCCCCTGTGGTCAGATATGTTACTGTCAAAGACAATCACTCCACAATCATTGACATTAATTTCTTCGCTTACAATAATTGGGTCTGACAATGTGCTAGTAGTCGCTGTTACCCTGGTTGGTTCTTTAATAACGTTTCTTAACTGTTTTCTTTCAAATATATTCTTCAAATGACAACTTCTTCCCGATAACAAATCTGCGTTCAAGTCGCCAACAATTACAATTTTAGTCGATATATCCATTGCTCTCTCAATACTTTCATCTGGGCGAGCCCAAAATTGAACCGAGTTGTTCTCTGGTCTATCAGCTGTACACAATACGATTGTCTTTTGTGGAAGAAATATCTTTAGCTAAATTGTCTCATCATACACATTTTCCAGATTATGAATTCTTTTGAAACAAATATTTTTAGATACATAAACCATTACTCCCCCTCCAAAACAATTCCTGTCTTTACGAATTGGCAAGTGATAGTTGTTCCACTCAAGATTTACATCTTCGATGTTATGGTCTAAATGTGTTTCAGTAAAACATACGATATCAAAGTCCGACAAATACTCCTTTAAATAATTCTGCTTATTTCTGACACTTCTGGTGTTCAAATGAAAAATGGAAATAATAGGGTCACAACAATTGTTATTTTCCAGTAGAAGTGGACCTGGGTTTGATTCAACGTCACCCGCAAGCTGCAATAACAATAAGATAACTAGCATTGCGTTGTGATTACCTAAGTATGCTTGAATAAAACAAAGAAAGACGCTTACATTACATGCAATCAGATTAACCAACAATATGTCTGATGCGAGCTTGCTTTCCTTCAACAAAACGCCCATTACATAATGGAAACTTAATGAAAATGCATTAGTAGACATTTTCCTGAAACCTTTACAATGCAATTTACAATGAAAAACCCCAATCGCTAAACGATATTGGTTAAGGTCGTTACCCATCTGGAAGTTTCACAATGCTAGTAATTATGCAACATGTGAGAAGCGATGGGGTTGTTTTAACATGACATTTGTTTAAGGTTAGGTCAGGCAAGATATGATAAACATCCAATGTTTCAGAACAAAGCTCGTTATATGACTTCAGTAATTGATGCTGTCTTAACAAAACGCATATTGTAGAAGGTAGAGAAAAGTAGGAATTGATAGTTGTTACACACAAAAGTGATTGTACAATTGCACTCTACGGACACTGTACGCACAACGCACGGACTCTGTGAGTGTTTTAAGTTTTTCACATTGACACATACTCCACGGACGACGCACTTAGTACGTGCGTGCTCCGCACGTTGCAAGTGCGTTGTCAGTGCGTCGTCCGTGCCTGAAATTGGCCTGAAAAACTAAAGTTCATTACGCGTGCACGCATTTACACCGTGCGTGTAAGTAATGACATTGTGCGTGTGCAGCACATGTAAGTAGGCCTACGGCATCCGTACGATAACGTGGCACTCGTACGTCACACGCAAGGTGTAAGTACGCTGTAAGCACTTACAACGCACTTACCACGTGCTAAACGTACGTTGCACGTAGCAGATCACGGCCAGACATTTCGTGCGGGAAACGTACTTACACCTTGCGTGTGACGTGCGTTGATTTTGCTCCCTCCCTGCGTTTTCCACATCCTCCCCACGTTTTTCAGAAACGTAGCCTCCCCAAAAAATGTTCGGACAAAAAAACGTACGGTGGGTTGGGACCGAGGCTTAACGTGGAGACCACCATTAATCATATTTCAGAAATTATTTCATTTTAAGGAAAATCAAATAGGCTTTCTTTTGACCGACAGTGTAATCCTATGTCTCATTTATACAGTTCTGTTAAAAGAAAAATACAATTGGCGGGAAATATGAATTAATTACGTTATTTTTGTGTTACCCGACCACCTTTATTACTCCAAAGTCAATAAGACTCGACAGTAAGATATAATGTGATATAGTGCTGTGTTGTGTTATATCAATGCCAATGACATGTGCTGATATCAGCTTTATACACTGAAGTACAAAATAAAGTTGATACCTAAGTTGGTTATATCATATACATGTACGATTTGTTTTGATGAAATTTAAATTTTTTTAATTCTTTCAAAATTAATTTTGATAAACTCAACTAGTTATCGACATATAAGATATATATTCTAAGTGGTACTCAATAAATGAGTCTCATTCTTCACACAATTACAACATTTTGAATGAGGAATGGTAAGGGTCATGTTTGTGTAAATTTCATTTCTTACTACTGTCTTCATTAAAGGTTAGATGAAATGACATATGGTCACTTTCGGATTCGTTGAAAAGGGGTTTCAATTTGACAATTGCTAGATTTTAAATTTTTGAAATCGACCCATAAATAACTTATATACGGCTTTTTTTTAAAAGTGCCCAATTAAGCCCCGGCGACCAGAATGAAAATGGGCGGGGGTGGTCACTGAAGCGTATCGGGCTGTGACGTACGTGAAGGAGCCTCTACATGGCCGCTAATCATAATTTAACGCGTTTTCCCCACTTTTAAACTGCTCATATAAGACAGAAAACTTCATCAAAACAACCCAAATTTTCGATAAACGGATTACTAAACTATTCAACTAGCGATTTTATATGGTTACAACAACCGGGGCGTGCTTTATTAGAGTGCATTCTGCGCTTTTGTATAGTATGTTTGTACCAATTAATCGCGGAACTAGAAGGGAAGGTATGACAGTTCAAGTGACACTGAAACAAGGGAAGAAGATTATCGCGGGAATCGGGTGAACAGAGATTAAGTAGCATCAATTGATCAAAGTATGTTGAATAATCGGCATGTTAATTTTGTTTTGTATGTATTAATAAATAAATATATATGGTAGGTATAACTTCATATACACTGAACGATTGACTGTTCAAACAAGCGAGACAACGTTGCAGATTTATAAATAACATTTTGTATTTAATATAAAAGATTACTGTATTTTAAGTTTGTCAATTAAAATATTCTATATATGATGTAACGGAATGCAAACCATTTTCACTTCACTTTCATGAATAAATAAATGAACTGTTTTGGTCAACAAGCTCAATGAAATTTACATGAAGATTGCTCTATTGTGCACGCTAAACATATACACAGATTGATATAGACAACGAACATTATCGAATAAAAGAATTATGTTACCAGAAGCATTTTAATGAACATATCGTTAATGAAAACGAAATGGTTTAATTAATAGTCTGATAGCTTTTATGTGTCACTTCTGCACATCAACACACAATTCTCAGTTTAGCGGACCATATAGATGTTTCTTCCAGATCAAAGGGGAGAAGTGTTGTTACAGCACATTAGTTTACGCAATTAAGAAGCTGAGTATGTGAGAAGGAAGGAGTGTAATTATGTTTGTACAGATAACAAGTTTACTGGACCGACTTAATTATATAACACAAGTCGGTGACCAGCATGTCATGTTTATTGCCAACGTCCTGTCTTGGTGACACACAATACACTTAACGCGACATTCAGTCTAGAAATTTCAGCCAATGAACATATCTCTATCAAGTTATCCAATAAAAACTCTTGTTTAAATCTAATGTACCAATGAAATTATTTTTAGTGTAAAATCATCATAACTATTTGGTTTTCTATCTTGCCATTTGCGAAAAGACTTTTGCTGAAAGAGGGTTATTATTTGACCATCTTCTGTTTCCAAGTACTGTCATTGATGGAATTATAGGTTAACATTTTGTGTCTAATGTGCATTTGGATATTCATATTGTCCTTTTGGATACGGTTATAAGGTAAGTTTCTTACATTAAAGGAGGACTATGCGGGATAATGAGCCCGCTGATGGCGAACGTGTTGCGTGCTGGTGACATGGTCACGTGACTCGGACTGGGCGCAGACCCAGCGATGTGGTCATGTTTTTGACAGGGGATTCCCCCTTTTCACAGGCGATCGTTGATTGGCTGTTTCATTCTCGTTCTTGTTTTGGACCCCGCCATCGCTAACTACAACGATTTCATGGTCCATGACCAGGTTCGAGACAACACAGCCTACAGACAGCAATCCCACAGACGATTTAATTGTGTTGCAGAGGTTTGGACGTCTTGGACAGACGATTTTACTGGAAATCCGGGATCGATTCCTTGATCCCCAAGGGCACTACACTGGGTTTATCGGACTTTAGATGTGTAGATGTTTGGGGGGAAAACGATTACAATAAAAAAAAAATGCTAACATGTATTACTATTAATTCATTTGGTATTCTTCATAAAGCAAAACTATTTTCGTAAGGAATGACAGATATTTAATTTAAGAAACCATTGTAGTAAAATATATGTACAAGATGTATTTTAACTCATAAAACATGTTAAACAAGTTTTGTAGGTAACAACTTCAATATTGTAAAAAAAAACCCAGCATTGTTCATGTCACTCAGTCTCTATGAATGTACATCATACATACTGGACAAAACAGTGGCATTTTGAAATTATTCCATAGTGATATATTTATTGATAGTGATGTTTTAATCCTGAAATATATAAACCCCAACTTGGACATATAAATATACTCTGTCAATGTCAATAAATATACAAATTTGTTTTGACATAGATTATCCCGGGAACGGGACAAAACGGCGATAAACCAAAACGTCGAAAGGCGAAAACGGCGAATATTTGACGAAAACGTCGATGAAATGCCTGGCGAAAACGTCGATAAATTTTATATAGAGCAATAAAGTATAAAAGTATTATTTAGTTTGTTTTTATTTACGTTTTAATCCTTACATGTGATTAATGTGATTATTACAGTATGGTATTACCCTGTATTGAAGTCGCCGACAGTGTTGTGATTAAAACAACATTGTTCGCTTGGATGTTTTCACAAGACTTCATTGATAAGTGGATAAACTCAAACTCCTCCTACAGATTAGATGTCACTCACCACCATGCCTTTCCCTTGTACGGTGTGTAAGAAGACAAATTAAAATTCTTTATTTCTCAAAATCGCCACCAACGGTGGTACATGAGCTTTACAATTCAAAGAAAATTTATACAAAAATTCCAAAATGGACAGAAGGAACATATAAACAATATTTATATATATATATTTAATGTTGAATAATGTTTTATAAATGTATTGCTAAACAGTCATTGAATTGTTAATACTGTTCACATAAACCTTCTTATAACAAATTAAATGTACAATATATTGACATGCAAGTCGTGTGTCATTTATCTAGTCAGTAGTGTATACAACGTGCAGAGAAACTTTGCAATCGACAAATTGTCTAGCCAGACTGGAGACAATTGCAATGCGATTTGGCAATAGAAAGCTTACATATAATGCTTTGAAGTTTCATCCCCAGGGTTCTACTTGAATCTATGTACAAATAACAGTGTTCAATACACATTGTCTGTTATGTCAGCAGCATTTCCTGTATATTAGCGGTTGTCGTCTCCACTGACACTACCAAATACCACAATTATGTAACGTCGCAGATTGTGATCACATCATTACACGGAGTCAGATACCTTTCAATTAGCATTCAATTAGCATTGCTATGTCCCTGTAATGAAGTCTTTTGGTGATATTTTCATTTCTACCACATTTTAAATATTTGATATTTTATAAGTTACGCATAGGGCAAACTGAAAGGAGTCACCAGCTGTAGAAGTCGCCCGAACTTCGGAGACTTTTCACTTCCAGCTGACGCTATAATATCTGCAATAAATGCAAACTGTTTGTTTCCAAATGTTCCTTTTTAATATGTTTTATTTGTATTTTATTTTTATGAATTATTGATAGTTTGATATATTTTTGTTTTATCAAAACTAGCAATTGCGTGAGGTTCAATTAACGGTTTCATGAAATAATTTGGACACTATTACATTTTCTTTGTAACCACTTGTGAAGTTTTAAATGGCCGAGGAAAAAATATGGAAATATGAAGAAATATTACATTATCACATATGACAACAACATTAAGTTAATTAATTATCAGTTTAGCGCTCACATCGTTTATGCAGCAGCATACCTGCGAAAATGATTGCGACATCATTTATTCTAACAAAGTTTGCGGCAGTTGCTGAAATTAAATAGGAAAGCATGCTCTCAATAAATGACAAATTACTTCAAGCAGTTTAACTAGGGATAATGTATTGTTCCTGGACTATTATCCATGTGTTTAAGGATATAAAGAATCAGTTTGGTGAATAGTTTAAACCACTGACGCATGCCAGAACATTTGGGTTGTAGGGTCCGAAGGAAGGTCAATCTTGTCCGAACTGATATACGCAACTTTAACCGTTTTTATTTTCGGTTAATCTTAAGCAATTCTGAAATATCTATGTAAAATCGAGTAAAATTCTTTCTATCCAATATTTTGATTTGCTGAAATTGACATTTTAAAGATTATTATTTATTATACAGTCTTTCATAATATTTGAATCGGATCAGTGTCCAAGCTTCGGTCAGTTTGCGCTACTCTAACCTTTTATGTCTGAAACCTTTTATGGGTGAAATAGGTTTAATGTAGTTAAATATCAGATAAGCGAACCAATTTGATATAATTCTTTTATTTTGCGATACACATATGAGTTTGATATCAATAATAGAAAGGGAAATGGTCTGCATTGTAATAAATATAAGCTCATATCAGTATATCACTATATCCACATTGGAACTTGGTTCATTATGGGCTAATTATTATTATTATGAACACAACGCAAAAAGGTAAATAACGCTATTATTACGAGCTCGAATTATAGACACTCCGTTTCACCGTTGAGTAAAGCGAGAGAGGGGTCAGACGCGAGAAGATTAGGAGCGCGTAGGATTGCGCAGACAAAACTACGCTGAGTAGAGAGAACGCTAATTGAGATTTCCGGCTCGGCACGCTGTGGTGGTAATTACTCGTGGATCGTTTTAATTATCCCGCACAGACCTCCTTTAATTGACACTCTTGATGAATTGTCAATTTAATACGATGTTTATTTGATTATATTTGATTAACCACACATTTTATTGAAACCATTATCTTATAAACTATGAAATTCTGAATGTTTTAATGTGTAATAAGTGATAACTAAATCGTAAAAGGTAACATTGGGATGCGATGTTTTCGTAGGTGGATTCGTAGACGTATTATTCTTTTGATGTTTTAAAATATGTGGTGAGTTATTTTGATTTTTGTAATGTACAGTTAGTAAATTAGGTTGTCGGTTGATTAACGATGTTTAAAAACAGGATGTTGTGAAGTGCTTTTATTGTCGATGGCTCACAATAGGGTCTACTTCGCCGGCGTGCTTATCTCACGTTTGTTTTTTTATTTTAAACACAAACAATCTCTAACAAAAAATAACAACAACACCGACTATCTGATTTCGTTGTCTAAACTGTACTTCGTTCATATTATCATATCTTGGTTTCATTTTGTCATCTTATATATCATTAGCATTGATTTATCCTATGTCTACGAACGTCTATGAATCCACCGTCTCTCACTAGTTATACCAATTATATTTGATTTGATATATATAACGATATTTTGGTGCATTTGTAAAGTGAAACTTGATAACTAACATTACTCGAACAGATTACACAGCAGAACAGCGATGTGGCATCATTGCAAAGCGTAGATATAACAGATTAACTGACCGATTCCCCAGTGTTTGCCATTGTAAATAGTAAGCGAATGTTTACACCCCGTCCCTTCACGTACGTCACTTCCGGTATCTTCCAATTCTCTAAGCCCCGCCCCATTTTTGGTTTGTTGGTCACGGGTGAAAAGCAGACGATGTTTTTGGGTGTTTTTAAGCCGCTCTAGTTTAATATAGGAACAACATATGGATTTATTTTTGGTTTCTTTTTGCACAAAATAGTCTGATGAACCAATTGCAGTTAAGAATTCAATAGAAAATAATTCATTTCAGCCTTCCTTTAAACAAAGATATGTTATCTAAATTTTTAGTAGTCACTAATCATCTTTGATGGGCATTCTAGAAGTTGAGATGATGAAGAATGAAGAACAATTTTATGGATACACAACTTCTTTATTCTGTATAGGCGACGTTTCGACATAGATACTAACCTGCTTGACAACGACATTAGTATCTATGTCGAAACGTCGCCTATACAGAATAAAGAAGTTGTGTATCCATAAAATTGTTCTTCATTCTTAGTCACTAATCAATTAATTCAAACTACTTCAAATACGTGTTATTGTATTCGTGTCATAATCAAATGCATCTCATACATTGAATTAATCGAAACCATCTGAGGTGCCAACTTTCTTTTGTTTGTACTTGTAGATGTATATACATTTACTTGCATGCAAGTGAATGAAGCCACCAAACCGGTTACATGAAGCACCGAAATGGTAAAGGCCTTACCATGTAATGTAGGTAAAGGGTAATAATGCTATTTTCTTATCTTTTTTGAGTACTTTTACTTAAAAATTAGAATTTTCTCAAGGTTTTGGCTTTGTATTCCACGTTTAATAATTACTCTTCTGGCTTTCACTTATTCATAAAATGGGCTTGTTCTGAATGTAATTCTTCAACAAAATATTTAACAATTCTCTCACTTTTGAGGATTGTCCACCAAAATGACATTTTTCCAAAGTTTTATTTTGTTTTAGGTTTCCATGGTGAATAAGTGTCCCATGTAGGTTCATATATAACTAAATGTCCTTGATGTGCTAAAAGGTATTTATGTTCACTAAATATTTTACGATATTCTCATCATTTTGGGGTATTTTACCCCAAACTCTAAGATTGATTTTTTGGGGATTTTCTTCAGTGAAAAAGTATCTAATTGAGATTCATTTCTTGTTGTACTACATGGAATTATTTTCAGAAAATATTTTGCTATTTTCTTCTCTTTTGTTATAGGATTTTACCCCAAAATAAACAAATTCCCAATGAATTTGATGGAAAAGTAACACATTAAGGGTCTTTTGGTCATAAATTTGGCTTGTTATCCTAAACATGCTTAATGTCCACCATTCTAATCACCACAACAGTGTTGGCTACACATATATTTTTAAAGAAAATATTACATTTTCTTTAATTTTTCAAAGTTTTTGACCCAAAAACAGACATGTTGTTCAGCAAAGAGTATCAATGACAATTAGAAGTATGCCATATTGCATGATCTATGATACAAGTCACTCTAAAAATATATATTATGCAATAGTTATATTTTAAAATAAATTGTTCCAATTTTCTTTCATTTTTAAGGTTTTTGGTCCAAAAAAACGACATATTGTTCAGCTAAGAGCATCAATAACCATTAGAAATATGCAATGGTGCATTATGTTTCGTTTTAATTACCACAAAAGTGTTTTATTACACACAATGTAAAACAATTTATTAATTATATAATATCACAAACTACTGACAGGCTCAACTCCCGTGTCAATCCACTGTCATTGAAGTTTACCGATCCAATCAGCGTGATGATCGCTTGTCACCGGATTAATGAAGCAGAAATAGGTGTATTTAACTAATCCGTTACGGCTAATTGGCGTTCGGATTCGGAAACGGAATCAAGGGATTAATGAATCAACATATAATGAGTTTATATAGAGATTAGTTTGGTTACAGCTTGCTACCGTTCGGACACGGCGAGATTCGGAATATCGGTGGCCGGACTATCAGAACAGAACAGAATTTTATTCTACTGAATCATTTACAATGATATAGAGAACATACATATAATCATTCATTCTTTACATAATATGGTTTAGAAAAGACTAAGTACAGCTATAACGAAATGCGATAATTTGAATAAGAGCGTAGTATAATCCGTCATCATAAGTGAAATAAATTTATCAATATATGGATTATTAAAAAAAATAGGGTGGAAGTAACTCCTTACGTTTATCAATAAGATATTGACATGATAAAATAATATGATATTCGTTGCAAACAACAGGAAGTTTACACAATGTACATATTATGTTTTCTCTATTAATATTAAACCATCTTCCTGTTTCAATAGGTAATCTGTGATAAGATAATCTTAACTTTGTAATCCAAGTTCGCAATTTTGAAGGGAGATCTAAAAGATGTGGTTCTAAAGTGAGCGAAGTTTTGTGTAAATGATAATACTTTTCCTTTGATGAATTTTGAGCATCGGCGTACCCTGATTGCTTGAACTGGTCTGTTAATGAAATTTTGACATGATTTTTTAACCAATGGATGCTAGGAAATTGTTTTAGATTGCCAGATATAAGAAAGTCTGACGTCTTGCAGGATATTTTTAACAATTTCAAGTTGGTCGAAAACCGCATCCTGGTGAGATGATCGTTGTTTCATTACATTATAAAGTATGTGGGGAAATTTACCAGCTTCAGTTATAACACCAAAAGCTGATAATTTTTACTTTTATATGAACATCGATAGGATACCTGCCCAATTCGCCGTAAACCATGAAATTTGGAGTTGATTGTTTTACTTTAAGAATTTATTATCGCGGCTTGACTGTATTCTAAAATAAATTATTCCAATTTTCTTTCATGTTCTAAGGTTTTTGACCTCAAAACAGACTTTTTTCAGCTAATAGCATCCTTGACCAATAGAAGTATGCAATGATGCATGATTTATTGTTTTAATCACTAGAAATGTATTTTATGCAGCAGATATATTTTAATATAAATTATTCCAATTTTCTTTCATTTTTTAAGGTTTTTGCCCCGAAAATGCATTTTGCCAATGGTTGATTTTCGTTGGGATTTGCATGGTTCATCAGCACTGTCATAGGGACCATTTAAAAACAAAATGTGTCTGTTATCGAAAATGTCCGGGTTTTTCATAATTTCTACTCGACTATAAGGCAGCAGCACAGTACAGCTGTATCAAACGTTTCTGGTCTTCTTTTTTTCGAATGAAGAGTTAAACAAACACAATTTATACAATTATTTATATAAATAAAGCACAAACCCTCTTAAATATGCGTTACTATTCCACATAGTCAATAATCTAACCCCTACACTCCATCACAACAGAAACGAGTGACATTTTCTATGTCCAATGTGTTCTTAGGCTAAATAATTACAGTTATCTGCCCCTTACTTTTGAAAACCTAGAAAAAAAGACCCGAGGCGTGGGTTTGAACAGTACCAAGACCTACATGAAACATACGATGAAACAAAGGATACGGCTTTTTTACACGTGTGATTAGTATTCTTCGTTACTAATTGCAGGGACCACAGCCACTGTCAACCTTTATGACAATATGTGTGAATATGACACTTTCTGATGGCAGCCAGTCCTATGTCAGCTATACCAATGATAGGCCTACCAATTAAACGTGATCCTCCAGAAGAAATAATTGGATGGAAACCAAATACACGTAATCACGTTTTGTTCTGATATGCTTATTAGTATTCCCTGGGGATAATTTTGGCTTGTTTTTATCTAATAAGGGGTTTCATCTAGTTGCAGCCTGACTTTCCTTCTCAGTGAACAGTAGCAGAAAGAGTGTGTTAGAATAAAAGGTGTATCTACTGCCTTACTGAAGAGGCTACAATGTCCCAGGAAGATACAGACATTGTGCCAATAGTTCTGTACACTGTATTTTCTGTTCTGGTTCTGGTCAGCAACAGCATTGTCATCATTGTCATCACCAAGTCTCGGGAGCTCCACCACCCTACGTTATGGAATATCGCAGTAATGGCGGCATGGGATCTTGCTCTTGGGTTACACGTTTTGGTGTTCATTGTACCGTCAAAGATTCTGAATGCCTTTGCCTACCCAGACTCATGTGGACCATTCTCATCAATACTGATGTCCTTCCTTATTACTCAGAATTTTTTCAACATCGTGGTCGCTCTTGTGGATAGGTACATCTCTATATGTTGGCCTTTACACTACCCTCGACTCATGTCCGCAAAGAGGTTCACTTTTGAAATGATCATTGTATTTCTTGTCAACGTAATCCGCACCGGTATCCTGTCTACAGTGGGTAGTGATGGAAGTTACAGCAAATCCTTGGGATTTTACACCCAAGAGAAATCAACAACAGAGAGGGCTGCTTCATTAGGAATGGCTTTGGTAATGGTTGTGTTTCTTGTCGGTCTCCTCATTCGAATTCGTCTGGAGCTGAGGAAGAAAAAAGGAACTGTTTTTACAGAAAGGCAGCAAGCCGTTTCATCTCAGTTCACATACACCATGTACGTATCAACCATTGTCTTCATTGTGTGTTACCTTCCAACAGTCATTGCCCTTCTGATCACTAGTGTAATGAAAGGGGAAAGTGGTCTGATACAGCAGCTTGGATTTACCTTTGTTTTGTCAAACAGTCTATGCAACGTCATTATCTATGCTGCAACGTACCGCCCCTTCAGGGAGGCCTTTCTGAAGCTCTGTTGTCCTACCTATTTCAGAGATCAAGCAAGGCGCGAACTGCAAGTACACTATCAAAGGAACAGAGTTGCAGTGTCAACAGTGGAATAAAGACATTCGATTCATTTTCAAATGGAAGATTTAACCATGAAGAAGGATAACATAATAATAATTTACAGTTTAACGTCTGATATCCAATGCAAGCACTGTTCACTAAAGGACTTGTACTTTCGGGGCCGCTCCGCGCGACCATGTGATCAGGAACAGCTTGGTGGACTGAGTGCAATGTGGATGAAGTACCTTGTCCAGGGACACAACACAGTGTGAGACCATGGTCACAAGTATTTGGTGTATCCACCGAGATTCGAACCCGGGCCTTTGACGTAAGAGGCCAGCATGCTACACCCCTACAGCATTATACCACTACACCACTAGGCTCAACATAAATCGATCAATACAGTTGAATGTGAAGCCCTTATATTGCAGGGGTAAAAATGTATAGGATGTCGTGGGTATATTTGTCATAAAGGACATGAACAAATGTACTCAAAACATTGTGCTGTTAAGTAAAACTTTGAGTAACCCATGATAATGGAGATATTTGAGTCGGAACTCTTCAATTTCTAATAAGGAAGAGGCAGGAACAATAATGGCTTCAGTGATTTTCAATCACGGCATGACCAGGTAATATTGTGTTCATGTTACTTAAGGTTGTGTTTGTTGAATTGACTTGGTTCTGACATGAACATCTTATAAACTAGCGGCCACAAGAAACGCTACAGTATTTCAAAAACAAGACACTGCAACCGTACGAAGTCAGTCTTCAAGAACGTCTTTGATCAGTATACATGTATGAAGTATTGAAAAATTCGCACATAAAATATAGATATTAAGTTAATTGTTGTCGACACAATGCGCCTTGTTGGACTTTAATTCGTTGGTGCATCCACAGGGGCGTGTATCGCTTAGAAACAGCGTTTGAAAGACATATAGCTATACCCTACCCTATTACTATATACAAGGATAGTAATAGGGCAGGGTCTATATATGTCTTTCAAACGCTGTACAGTAATAGGGTAGGGTCTATATAGGTATATGTCTTTCAAACGCTGTACAGTAATAGGGTAGGGTCTATATAGGTATATGTCTTTCAAACGCTGTACAGTAATAGGGTAGGGTCTATATAGGTATATGTCTTTTAAACGCTGTTTCTAAGCGATACACGCGACTGTCGGTGCATCGTTTTTGTAGGATGGTACAGTAATAGCGTAGGGTCTATATAGGTATATGTCTTTCAAACGCTGTACAGTAATAGGGTAGGGTCTATATAGCTATACGTCTTTTAAACGCTGTACAGTAATAGGGTAGGGTCTTATAGGTAAATGTCTTTTAAACGCTGTATAGTAATAGGGTAGGGTCTTATAGGTATATGTCTTTCAAACGCTGTTTCTAAGCGATACACGCGACTGTCGGTGCATCGTTTTGTAGGACGGCCAAAAAAGTTGGACTCTCTTTGTTATGGACTTTTCAAAACGACGATTTTATAAATGCGTGTTTTTCGTAAACATAATACGATAATGTTTAAAAATGGAAAATCGGTTAGTTAGCTTTGTAACACAACATGTTACTCTGTTACAGTCAATCCATCTTTATGTCCTAGGCAAGATCACGGTCCGTGTTTGTAGGTGTTGTACCTGATGCGCTTGACGAGAGGTACCGTTTAGTAAGCGATAGCTGCTGGGGAGACGGAGCTCACAAAAACACGACCGGACTCACCAAGGGCAGGGTTAGGCGGGGCGAGATAAGGTTCCCGGCACTTCACGCATGCAGCACACAGAAAAGACAGGAGGCGTAGTAGGCTTGAGTCAGCAGTATACGACAGACTGACTAAGTTTATTCCTTATGGATATATATACTATTCTATGCGTTTGTAGATCTAAGAAATCCTGGACCTGACTTTGTCATGTCCAGTTTGGCCTTTCATCTCAAGACAGATAATAATCGCAACACTGCATTCAGTCTTTCATCCCGTTACACTCCGTCACTTATAGTCATGGACGGGTACATTTCAATATAATGTATTGTCTCTATTAACTATTAGTTTCGGGCTGTTAATATTTGTTTTCCGCCTTGCATTATGACTTCTTTGAATAATGTTATGTTTTCTGGTCATCTACTTAGTCCCCATGTGTTTTAGTATTAAGTAAGCTGCCCGTTAGTATA